>JAQNBH010000012.1:15161027-15638527 GCA_028752905.1 Cladorhizidae sp. MBARI D1340-BT2 | reverse complement strand
AATGCCACAGCAACCACCATCATGCTCAACATCAATGCCACAGCAACCACCAGCATGCTCAACATCAATGCCACAGCAAGCTCAGGCATGCTCAACATCAATGCCACAGCAACCACCATCATGCTCAACATCAATGCCACAGCAAGCACAGGCATGCTCAACATCAATGCCACAGCAAGCACAGGCATGCTCAACATCAATGCCACAGCAAGCACAGGCATGCTCAACATCAATGCCACAGCAAGCACAGGCATGCTCAACATCAATGCCACAGCAACCACCAGCATGCTCAACATCAATGCCACAGCAAGCACAGGCATGCTCAACATCAATGCCACAGTAAGCACAGGCATGCTCAACATCAATGCCACAGCAAGCACAGGCATGCTCAACATCAATGCCACAGCAAGCTCAGGCATGCTCAACATCAATGCCACAGCAAGCTCAGGCATGTTCAACATCAATGCCACAGCAACCACCAGCATGCTCAACATCAATGCCACAGCAAGCTCAGGCATGCTCAACATCAATGCCACAGCCAGCTCAGGCATGCTCAACATCAATGCCACAGCAAGCACAGGCATGCTCAACATCAATGCCACAGCAAGCACAGGCATGCTCAACATCAATGCCACAGCAAGTACAGGCATGCTCAACATCAATGCCACAGCAAGCACAGGCATGATCAACATCAATGCCACAGCAAGCACAGGCATGATCAACATCAATGCCACACAGCAACAGCAAATCCTGTCAGGCATGAACGAAGTATAGATGTGCATGCATGGAGCATCCCTCACCCAGACAGGCAGCTAGGGACCAGGAGGTGCTTGTAACCAAGAAAATGTCCGTAACTTACAAATGTTCTAAGAAGCTACCAGGTGAGTGGGAGTGAAGTTCCACTGTGTATATATTATCGGTCTATTGGTCATTAAGAGTGGTTGGTTAAGCTATCGAAATTTCTCCTTGCCAAGTAACCTCCTCATCTGGAGATAATCTGAGTCTCACACTAAACCAAGCCCTATTAATTAATTTATCATCCACCACGTACAGACATTGAAACGCAGTTTATTAAAATATATTTCACTTCTGCCAGGGCCTGGCAAAGTGGCGCTAAAATGCTTAAAACAACAACCAGACTCACACATGTGTAGTCCTTAGCAACCAGATAGGCATGTGTAACACCTTAACAACCAGGTACATGTATATATGGAAGAATACTACTCGCAGACAGTAGGATGCAGGATAAAACTAACTAGTAATTATCCAATCAAAACATGTAATAATAATAATAATAATAATAATAATAATAATAATAATAATAATAATAATAATAATAATAATAATAATAATAATAATAATAATAATAATAATAATAATAATAATAATAATAATAATAATAATAATAATAATAATAATAATAATAATAATAATAATAATAATAATAATAATAATAATAATAATAATAATAATAATAATAATAATAATAATAATAATAATAATAATAATAATAATAATAATAATAATAATAATAATAATAATAATAATAATAATAATAATAAATATAATTATAACAATAATAAATGTTGTTAAAAGGAGAGAATTTGTTTTAAAAGAACACCCAAAAAATGGGGGATAAGTAACCCCTAGAAAAACCTCAGCTAATATGGAGAGAAGGGGGAGGATCTCATTTGCTCCCCTCCTCTCTTGGAATTGACTGTGATGATTAATAAACCTGTTGGTTAATGGATTTCTGCAAATCTACCTCACCACCCCCTCCGATAATTTCACAAATCTTGATTTCCCCCATTCCCTCCTCCCTTAAATAAAATAAAAGCACTGCAGTGGATGCCTAAAGAAAGAAGAAGAAAAGAATAAGCTGCATATATCTGCATAGAGAAGGGGGGGAGGAGGAGGGAGAGGATTGAGGCCATACACACATCCTTGCTTCTACACAAGAATGACATTAAGAGAGGTAAAACTCGATCCATAGTATTTGGTGATAGGCTTGTGTGGCTGTACAAATGGCCCAGTACATTCTGCTAGTCAATTCTAATCACCAGACTTGTATATAATTAATTCACAGTTAGTATAGAAGGGCTTGGTAAGAGCAGGATTTTGCTTGCACACGTAACTTCCAGTTACTACGGTGTCCTTATCTAGGAGAATATCTAGGAGAACCAATGGTCTAACAGTAATCAGTGTCTAGCAGTGATTATAAAATCGCACTGACTGCGATAGGCCAGCGAGTACCTTCTGGCTAGAGGTAGTTTTAAATACTAAGCACTAGATCAAACTGGATCAATCAGCCACACTGGTTTGTGAAAGGTTGAAGTACTCTAGGCTGTTGCTCGCTCAAAGGGAATACAAAGGCTGAATCATCCATTACTACTGGGTTGAACAGGTAGGTTGGCCATTGGGTTGAGGAAGGTCAAAGTCGGTTGGCTTTAATGAATCATATAACATTGGGTTGAATCAGATTGAGAAGGTGGACAATAACTCTCAAGTGACACACTGGATCAAGTAGGACTGGGTGGAATAGCTTGCAGTATCCACACACTTAGCTAATTAACCTTCACCCCTTCACCAAGGCCAAGGAAAATCCCTGTTCAAGTTTCTTCACCCAGGCTAAAGTGAAGCGTTTCTTGTCATCACAGCATCACTACACAAACGCATGGCGACTTCTAACCTAAACAACCCACTTACATTGCTCCTTGAACAGCTTAAGCAGTTCAGCAGTACACTTCTCCCCCACACACGCATTCATGTCTCTCTGCAGGATAAACGGTTAGTCGCAAGTCTGGCTGAACGGGTCAATTCTGTGATGCAATTGGACTACTGGTTTTGTAATAGATCTGTGTATCTTCGTACAAAACCAACAGTCATCTTCTCAGACTACTATCTATATCTAATAGGTTTGTTATGACGCAGGACGTTTAAACCTGACGATCTTTACCCACCAATGCCTGAGCTTAATTACTCTGAAATACAACACGCACACAGCTGTGAGGAGTATTTTCGAAAAATTGAATATAATTGGTTGGCACCATTTTGTGTCAAATGTACCGATAGGGGTGTGCGCGTTTCCATTGCTGCTGGGTGGATGTTAGATGCAACGGTCAGGGGGATGGAGCCTCTCGGGCCTAAGATTCCAGGAATCGGACTAAAATCTTGATTCCTTGCTGGGACTGATGACCAATTCGCTACGCCATTCCAGGAAATGGGTCTCGAGAGGCAAAAATATTAGCGCTTCCCCGCCACTTGATATATGTTCTAGCGTCTGGTCATTTCTTGGTCTTTGATGACATCTTTAATGACTGGTAGCTATCACAACATGCTCGAAGGTGGAAAGAGAAGAGAAAAGACACAACTTGTAGCATGTTTTTTCAAGGGGGAATGCTCCAGAACTAGCAGTTGTGTCTGGAAAACTACCAGCTCCGAGGGAATAATGAGGAAAGGATCGTTGGGATAAGCGAGACTACATCTTTCGGATGCTTTCACAATGACACAGGTAGTTGCTGAGACATACCCTCTATCACTAATGCAGGGGACCTTTTCCTTAAATTAATTTTTATTGTGGAGATGTTTATGAGACAGATTCCGTAGCTACAAGCTGCATTGAGCTTTTCCCGTATGTAGAACTACCCCCAGCTGACATCCTATGCTTTAATATTTGTTTGCCTGCATTTGTTTGTGCTAGCAAGTGTGCACGTGTTGCGCTTTCCCGTTTTTTAATTTGCCCTGATGAAGACCGAAGTATTTTGATCAAACGTTGGGTTCAAAAAATTGAAATGGGGGGGGGCTAAGCCATAAAATAAGAGGTGCTAAAAATGTGACTGTAGTGCCCCATAGGTTCTGCACACTGACTGTATGGACTTGATACATACCTCAAAAGATAAGTCTCGCTGTGTGCTCTCTTTAATATTGAAGCTAAAGTGGGTATACCTCAAAACCCAGTGCCTGATTTTGCAACATCATGTCTACACCAGATTGTCTAGTGCTATATAGACAGCAGAGATTGGCACCAGTTGTTAGAGGAGGCCCTATTGCAATGAGTGTTTCATTAGCGTTAAAGACACAAGTAGTTATGTTGGTTGAAAATCATTTCCACGCGCTTGACCACATACTTTTTAGAAACACTCATCTGTCTAGCACTTGGCAATCTGGAGTTAAACATGTTGCAAAATCAGGCATTTGGGTTTCAAGGTACCCCACTTTAGCTGCAGTAACTTTGGCATAGTTATACCTATCTGAAATCCAAAGGGAACACACAGAGAGACCTATCTTTCTATCTATAAAGTGTGCAGAATCTTTGGAGCTCAAAAGTCATTACTATAAGTTTTTTTAAATTTATTTATTTATTTAACTTCTATTTTATGGTAAAGAACTGCCTTTTGAAGAGTGTATATATATGTAGCTAGTTGTTAGAGATAATTATATCCACTACTGCAGGAGGACATGCTCCTTTTACTTCAATTAGAGATACATCATTATAAACCTAGCATATCGAGTATTTTAACTTGTATATATTTATTTGGTTAATTACCACCTATTAGTGCTCTACGAGAGCAAGTAATGGAAAGTTCAAAAGCATTGTGCAATTTAACACCATCCCATCACACTGGACTGGCTCTGGGACAGTCTGGGTCTGCCCCTTGAAGGGATCTTGCCCCATAGCACAAGGAGAATCCACTTTCTCAGGATCCTTAGGGTTTTCTCAGTGAACCCTGGAAAATCATACATAGAAAGCTTGTCAAAGAGCTAGACAGGTGCGAGTTGTGAAGTTTCAAATCTCCTTTAGGTTGGAGCTTTAGAAAAAGAGGTGCGATGGTGAAGGAAGAGATTACCAACCCAATCTTCTGCACCAAACAAATTGCGCTGACCATGTGCCCTTCAAATCAATTATCTTAGTGAAAATGGAGAGGTTCCCCAGGGATGGGTCAGGTTGGGTGACAAAACCATCAGTGAACTCGGTTAGATATCTTATGGTATTGACCACTACGCAGGTTCCACTACCTTCCTTACTTACAGAGGTCCAGAAGTAGAGGGTCATTGCCAATATTTAGAATAAGAAGGATGACCACTGCCAGTGCTAGTAGCTGTGCACTGTGTTCTTTCCTGTAGCCCATATAGGACTTGCATATCGATCTGTAACCATGGCCTGGACTGTTATCAGTTCCACACCCCTTTCCTAGTTGGCTAGGTTCTAGCCTTGAATGTGAACATTTGGGGGATGGGTCATACCCTGCAAGGTCGAACCGGGCTGCAAGCTAAACCTCTTCCTCTTCTAAAGGAGATCACAAGGACATTTCCTAGCTCTCCAATTATGTCTCCTGGCTCCTCAATAACTCAGAGCTCTGATGTGCACTTCATGCAGCACTACCTCCATGGAATGACAAGGAAGACCTCCTAGAGAAATATGCCTAACTGCTGAGGCATGAACAAGCTTTGGTGGCCATTTCTGACCAAGACAAAGCCAAAATACGGCTTCAGAAGTATCACAAGTAGCTCAAGATTCCCAAAGTGAATTGCTGACTTCGAGGCCTTGGTTCGGAATGATGAGATCTGTAGCTGGCTATCTGTATGATAGGAAGATGTAGCTACTGGTATTATATCAAGTACTGCCAAGCTTTTCCTAGATGCCATGAGAATAGAGGAGAAGAAGATCCATAACATGCTGGCTTTCCCAGGCCCATGCAAATGACTCGCAAGGACCTAAGGGATCATGGAACAGCAACTCATTTCAATGTCTGCAGTAAACCTCTGAATGGTGACCCTGTCACGGACTATTGCTACATTACTGGAAAGTATCGGGTACTGCTCACCTCTTTTGCTAATCTATCCAATGACCACGCCCATCCCAGTCTTCTACCATAACCTTCAATACAATTATCACCTCCTAATGCAGACCATCTCCCAGAAAAGACCCTAACAACTCAGTGAAATATATCTCCTTGTACTGCCGAGAGCTTTGATTCATCGACAGCTTCCAGTTCCTGTCCACCACTCTGGGTAACCTAGTTCCTTCTACCAAACCAGAGGACATGAGGATCACAACTCTCTTTCAGTCAGATATATAGGATGAAGTGCCAACTTCTAATGCACAAGGGCATCTACCTGTACGAGTCCATGGACAGCTGAGAATGGTTCCATGTAGAGGCTCTGCCTCACCAGTAGACCTACAGTAGTCTACAGAATGAAGGCATCAGTGTAACAACATGTGCAGAAGGTTACATTTAGGTGCAAGAATCATCACAATACCTCCCAGTGTAAAAAGGGGATGCATGCCTAAGGTAGACCTCAAGATGTGAAGGAGCTGCACGACTTTTACAACGACAGTGCACTCATGCCAGAAGAGATCCAGGTCAAGAGCGAGTGCATATCTATATCAGAGAGGTCTCTTAGGAGAATCTGCAGAATGCTCAGCTTGAACATGTCCTGCTCAAACTTGATCGTGGCTTACTTGGAGAGCTCCATCTTTTTTGGAATAATGGGCTCCAACCAAGCCAGTTCGACAATGTCCTCTTTGACAGTGGATGAGTTAGTGACTTTCTGGCAGAACATCTGTATTCCTCTCTGAGGACAGCAAGCCTCCCCCCTGACTAAATCTTAAAGACCTTTCCCATGAATGGCGCAGGAAATCCAGCTAGAATCACAATAGTGAACCCACTCTTCTTTGCCAAGTCTTGGAAAGGGTGAGGGTCTTGACTGCATTTTTCTGGGACCATCAAGGGCTTCATGTGAGAGGTGCAGATTAGCAGGAGTATAATCAACCAAGATCTTGACAAAGAGCTTCTTTGGTTTGGAGAGGACAAGACTATTCTGAATATACCTTCTTACAATAGAGAAACCATTGCCTGACGTGGCTTTCTGCAACCTTCCAGAAACAGTGCCAGTAGCTAATACCAGTGGTCAAAAAAACAACTGAGGACAGGATGGACCTTGTGCAGGAGCACAGAGAGAACCTTCCCCTTGAGTATAAGGGATCAATGCTTCCTCCTAATTTACTGTTAGAAAGGGGGAAAACTGGAACCTGCAACTTCCTGCTCGATCACGTGCTTGAGTTCCGATTTCAAGACACATTGTCTGCGAGCCGCAATCTTTTTCATTGCTCAGTGATGTCTATGTAACCATAGACAGCTTCAAGGCAGAGAAATTGGTAACTCATCAGCAGGTAGTACATTTCGTAGGCAGCATTCATGCCAGCAGGCAATTGAAACACTGAGCGCCCCAAGAGTCCAATTCAAGTTGATATTCACCAAGTCATTCTTCATGCCTCCTTCTGCCATATAATGTATCAACGTGGTAAATGGAGAAGATGGTATCAAAGTTCTCGACAGACACTTGACCTCCCATGTCAGTCGCAGGACTTGGCAGCAGCATCCATGGACATTATGAGAAGCTCCTTCTGGCATCTCGGTAATCACACTCCAGTTCATGGTCAATGAACTAGTGGAGTTTGTTGATGCAGACAGAGGTGGATTGATCCCAGATCGCTACTGTCAAACAAATTTACGTACGGTCAACTCATGTTAGCATCCTGCCCAGCAGCATGTATGGCCATGGGAAGCATGTCAGAGGGGTTGGTAGTGATGTGGAATCAATCTCAGAGTGCTCATAAGGTTTCTTATAGATGCACGATTCTTTGAAAATGAACAGTGTAGCTGGCTACGAGTTTCTGTTCTTCATGGTCTGTATTTTCAAGGATGGTATAGTGATGCTTCAGCACATGATTTCCTGCAGGAATACCTCTGGCCCGACGAACAATTTTGACCTTAGCACGGATGATCTGTGGGTTAACTTGATGCTAACACTGGCAAAGTCAATGTCTCCACAGACCTCAGGAGTATACAAAATGGTAGCATTGTTGTAATATTCTTATCACTGGTGGAGAGCATAGAGCTGGAAAGAACCCATCATTGTAGGTACATTTTCTTGCTAAATTATCTCAAAATGTTTCCAATTAATGACAGCAGTTTTGTCCAAATTCCATCCATCTGCACTTCCATGCCAGTGTCCCTATATCAAATGCATGGTAGCTTCCATACCGTGTCCCTATACCAATGCATGGTAGCTCCCATGCCAGTGTCCCTGTACCAATGCATGGTAGCTCCCATGCCAGTGTCCCTGTACCAATGCATGGTAGCTTCCATGCCAGTGTCCCTATACCAATGCATGACAGCTCCCATGCCAGTGTCCCTGTACCAAATGCATGGTAGCTCCCATGCCAGTGTCCCTGTACCAATGCATGGTAGCTCCCATGCCAGTGTCCCTGTACCAATGCATGGTAGCTTCCATGCCAGTGTCCCTGTACCAAATGCATGGCAGCTCCCATGCCAGTGTCCCTGTACCAAATGCATGGTAGCTCCCATGCCAGTGTCCCTGTACCAATGCATGGTAGCTTCCATGCCAGTGTCCCTGTACCAAATGCATGGTAGCTCCCATGCCAGTGTCCCTATACCAAATGCATGGCAGCTCCGATGCCAGTGTCCCTGTACCAATGCATGGGTAGCTACCATGCCAGTGTCCCTGTACCAAATGCATGGTTGGAGTGGTTGCCACTGCCTGTGACCTGCAGATGGTCCCGATAACTAGTGCATACTGCTGTAGCTCTGCCACCATCTTGTTAAGATTCCTACTAGCTGCACAGTCAGTGTTACTGCTTTGAACATGCATCCACAAACCCTGAACATGGCCTTATGGAGTCACAAGAGTTGATCCGACTATTCCATTTCTATGGTTACCTGTTTCTGGTTGCAGTTATGGTCACATCATTAGACCTCAACATATTCCTGCACCGGTGAGTAATATGTTTCTCAGACAGTTGTAGGACAGGCATGTGACATCCATGGGTCTCCTATATGCTGCATTGAAACAACTCTACAATTGTATAAACATGCCTGCTCTGGAGCAACCACCTCCTGCAATGCGGTTGGATAAAGAGCCCACTGGTGTGTCTGCTGAGAACGCCTGCTTCCCCAAGATCTGCACTTGAGGCTGCAGCTCCTTTGAGCTTCTGTGTGGATGGGAGCATTGATCTAAACCTTGTTATCAGCTCCAACGTTTATGCCATTGCCGTATCCATGTTTAACTCGTGTCTTGGCACCCCCCCCTTTTTTTGGCAGCAGCCTGCTTAACTTTGCCCCTGGATAGATTGCCAATCTTGTTGTACACTGCCATGGTTGTGAACTGATCCTTCACTGCATCTGTCCCAGCTTTGATGGCCATGTTTCTTGCATGTTATCTCTGATGTTTCCTTTAAGCAGGTGCATTTGTTCCTCCACATACTTGATAAATTGCTTTCCAATCCCATGTCAGCGGCCTCTCATCTGGTGACCTATGCCTGTTACATGCACATATGGCCAAGCTTTTTGTTTGAGTTTACTTATAACGTCAGATACTTTGATGATTGTCAGGTACTTTCATGCTCGACAAGAGAGAGACTATCTTTTCCAGCATAACCAGTCTCTTATAAGTCAATTCAATTGACTGGTGGGCCCTAGTGAAATATTGTTCTAGGGTTGTGAGTCGATGCTTATTACAACATATAATTTGCATATAATATGTTTATTAATCACATCAGATGCATTCCAAAACTAGGACTCTACGGAGGCAATCACCTCGAGTTTGGTAAAGGGTCGTTTATGTCCTAAACGTACTTGTGCCGCTACAAGTCCAGCTGAGCTGAGTCAGTTGGAAGTTACACATCATACGAAGAAGTTAATAGTTGATTTCTTCAGAAGTTTACTCCTGTGGTAATAGATAACATTCAGCTAAACTGGACTAGCAATGCGTTTATCATCCTCAGAAGCTTGCTGTTGTGACAGTAGTTAACAGCACAGAACTGAGAGTTGTGTACCCACCAATATATAGCTGCACATTTTTGTTCCCAGAAGTGATGAACTGGTTTCATCAGAAGTTTACTCCGTGACAATATTTACAGCACAGGGATTCCATAAACCCATGTAACTAATATTTATAGTGCATGTGTCTATATAATAATATGTGTATTACAAGGCACGTGTGTCTAGCTAATCAGTAATAAACATGGTAAATATGACATCTATGGTTAGTTAATTCTGGTTTATACTGAGAAACTTCTCGAGGTGGCTGCTTGAATATACTAATAGAAACAAGTCAAAAATGTTTGTGTTTAGCGTCCCACCCGCGCAAAAAGGGGGCTTTGGTAAGAAGAGGCACTTACTAAACACTTTTGATAAATAACGCAAACTCACAGAATAATTTACATGCTCTGATAAATAACGCAAACTCACAGAATAATTTACATGCTCTCAACTGGAATACTTCTGTCTTTATCTTCAGCACTTGATGAAGAAGAGATGCTGTTATCCATGCTCGAATGGCAGAACAAGGAAAGGAGCAGCGTGTCCTACAACTGCAATGTTCAGCAGCTGCTAAGGAGGCTTAAGAAGGAGGCTTAAGAAAGGAGAGCAAAGAACAGAAACATAGTGCTTAAGCTTTTGAGATCGATGACTGTTGGCACTAGAAACAAAATGCTGATATTGTAAGGGAAGTGAGAGTGCACATGTTCAAATACTACTTTCCATATATTTTTAGACGGAGAACTGAGGACCTAATATTGCTAGTTAGTCGCGAAGAAGGAGCTAATTTCTCGAGGACTGAGAAGGCACTAACGATGGCAGTGTTTGATTTTGTACCTCAGAAACAGGTTCACTACAGAGCTATTGGGACATCCTATACCCAATGATGAGAACAATACCAGCGACAAGCTCACTATTGGTTCCCTTCACAAGTACAATCGTTTGGGAATGGGTAAGTCAGAAGAACTTCAAACAAAGTCTTCTTGACAAGGATAAACAACTTTATAACCAGAATTTACAGCATAACTAGTCAAAAAAGACGATTCATTTTTAAATCAGCTTTTGGGGTTTTGAATCTAAAGTTCACTTTGGTCTTCATCAGGGCCACAATTCTTAAAGCTTATTGTGTCAGCTGAGAGTAAGTCATACACGAATCTAACAAGAGTTTGCCAAGTACACAATAGGACCTGTTGTTAATCGAGTGTTTAGACTACAAACAGGACATGTTTCACTTGATCCTTTGAATGGCACGGATATGAGCTATTCTCTATCTGCTGTGAAGGAGTGGGGAAGCCATGGCGATGTTTGGCTATATTACTAGTGATGCAGAAATACCTCTGTGTGTGTGCAGCTGGACCTATGTTCTGATCAAACAAACAATTGCTTATTTTTGTGATGCCGTTGTGTTATGAAATGATGTTTATTACACAAGTTACAACATAGCAAAATGCCTTGGTCATGAATCAGTGCTCCTATACTGTCCAGTGAACAGTGTTGCTACTGTATGGAAGCATTTGGTGGTTGGCATAGTATTTGGCTGACATGCTACAGCTGCACAACAATTGTTCTCATGAATTGTTATAAAGGTCTTCACGAGTCACTCTCTTGTGTGCCTTTCTCAGAACGGCGAGTATGCAATCTTTCCGGTGAAGTAAGTAGCTGCAAACTGGATCTCTGCAAGTCATATCAACCAACATCCTTCGCATTTGTACGACTACTCTCACTGACATTGTATGCTTTAAGATTTATTTTTAATTCTTTTTTTCCTTTTTTTTAAGCCAATGTTTCAACCGAAATACTTCAGCCTTCATCAGGGCAAATTAAATAAAAACAACACAACCCATCCACACTTGCTGGTAATGTGTTTCACACCAACAAATGCATGTGATTGAATAACAGCACAACAATACGAAGACAGGTGTGATTTCATGTAGATAGTCTTGAGAGTTGAGACACAGCATCTGGGTAGCTCCAGCCCCACATCTCGATTGAAATGATGATCCCTCAGTGTGGGATAGATGTGCAGCACCTCACCTCCTTCGTGAGTAACTCTATCCATTTGCTGGATTTATCAGTCACGGAGGTCTCCTCCCACTAGATTGGGTGGTTGGTTCCATGCATGCTCTACGATAGCAGACTTCTCAAGTATCACCCCTTCTCCAAGCAACTTTACGCTCCTTGATTCCGGTCTCCAACCTCATTGTCTCACCAATTACACTTTCCCACAACTGCAAGGAACTCTATACACAACTGATGACATCATGGTAATATCATCATGTCATCATTGTGGTGTTGCCGTGGACAGCATGGGCTTACATGGTCTAAGCTGTCGCAGAAGTGAAGGCCATCACCACCGTCACGCTGCAATGAATGACATTGTCCACAGGGCACTCACCTCAGCCAAAGTGCCTTCTCGGCTGGAGCCTTCTGGTCTTTATCGCTCGTATGGAAAGCGACCAGATGGCGTAACAGTGGTCCTGTGGGTGAGAGGAAAGTTGCTAGTGTGGGACGACATGCCCTGATACGTTTGCCTATTCATATGCTTCCATTGCCACCAGTAAGGCAGCAGCTTTGGCAGAGGAGAGGAAGAAGGCCAAATATTCCCACCTGGACCCCTCCCACATCTTCAGCCCTATTGCCATCGAGACTTCTGCGGTTTTCGGTCCCATGACTCTGACACTCCTGAAAGATCTTGGCTGCCGCCTAGCCCGGATTACGGGTCAGTAGAGTTCTACCCACCTTCCTCATCCAGAGGCTGTCTGTTGCTGTACAACGTGGTAATGCGACCTCAGTGTTGGGATCGGCTAATATGTCAACCGCTACTGACTTCTTCAACTAATATCATTACTTCAACTTATATAATATAATTATTATATGTTTTATAATAAAATGTTTTATTATTTTAATAATACAATAATAAATAATAAGTAAATATATAAATAAATAAATATTAACTAAACAAACCAAAAAATAAGATAACAATAACAACAACAATAGTGACTTTTGAGGTCAACGCAATTTCAATTTCATTATTACTCGTTCTATTGAAGCTAGAACTACAAACTCCCCCCCCCCCCCCCCCCCCCCCCCCCAAACCTGGCTCTTCCCCCCCCCCACCCCATCTGTGGCCTAGAACAATTTAAGTTTAATCGGTCATCTCACACAACAAAACTAAACTGAACTATTTCCCTTCCTAGGTTAAGAGGTCAAGGTGAGATGACGGAGAAGACTCACATGGAGTGGACACACTTGATATGTAATAGGGAAGAACTTTACTTACACAAATAATCCACACACTTTAGTGCATCCAAAAATGGCCACGCCCCCACCCCCTTCCTCCCCATATACCAGGCAAGTATATTAGCATTAAAATTACCTTATCAATAATCAACTTCAAATTTTATTCACTCGACGTTTCGACCAGATGCTTTAGTCTTCATCATAATTATTAGCATGTAGGCTTCTTCAATGTCACTTATTTCTGCTGCTTCCATCTTATTTAAATGCTGTTGCCTTTGTTGAGGTGGCAGAGAAAATAACTCTCCATAGCAAAAACATGCATGCACGCACACCCACACAACACGCACACCCTCCCCCCCCTCCCCCACACATACACACTAGCCAAAGCACCGTTAGTATGTGGGAAGCCAAATATGTGTGGGAAGCCAAATATGTGGGAAGCCAAATATGTGTGGAAAGGAGGGAACACACAACAAGGCCTTAATCAGTGTAGTAGTATGGGGGCACACCCATAGTCCAGAGGTCAAACAATTGTCCTCAAATTTTGTTATTGAGCATCACTTTGCTGTGCTTAGTGTACCACTACTCAGCTCTCTACTCCTCATCTTCATCATCAAAGGAACCTACAGTGAGTGTTGTTGGCATTGCTTTGTCTCTCTCCTTTGTCCTGTCTCCTGACCTTTTACATTTCCTTGCTCTTTCCTCAAGATCATCTTTCTTCTGTCTTGACTCTTCTTTATTTGTTTGTCTTGTGCTTCTACCCTGTTTTATCCCTCTCCCACCACACACCCTCTCCCAATCACATTTTTCTCCCATGCTCCCCCCTCCTCTCTCCCTCTCTCTGAAGATTTCTTCCTCAGCTCAAGAAGATTCACAGCCTCAGAAAAACAGTCAAGCTACTGCAGGACCACAGAAAGGACCTGCTGTCTTGCCTACCTTCCATCAAACTCACTGAAAAGCTACACAACTCGAATGTCATCTCCCTGGAGATGATTGGTCTATTTGCTGCTGTGGACCAGGCCACGTTGGGCACCGAGCTAAGACTACAGTACTTATTGCACCATGTGTGTGCGAGAATGAAACGTAATGGTACAGTGTTCCATGGATTTTATTGAAGTCCTGCCTTGATATGGTGGGCTCAAGCTAAATGTCTTAGCAAGGAGTAGTCTGTGTCTGAGTGTCCAGAGGAGGCAGACAAGAAGTGGGAGGCCCCTTTCAGAAGAGTATGTTAAATATTTCATGGAGATCCATGCTGGGATTTCCCACAAATAGGAAGAGCTAGGTATAGCACTTGAAGCGGTTGAAGATTGCAGGGGAAAATTCTCTGACTCTAATGGGTCAAGGAAAACTACCCAAGTGCTAAACCTGGCACTCTTTAAAAGGGAAACTAACCAGGTTTAGTTGTTTGTAACTGTGTGGTATATACTTAGTGTGGAAGAGATGGGAGGCCAAGAGATCTGTGACAATAATAGGGGCAGGCAGACCACGTTTAGCCACTTGAACATATCCAACCAGTCATATACGAAGAGACATTCTGCGAGGCCAAGAGACCTGGGGCAGAAAAGGAAGGACACCAGATTTAGCTACTGGCCTAAGGACAGCCAACCAGTCATATAGCCACAAAAGTACCTGATGACAGACCAATACTTATGGAAGTCCAAGTCAGTGACGGTGAAGGAGGATATTACCGATGGATGACAGAAGAGCATTCCTTAATGGTAGACCAACGCCCATACTTCTCATCAACCCAAGTAGGCAAGCAACTCAAGAAAAGTATACCTGCCACATAACCAAAGGCAGTAAGAAAGTTATTATTAGTGATAGCTTTAATGTGAGCTTCCCTCCGGAAGAAACATTTTATTAAGCTTTACTCAAGGCAGTGTTTGGAGAGCATGATAATTAGAGCTATGTATATTTTTGGGCCGAAATGTCCTTTTTTTTGCTGAAAGATGTGATTGAAATGTTGAAATGGCCAAATATGTGATTGAAAAACAATTTTATTACGAATTATATTTTGAGAAACCACAACAAAAAAACTTTAAAAATTAGCTGACAAGTATTATTTCTTAAAATATATACACAGGAAAACACCTGAATTTGGTTCTCCTTCGTCAGGGACTGCCTTCTGTCAGTCAGAACGTTCTTGAAGACGGAAAAGGATCTCTCAACATCCACACTTGCTGTCGGACAATACTTGAGAGAGGCAGCATCTCTTGCAACGATTCCTTCAGGAAGCTCGCCCTCAGCCCCACCCAGGACTCCTGCAACTGCACGAAGTTTCTCAACATCGGGTTCCCGCCTTGAACTTGTCCTGGAGAGCCTTTCCCGTCAGTACCGATGCTCTTGATCTTTTCCTCTGCCTGATCCATCAGCTCAAAAGCCATTCCGAGAGTGAGGCCAGCTTCTTCAAGTTTTGTCAGGAGGGAAGGAAGGAAATACAAGTTTGCCTGGATGAAGGCAAGATCTGAAACAGCTGGCGATTCTGCATCAATTCTTGGGCCCTTTTGATTGACCTTGCTTCTTTGGGGTTAAGCCTCTCAAGATCCCCTTGATGGACTCAAGGTTGTGAGCGTAGAACAGAGCAGCCTGGATCCAGGTTCCCCACCTTGTCAGAACTGGCTCTGGTGGGTTGGGGAGGTTTTCTTTCCACACAAGAACTCGAGAAGGAGCTTTGAGGAACACCTTTTTGACAGTTGCAATGACGTCGTTCACATCCTTGAACATTTCCCTCACCATTTCACAAACTCCGTGGATGGCATGAGCGAAGCAGGTGATGTGCAGCATATCCTGAGATGCGAGGGGTCAAAATTAGGCCACAGCATCCTCAGAGTGTCGTCAGGCGAGCAATGGTTGACGAATCTGTCTTCTCCAGAAAGGTGCAGTCCACAAGGTAGGGAGCATGGAATTCGGCATGGTCAAGTTTTCCAATGAGAATGTTTGCAACATATCTTCCCAAGGTGTCGGTGGTTTCGTCGGTTCCCACCCAGATTGGTGAATCCTTCAGATTGGTCTTGATCGTCTCCATTGCCTCCAAGTAGCACTCCTCCATGTAGACCCGGCGAAGTGTGGTTTGTTCAGGAATCTTCACCCCGATATTTGCACAGTTTTGGGACCTCCAACTTGCCATGGTATATCTGCAGCCAAAGAATGCTTCACAAAGCTGCATGCTTGACCTTGACCTCTACTTCTTGAGCTTTCCTTGAATGGCTTCCTCAAGCTGTGCCTGTGAAGCAGTTCTCTTGCCTTTCAGTTTGGAGTTCTTTCATGTTTTCCCGATTTGAGATGCTGTTGAAGTTCAGACTTTTGGCGGGCGTTGAACAATGTCTCACAGAGTTTACAATAGCAGATCTTGTAAGCGAGGAACTTCAGCGGGAAACCCACTTTAGAATTCAGTTCCCTGAGCCACTTCTGTCTTGCATTCAAACTCATCTTCCCACGTTTTGCACTGCGGAAATGATGCAAGAAGGACAGGATTTACAACTGCTCCATTGTCGGTCCTGGAAGTTCAGTCTGCCAGGGCCCCCCCTCCCCCCCCCCCCATCTCATTATTTGAGCTGTGGCTTGTTCAGTCTGCCTGGGCGGGGCTTATTGCTATTGGTGGCTTTAGCTATGAGAGGCGCCTGATTATTGATACATGTAGTAACACCATGGTAATGCTTACACATACCAGACTAGTCCGTTTCCCTGGTGCTTGCTTCAATGTTCTGCACAGTATGGCTGAGTCTGAACCTAAGTTCCCCCTAATACTTATTTTATGTGAAAAAAATGGCCAAATATGTGGGAAAATTTGTTTTATGTGATCACATATTTTCCCTAGCTCTAATGATAATAGAGTACTAGTGCAGGTCAAGGATCAGCCTGGAAGTGGTGAGACATCAGTGCACAAGGTCACTCTAGACTGGGCCATAGGTGGGGAGGTGCTGAAGCAAAGCTTCTCTTTCTTACTCGACTCAGACAATTAGCCAATAGAAAGTTATCATATATTCTTGAACTTCTCAATTTGGACAGAGAAGAATGCGAAAAGGTGGTCAGTGAAATTAAGCCAGTCTAGCCCTAGCACTCTAGCGGTGAGGGCATGTGCTTCAAGATGAAACCGAGTCATACTTCAGAGAGAACTATCTTTCTGCAACAATGGTCACTGTGGCCTAATGTCCAGTTTCTAATAACACAACTAAGGAAGGCACCTCATGTGAACAGACGCGTTGAAGTACTCTGGATTTAGTCATCCATAAATTCTTGAAGGCATTAATTATCCATAAACTTCAGACGCCTCCAATAGCGCTGTCCCAGCTGAAAGCGTATCAAGTCCTATCACAATACCGCATGTGTTACCTGCCGGTACATGTTGCAATAGTAGGCTTTTTAATAGGAACACGAGAGGTAATATTTCCACCACAAACTGAGACAGAAATCATAGTGAAACCGAGTCATACTTCAGAGAGAACTATCTTTCTGCAACAATGGTCACTGTGGCCTAATGTCCAGTTTCTAATAACACAACTAAGGAAGGCACCTCATGTGAACAGACGCGTTGAAGTACTCTGGATTTAGTCATCCATAAATTCTTGAAGGCATTAATTATCCATAAACTTCAGACGCCTCCAATAGCGCTGTCCCAGCTGAAAGCGTATCAAGTCCTATCACAATACCGCATGTGTTACCTGCCGGTACATGTTGCAATAGTAGGCTTTTTAATAGGAACATGAGAGGTAATATTTCCACCACAAACTGAGACAGAAATCATGTAACTTTACAAGATCTGTTGTATGCAATCAAAGACATAGCAACGAAATAACAGAACTTAGTTCACTGTAAGATCAACCCAAGACAAAGAATGCTTCAACAAGATCTGCCAACTGACCTATCACAAGACTGCTATAGTGAAGACGTAGTTATGAAATGGCAGAACTCAATTCACTGGAAGATTTAGGTAGAAAAGACAAAGAATGCTTCAAAAAGATCTGCCAACTGACCTTTCACAAGACTGCTATAGTGAAGACGTACTAATGCAATGGCAGAACTCAATTAACTGGAAGATTTAGGTAGAAGAATTATTCAACCAGCTGGCCTATCACATGACTGCTAGAGTGAAGATGTAGAATGAAATGGCAGAACAGAATTCACTGTATGATTTAGGTAGAAGAATGTTTCAACCAGCTGGCCTATCACATGACTGCTAGAGTGAAGACGTAGAATGAAATGGCAGAACAGAATTCATTGGAAGATTTAGGTAGAAGAATGCTTCAACCAGCTGGCCTATCACATGACTGCTAGAGTGAAGACGTAGTAATGAAATGGCACAACAGAATTCACTGGAAGATTTAGTTAGAAGAATGCTTCAACCAGCTGTCCTATCACATGACTGCTAGAGTGAAGACGTAAAATGAAATGGCAGAACAGAATTCACTGGAAGATTTAGGTAGAAGAATGCTTCAACCAGCTGGCCTATCACATGACTGCTAGAGTGAAGACATGAAATGAAATGGCAGAACAGAATTCACTGGAAGATTTTGGTAGAAGAATGCTTCAACTAGCTGGCCTATCACATGACTGCTAGAATGAAGACGTAGAATGAAATGGCAGAACAGAATTCATTGGAAGATTTAGGTAGAAGAATGCTTCAACCAGCTGGCCTATCACATGACTGCTAGAGTGAAGACGTAGTAATGAAATGGCACAACAGAATTCACTGGAAGATTTAGTTAGAAGAATGCTTCAACCAGCTGTCCTATCACATGACTGCTAGAGTGAAGACGTAAAATGAAATGGCAGAACAGAATTCACTGGAAGATTTAGGTAGAAGAATGCTTCAACCAGCTGGCCTATCACATGACTGCTAGAGTGAAGACATAAAATGAAATGGCAGAACAGAATTCACTGGAAGATTTAGGTAGAAGAATGCTTCAACCAGCTGACCTATCACATGACTGCTAGAGTGAAGACGTACTAATGCAATAGCAGAACTCAATTCACTGGAAGATTTAGGTAGAAGAATGCTTCAACCAGCTGGCCTATCACATCACTGC
This sequence comes from Cladorhizidae sp. MBARI D1340-BT2, assembly GCA_028752905.1. Taxonomy (NCBI): domain Eukaryota; kingdom Metazoa; phylum Porifera; class Demospongiae; order Poecilosclerida; family Cladorhizidae; species Cladorhizidae sp. MBARI D1340-BT2. Next base: position 15,619,419 of record JAQNBH010000012.1, on the reverse strand, counting down.
TAGAGTGAAGACGTAAAATGAAATGGCAGAACAGAATTCACTGCTTAGGTAGAAGAATGCTTCAACCAGCAGGCCTATCACACAACTGCTCGAGTGAAGACGTAGTAATGAAATGGCAGAACAGAATTAACTTAAGATTTAGGTAGAAGAATGCTTCAACCAGCTGGCCTATCACATGACTGCTACAGTGAAGACGTAGAATGAAATGGCAGAACAGAATTCACTGTAAGATTTAGGTAGAAGAATGCTTCAACCAGCTAGCCTATCACATGATTGCTATAGTGATTCCACTAAAACTTGACTTATATTTTTTATAGGCTTTATTTATGATGATGTCACGACTAATTTTTGATAACTTGCAAATCCCAATATTCTATGTAGTTCACTTACAGAAGCAGACATTGGAGCAACACCTGGACCAGGCCTTTCCTTCTATTCATTCCATGCTGGAGCAGTACAAAAGCTCGAAGAGTTTGATCCCAAGAGCAACTCGGTGACAGCGTATGTCGAAAGGCCTACGCTGTTCGATGCAAAGAACGTACTGAAGGAGAGGAGAGTTGCTACCTGCCTTAGTGGTGTGGTCAGATCCTCGGAAATCTGATGACACCAGCATGGCCCCAGGGGAAAAACTTTGAAGGATATTATTATTATTGATCCTAAGCCACTGATTTTCTCCGAGCATTTTGATTTCAATAGGTGTCAGCAGGGAGTGAATGAGTCAGTAGGAGGGAGAGAATGTAGCAAGAGCTGTGAAAATGGCTAGTAATCATTGAGTTTGGACACTTCTTAGACAATGCTCTCCATGACAGGTCGTATGTGGCCTCAAGAGTGAAGCTAAGCCAAAGCTGTTAATTAAGGAGAAAATTACCTTCACACAAGCTATAGACATATGGAATCTGCTGCCTTCAAGACAAAGCGATTACAAAGCCCAAGTAGCGTGGAATAGTGGGCATGGTGACTTTTCAAGGCGAGGGTTTTACAGGTGTGGTGGACAAACCCACCAGTCCCATCACTGCCCATTCAAATGTCACAAATGTGGCAAGCCCAGTACATTCAACTGTTTGTTAACAGCACAAGAAATCCGTTACCCAGAAAAGAGGAGGAAGCGGATCTCTTAGCCCAGGGCAACATCGTGGTCGTTCCACCAGGAGAGTCCAGGAGGAATCAGATGAGTTCCAAGATAAGGGTTCACTTTGAACCACATCCGAGCACTATATCACGTCAAAACCAAAGCATGTCAATTTTACCTAGTGGACTTACAGCAGTACAGAAAGCTATTGAAGCTTGCGTGTCGCTGATGCCTGAACAGACATTTAGCAGTGTTTTCCCCAGAGCGTAAAAGTCGGCTACCCCTTCAACTTGGGACGTGTGTGGCTTACACGAAAAGGTGTGGTTCCAGTCATGTGATATTTCCGCCAGGTACACGGGTGTGGTTTTCACGGGAAAACTTCTAAGTTCGTAGGGTGGGTGCTAGAAACTGCTTGGAATGGATACTGCTTACTAAAAAGCTGTGATGGACTGTAGCTATGCTGCTCTATCGTGTGCAGTGATAGTATAAACATTGCTGCTTGGACACAATAGCTTGCTAATGCTGAAGACTGTATCACCTTCCAATGCCCTCAGGCTCTCAATGACAATCCAGCAACTCCAGCTTGATATCATGGAAACACAGGACTAGATGATGGCAGAGGGTTTTTATGAATCTCATGGGACTGGCACTTGCCCCCACTCAACTATTTTATGTCAAAACGTAACTCAATCCTGGTTTGCTTCCCTGGATCCCACAAGTCTGTCTGTGCAGTCTTTCTAGACATCAAGAAAGCTTTTGACTCTGTGCCGCATAGACCACTCTTAAACACTCTGTCATAATTTAATATTCCTTTTCACCTCTGTTGGCTCATCCTATCTTACGGCCAGGTCACAGAGTGTCGCTATCTCGGGTGCTCTCTTCTTCGTATCATGCATCCTCTGGAGTACCTCAAGGATCTATTCTTGGTCCTCTTCTCTTTGTTCTTTACATTAATGACATTGCAAAGCTCCCACTCTAGACATCTTCTACACTTAAGGCATGTCGCACTGGGACCACTATTGACCTAGATCTGATCTTGATAAGTGGGATCTAGATCTGATCTGGATAAATCCTGTCTGCACTGCAAAAATGAACAACCACAATTAAAAGCATTTAAAAGCATTTTACACCTCCAAGCAGCTGCGTGTCACATGACATGACAGCTGGTATCACTCACATGACTGCTGCTGGTGTACTTGTACTTGAAGATGGATATGTCCTGGCTCTGTGTGTTCTTTCTATATTATATCACCACTGTGCTTCCCTCACTATTTGCATGATGCACGTGTTTTTGCTAATTCGGCATTTTATAGAAATGCATGCAATGGGTCTTTGTTTCCCAACTGGACAAAACTCTTCAATGACGTTGAAGTGCCACTTGTTGTTCTGGGTGATCCAGCATATCCACTTCTACCATGGCTGATGAAACCCTACTTGGAGACATCCAGTACACCAGAAGAACTGAACTTTAATTATAGGCAAAGCAGGGCAAGGATGGTGGTGGAGAATGCTTTTGGTCGGTTAAAGGGCCGATGGCGATGTCTACTGAAGAGAATAGACTCGAACTTGGCCAATGTACCAAGCATTGTTAGTTCATGCATAGTATTGCACAACGTGTGCGAGATCTATGGTGATCATTGTCAAGATAACTGGCTCAATCGGGAAGGCAGTGCAAGTGGAAGTGTATCAACCTCAGCAGCAAGCAGTGACACAGCTACAGCCATCAGAGACAAACTGTACTAACAATTAGCAGATCAGAATGGTTTATCATAGTATATAAATAAAATTGAATAACACAATAATAAGCTATGGTGAAGGTTAATAGTGGTGAGGGAAATTAGATGAAAAAGAAGTTGATGGTGGTGGTTGAGATGGAAAGGTGCAAGGGAAAAGGGTGGGCGGGGGGGAAGAGAAGTGTGGAAACTATTAGGAGGGTACGTGGATGGTGGAGGATAATACTGCATTATAGTGCTGAACATGGCCATCATGCGTTCCTCGTGCTTCTCTTCCCTTTCCCTCCTCTTCGCCTCTAGTGCTAGCTCCTTCGCTTGCAGTTCTGCTTCCCTCTCTGCAGCACGCTCCTCTGCCCGTTGGAAGATTGCAGCAAGCTCCCTCAGCCTCAGGGTGAGGTTCTTTACTTTCGTTTTACATTGTTGCCACGTCCGCTCGTGTCCCAGGTCTTTCATGGCTGGGGCAATACGCTGGTACACCGACCTGTTCCTGGCCACGCCATCTAACTGAGCCTGAACATCCTCATCCCCCCAGATTCCTACCAAAGCCTTCGTCTCCTCCAAGTCCAACCGTATCGAGGTTCGCGTTTTTGTCACGTGAGAATGCCACACCCACCGTATATTTCACTCGGATAGGCGATCCGATCGGGTCGAATCGCGATCGGATCGTACCCGGAAAAATGTGAGTGCAGTGCGGACAGGATTTATATCGATCGGATGTAGATCGTTGCTATAGTGCGGACAGGCCTTTACTCTCTATGCAGATGACATCCTCCTCTTCCATCCATTTTCTTCAACCTCTTCCTTGATTAAGTGCAATCAGACATTGACATTATATCACCATGGCCATCTTCCCGTCTCCTAATAATTAACCCTAATAAGAGCAAGTACATGATCTCTCGTAAACCCCTCACATCCTCATACTCCACTGTATTAGTCCTCAATAGTACTCATTTGATCTCGTCACTTCATTTACATACTTAGGAGTAACTTTCACCTGGAACCTCTCCTGGAACCTGCACATTAGCACTAAATCAAGGAAAATAATAGGATTAATTTTAATAACTTTTACCTTCACTTATCCTCTCGTATGATAATTAAACTTTACACAACATTAGTTCTCCCTCATCTACGTTACTGTTCCTCTGTGTGGTCTCTTCTTGTAATTCAAAATCCTTAGAACACATTCAGCACTTTGCACTCAGACTCTGTACTCGCCAATGGACTTCTGACTATGTATCCAACCTCTCCACCTTTAAACTTCCTACACTCTCAAATAGACGTGCTCGGGCCAAGCTCCTTCTAATTTAAACAATGGCATCCATTTTCCTCCAGACTCAATCCTATTAGCTCCTACTCCGCGATGTCTTCTCGCCAATACCACCCATCGAACATCATAATCCCATTCTCCCGCACTGCATCCATGCAGTCTTCGTTCCCTCCGTCACAGCTCTTTGGAACTCACTCCCAACCTCCATTTCACTCTCTTCCTTCAAACGATTTATTAAACAATTCTTCGCCTAACTTAAATCATTTTTCTTCTACCTATATTGTTATCATGTATATTGTTATCATGTATGTAAGGCTCTAAATAGCTTTTGCTATATACTGGGTTCATTTTCAAAAAATAAAATAAAAGAATAAATAAATAAAATGTTGAGGTCAGATTATGCTCCAACAAAGTAACTCTCATATAATTATAGCCTCCAACTTTTTCACAATACCTTCAGGGATAAAACCACGTATACAAATATTTGCATGCATATTTTTAATTAATTATAATTAGCAGCACTTCCTTTCCCAATCATAAAATAGTAGAATAGTACTGACCTTTTTCCTTGGTATATATTCCTGTACAGTGACATTATAGCCCTCCAGACAATTTTGGGCAGAGATCTCTGAGGTGAAGAAGCCAGCTGAAATAGCAAACTGATGTAAAAGCCTATAGGATATTGCAGTGGCTTCCAGAGACTCAGCATGTTATCTATGACACCTCACCCTCACAATAATTTTGCCTGGCCAACAACAGTTAGTCTTGTCCCCAGCTAGTACAGGACAATAAACCTTCCTCCTAGCTAATATTGGCATCACTCACTGCATCTTAGCAAAATTCTCCACACCAACCCTGTACATTCATCTTTTTCTCAATTACTAAAACATAAAAAATAGGAGAAGAGTTAGATCTACTGTCTGAGAAGTATTCTGTACGAGATGTGGAGGGATGAGCAACTTTCTTTCCTTGAAAAGAGGCAGAAAACTACTGTAGTGACAATTATTTTCATATGCGATCTCTATCCAGCTCTTATTACACTCCATTGATTTTTGAAAACCACTTTGTGTAATGTCTGTGGGAATCTGTATGGAGCCTTTTAGAGATGTGAATCTGGTCATCTGCACTCGGCTTTGACTAAAGAATCGGTAGCCACATAGGTGTCCACTTGAAACAGGCAGCAACAAGCTCGAGTTGTGTCCCCCATGATCCCAATCTGCTTGGTGCGTCTAGATGTTCTTTCAGTCTCGCCTCTGGTGTCTTCTGCAAGATGTCTCTGGGAGTGGAAGTGACCCACCCATGATTATATTTTGAGCAACAAATTGCACTAAAGTAGCTCGCTAGAAAGACTGCACAGACAGACTTGTGGGCATCCAGGGAAGCAAACAACGATCGAGTTACATTTTGATATAAAATAGTTAAGTGGGAGCAAGTGAGTCCCATGAGATTCATAAAAATCCTCTGCCATCATCTAGTCCTGTGTTTCCATGTTATCAAGTTGGAGTTGCTGGATTGTCAGTGAGAGCCTGAGGGCTTTTGGAGGTGATCAGCAAGCTATTATGTCCAAGCAGCAATGTTTATACTATCACTGCACACGATAGAGCAGCATAGCTACAGTCCATCACAGCTTTTTAGCCATTCCAAGCAGCAGTTTCTAGCACCCCCGATAACAAGATAACAACCCTACGCCTGACCAGAACCGTAAAAACCACACCCCTGCACCTGGCGCAAATATCACATGACTGGAACCACACCTTTTCGTGCAAACCAATCCCGTACCTCAGATCCCGACTTCGAACTTGAATGCGAACTATTACAGTTCAAAGTTCATTTTTATGATGTAATATAGATTGTCGTGAAAATTTGTGGCTCACCTGTCGCTCCCGCCTCCAGAGTTAAACTTAGTACTGTAGTCCTATAGTCCTAACGCGGGGATACCTAGAAAAGCTCCGAACAAGCATAGTTGGCATTGATTTTTTATGGAAGTTAAACTTTTCCTGGATGTTATAGTTGGAGGATGGGCAAGGTGTGGCATGTTGCTTTGCTGATAACATAATCGTAGGCCTAGGAAGGTCGCCAACCTGCCGAGCGACATGGATCAACTTGCCTCGCTCGACTGTAACAAAGTAACTACTTACCTCAGAAAATCGTAAAAATCAATTTTCCACCCGCCGCGTACTAAAATTTTAACGCCTAATGAAAAAGGTGATTGTATATAGCCTAGGCTATTGCACTTGGATGAGGTTTTTGGGATGCAGGTTTTTGAGGTCCCTCCACTTTAGGGTCTAGTAACTTGCCTATAGTTATACCTATGAAACATATTTTAGTATCAAAAGAGAGCACACAGAGAGACCTATCTTTTGAGCTATATATCAAGTCCATACCATGAAGTTTGCAGAATCTACGGAGCTCTCAAGTTGTAACCACGAGTAAAAAAAACATAAAAAAATAAAAATGCAACTGTCTCCTCTTAGTCTTGTTCCATCAATGAAGAGAATGAGAACAGAACCTGGACTCTACACTGTAAGCACACTACCACTCTGCCATTGTACTTACCTGACAGAGTCAAGCTCGCAACCTTCATTAGAATCTGCAGAAGTGTCTGAGTCAGGAAGTTCACAAATAATCCTTTGTCAGAGTATTGTGTGTCTGTGTTGCCAGCTACTATTTGTATCCACCTAAAGATCCAAACAATAACTTGGATCAATGGGAACCAACACTTGTGAAGATATTAGTACAGTGTCAGTTCCCTTTGATCCAAGTCTTGAGATATGTTTGGCATGAGATGCTTCAGATTACGCAATAGGAGTAGTGTTGTCACATCAGAACAGGAGTAGTGTTGTCACATCGGAATAGGAGCAGTATTGTCACATTGGAATAGGAGCAGTGTTGTCACATCAGATGCCAGATGGTACAGAGAAGACAGTTGGTATGTTCACAAGCCTTGAGTGATCCATAGAAGAAATATTCACAAATGCTTCTAACTTGTGCAGTTGGTGGCACTCAATTTTGTTCATATTTGTATGGACATTACAGATCGACCACAAGCATCTACCACACCCTTCAACAAGAACAAAACCATTCCACAGGCAGCAAACTTTCATCGCTGGCAATGGACACGTGCTTCATATGGACATACCATCTCTTGGAGAAACACAACACAACATGCGAATACAAATGACTTAAGCGATGAAGGCACTCCAGCTAACCTATATATATATAATCTCATTTACAGTGCAGCTCACATTGCACAGGGATTCCACCACTGCATGGAAATCTCACCACGGTCAAAGGAGTAGGATCTCCCACTGGCTGGTACACCTGATGACTCTTCCTAGGAGCTGGCAACATTGACTATACACCCCAAACCTGCAGCACCTTGGGAGTGCGCTAACCTTTCATAGTTGTGTGGAGGGGGTTGTTTTGAGTTACTTTTCAGAGGCTTAGTCCCCACTCTCAGAGCCTTTCACTTTTCCAGCCAATATTCATGACAAGAAAGTTGTTGTTTTCCCCCCAGCAATGTGATGCCATACTGATCTTTCAAGATACTATAAACTGTACTCGGGGGGGGGGGGGGGGGGGGGGGGGGATATTATTTCTTGTTAAATATCATATTAATCTCTCTCTGTGTGTGCGTGCATCTAGATACGTGCATCTAGATACAAAATTTACAACAACTTTTTTGGTATATATTACTAAATTCACATTTTCTTGCACTTTTGATAAAGTCTCAATCCAATTCTGTATAAAAGCAATTTAACAACTGTACATAATAGCCCATAATAGCTTACATTTACTAGTTCCACAGTCCCTCCCCTAACTGTGATACTCTGCATGTTTAGTAGGTGCTATATGTGTGCACCTAACACATGAAGAGTAAAACACATAAAATTACACTCACAAACTTATGATTTGCTTTTGCTAGCAAAAAAATACCACTGGTTCTGCCCATCTCTATATATAGCAAATACAGGTTATAATACTTGGTAGATATTTATATCCTTTCTCTTTAACTTGGAAACCATTGACGACGCAGTCAAAAGCCTAAATATTTGGTTGAGTGCTTCCATTGAAGAGAACCAAAAGCTTCTTAAAGCTGATTATAAGATACACGTCGCATGTGTGTCTATGCGTAAAGTATGGTTAATAAGTGACACTTTGTGTCCAATAATTGCATGCACAGCATATTTAAATATGGTATGCTTATTCCCGCTTAAAAGTAAGTGAATGCGTGACATCATGTCAATCAGCACTGTAGTCAACAGCTATGAGTCCACGTCACTCTGATCAGAGTCGGAGAACTTGATGTGTGTGGGTTGTATAGTCATGGAAGTGGTGATGCCGGTGCCAGCAGTGGAGGAATGGAGACCGTGAGGGCGAGTTGAGAACCTTGTTCCATCCACCATACTGGAGGCCTCTGAACTTTGAACATTCTTTAGAGCTCTGTTCACCAGCTGTGGAAGCAAACAAGTCCACTCTAAACATGAATACAGGAAATGAGAGCACGGTGGCAGCAGGTGAGTAAAACCTGCAGGCATTAATGGGCCTGAGGCTATTATGCTACCTAATATGCTTTTAAGCAATTTCCAATTTTTAAATTTACTTGTACTGCTCGTCTAGGTCTAGGTGCCAATTATGCTTGTCTAGGTGTATATTATGTCGTCTAGGGCACTTCCGGTGTGACGGACGGACAATTCAGACAACAAGTTGAGCTGTAGCTAGTTTCAGAAATGGTAAATCTATATACAATACATATTCACAGTAAAGGCTTGACCTAGGCTAGACATTAGTCAAAATTATTTTCACTTTCATAATACAGGGGAGGGGCTAGGCCTCGTTAAAGGGCTGTGACCGACGGACGAAGAAAAATGGGAAATCATAGGGTAGGAATGTTTAAAGCCCAAACTCTGTGAAGTTACAGTACTAGGGATATTGTTCTTGTTTTTATAAATGCTCATACTAAGGCATAGAAGTAATGTTTAATACCCAAAGCCTAACTGTTGAATATTGTTTAATCCTCATTAAACTTTGTGACGGACGTACACAAAACCCGTGACGGACGTACATGTGTGATTAAGGATAGTATTAATGAATTCTGAGCATTGCTAGGCACTATTAGACTAAGCAAGTACTTGTAAGCATAACATAAACAGATGCTAAATGTCTTCAAATGCAAACTGTCCTCGATTGCCTGCAACACTTGGTGGGTTAATGATACGTATAATTTTGTTTCTTGAGTAGAAAATTTTGTCTTCAGGTCTCGGCCACTTCCAAGCATTTGCACTTCTATGCATGACGTTTACTTCAACATCAGAATCCTCTATACAGGTCACCTCCCCTGGAAACTCTTCACCATCATACTCCATAACAACCCACAATCCAATTGTCAAGTTCAGTGCTGGTAGCTGAGGCTGGGCATCGTCTTCGATTGGACAATCCTGTTCAATTGTTGAATTGGTCGGAGGAGTGACATCATTGGTGTTGCGGATTCGACAAACTCGGAAACATTTCTCTATCTCGTTGGAAATATCGGCTACTTTGACCTCATCCGCACCAGAAGCTTGAATACAATGAACTTTGTGTGTTTGGGGGACTGCCATCACTCCTTCCCATTTGGCATCCAGAAATGCAGATTGTTGATCAATCTCACTCTTGGCAGCGAATTCAACTTCAATATTTGGGCAAAGCTGTTTGGCGAGTGCTTAATACTCTTGCGGAGTGGTGATATGACTTCTCTCTGACCGAATGTGTCTCCAAACTGCCCTCTTCACTGTCCCTCCAATCCCGTCTACGACACCTTTTCCATGAGATGTGGCAAAAAAATTCAATCTGATAGAGATGTCATGGTCTTGCTCACAGTAGTGGAGATTTGAAAAGAGGAACCTCTGCTTAACTCTTTTCCCGGTGTAAGCGCCATATGGCGTAATTGCTTTTGAAAAATCATAAAAAATCAATCGTTGGGTTGTTTTGCAAAACAAAAATATCATAAAATAGCGCTATTCTAACCGCAGCTACATTCAAAATTATACGGCAATAGCGCCATGGTAACTAGGGAAATCCCGCCGTAAAGTTCAAGGGGTCAATTCTGCCATAGCATTTAAAATGGTCGAAAGGCTATCTTTTGATGAGGTGCTCACAGCGGTCCTGGACGACAACTTCGACGACTTCGGGTTATCTGACGATGAATCTGAGGAAGGGGAGAGTGAAGCTATCTATGCCTACCGTGGACAGCCCAGTTTGGATCGTGACCAAGTAGAGCTACTCGGCAGAGACTTTTCCAATCGAAACCATGGCAGTATGGACAAAGCTATGGCTGTTGGAGGCGAAGGCATTGATCCTGGCAGTCCTCCTGGTAAGTCAATGAACTTTGCTAGCTATATATAAAGCCTGATAGTCTGAGGAGCTGGCTAAATCATGGTGTTAGCTACACCTGTGTAATAGCCTACTTTCCTTTATAGTTCTAGCTGTACTTGATTCCTTGACTTGTCTAATAACAACTCTATCATGTTCAGGTTTGATCGAGCAAGTGATGGACCACGACGGAGATAATACCATGGCACAGCTCCCCCACGTTCAGATGAGTTCTAGTGATGCAAACACACCTACCCCACTCTCTTCATCCATACTGCACGAGGACGCTCGTCTTGTAGACCTACACGAGGACGTACTGTTCTCAGAAGTAGGAGTGTCCAACTCTCCCCCTTACCTTCATCCAGTGCTAGTCTTACTGCACGAGGACACTTGTATATCAGACTATGAGTATGTCATTACAGAGTATTGTATTGTATAATTGCTCTTTGATTCTGTGTACATTGTATCAATATTATTGGTTATGGGAATCGTATCAATAATATTGGTGGGAATTCTATACAGTAGAAATTATGTCCTTTCCGTTAGTAAGGCAAACGTCTGTCATACCACAGCATATCTCTGTTGTTCCTAAAGTTGGCTGAAAATAGAAGGATGTTTATAATCTACAATTTTAATTAATTTTTTATATATATATTTTTTTAATATATAATTAAACATTATAATGATATTCATACATGTGTGGTTTTGCTACCTAGCAACATGAATTGACCACAATAATGTCCAACAGTAGAGCTATCTTGTGGTATATGGTTGCTAGGGACTATTGTTAACCTCTGATTTAATATCAATATATTTGTACTTAATGGTCAATTTTTTAATTTTTTTCGAAATAAACTCACCGGGAGAAGAGTTAAACTGAGAAGTTGGCCAATCGCTGAAAACATTGACGGTTTCTATGCTTGGGAATTTCACTCAGAGACTTCGGAAAATATACAGTGACATGAAAACGAAAATGCTGTATTTCGTGTGGTCGAGGTCATCTGAAATTACTACCATACTGAAATTGGTAGCATTGTTGATCCAAGTGTGAGTGGTGAAGATCGTTGCCTGAGCGTGGTGCCAGTGGGCTGCTTGTACTTCTTTCTGTGCTGCAATCGTCGCATTTTCAGAGAAATCGACTTGCAAAACAATGGATTTACCATCACAGGAGTTTTTCAAGGAGTCAAACGAAGCTGCTTGCTCTCTCTTCACAAAGGTATGGAGTAGGAAGGTACTCAGCTGTTTCTTCAGCTCATTAAAGACTGCATCCACTGTATCAGTCATGTCTACCTTCTCAATTCGGCTATCCGTAGACTTCCACTGGTAGTACTGCAAGGTCCCCGAGCTGCTTTGTGGTGCAAACTCATCAATCAGATCCACACAGGTTGAGCATTCTCGTGCCATGCACTTCTTGGAAGTGGCGTCACAGGTCACTTGCTCAATGAAGGACGAAACAGGAACACACTTCCTAAGGTCTTGCACTCACCAGCTGCTCTAGTACAGTCTAGCCAAACATTGCTGCATCTAACTTCCCCACTCCCCAGCTTCCCTACTAGAGTTTACAGCAGGGATGTAGATTCATATTCACCAGTTCTTCCCTAAAAGGGATGCCTATAGCACACAGAAAGGAACCTAGGGAACTAAGTACTTCTTAACAGATCTTGTAAATTCCTCAATGCCAGCTGCTAAAATAGTTTTACTTGCAGGCTAGATAGTGTATGTATTTGGGGATTGACTAACAGTTTGTAGCTATAACTCAAGCAGCAGCTTTGTTTCTTTACCAGCCTATGTACCTTCCTGGCTACAGGCTCAGGCAGCTTTGTATCTTTACACCCTAACCTCTAACCATAGTCATTGTCCAAGCCATAATCCAGGTCATGGTCCAAGCCTAATCCTAGTCATCGTCCAAGCCCTAACCTGTACAAGTCATTGTCCAAGCACTAACTCGAGTCATTGTCAAAGCCCTAACCCTGGTCAATGTCCAACCCCTAACCCTAGCCTTTGTCCAAGCCCTAACCCTGGTCAATGTCCAACCCCTAACCCTAGCCTTTGTCAAAGCCCTAACCCTAGTCAATGTCCAACTGCTAAACCTACCCTTGGCCTAGCCCTAACCCTGGTCAATGTCCAACACCTAACCCTAGCCTTCGCCCTAGCCCTAACCCTGGTCAATGTCCAACCCCTAACCCTAGCCTTTGTCCAAGTGCTAACCCTGGTCAATGTCCAACCCCTAACTCTAGACTTTGTTCAAGCCCTAATCCTGTGTATATATCCAACCCCTAACCCTAGCCTTTCTCCAAGCCCAACCCAGGTCAATGTCCAACCCCTAAATCTAGCCTTTGTCCAAGCGCTAACCCTGGTCAATGTCCAACACCTAACCCTAGCCTTCGCCCTAGCCCTAACCCTGGTCAATGTCCAACACCTAACCCTAGCCTTCGCCCTAGCCCTAACCCTGGTCAATGTCCAACACCTAACCCTAGACTTTGTCCAAGCCCTAACCCTGGTCAATGTCCAACCCCTAACCCTAGCCTTTGTCCAAGCGCTAACCCTGGTCACGGTCCAACACCTAACCCTAGACTTTGTTCAAGCCCTAATCCTGTGTATATATCCAACCCCTAACCCTAGCCTTTCTCCAAGCCCAACCCTGGTCAATGTCCAACCCCTAAACCTAGCCTTTGTCCAACCCTAACCCTAGTCATGGTCCAAGCACTAAACCTATCCTTTATCCAAAATGGTACAATCAGTCTAGTCAGTTTAGAATGTTCTAGAAAATGTAAGGTAGCAAACTATAAATAGAAGATTGAATTAGTGCTGTAGCCATTCTAACTTTTCTGAAGATCGAATTGTCAATGGCAGAATGACAAACAAAGAAAAGGGCAAAGATTAAGGCTGTACAATAACAAATTCTACATCTTGTAACAATGTCTAGATGGGAATTTGTTAAACTGTGACGGACAGACGGACAAGAACCTTGTATGTCCGTCACAAGGTTTTTCCGTAAGTCATGAGGTGTGGCCTTTCCATTAAGGGTGGAAGTTATGCCCAATTATGCTTGTCTAGGTGCCAATTATGCTCGTCTAGGTCTAGGTAGACAAAGGTTCAAGTGGTGTTTCAAGTTAACGATTACTATAATGTAGCACAAGAGATGATTCTAAGTCATCATGCATGTAGAACACGCTGGAGGCAGCCGAAGATGGCCAAACTAGTATGACTAGTTGAACAGCTTCTGCCCAATATAAAAGCTCTGCAGCATTTTGCTTCCAACCATCTTGACACACAAAAGTCTTCATCTGTGTCAGTATATTTTGATAGATACAGATAGTGCAGCAGACAATCATAACAATTGTGCAAATTATGACTAAAGCATGAAATTTTTACCAGTGTTAGTACATACCATAAGGTTCATTTTAAGATCGGGAGGTAAGTCAGATTTGACCTCTGAGGACCGTGAGAGGTCAATGACCTCACTTACATTAAAATTTACATTTTTTCACGATTCTGGTGCAGTTTGTCTGTTTTGGGAATCATTAGAAAGGTTTGTTGCCATGTGTTGGTCAATTTATCTTCTGGAGAGCCTTTACATAAAATAAAGTAGTAGCTCTGATGGTGACGGAGATGATCAGAGTCTTCTAGCTAGGACAGTGGGAGGTCAATTACCTCAATATATCAAATATTGATGCCAATGAATGCAAACTGTGGTGGCTGGTACTAACACAATTTTTGTTCTTGTGTGTTGCAGGATCCAGGATCCCTGCCTGATGGTCGAAGCGAAGATACAAACACCCCAGACCTGATCGTCACTATGGCAAAGCGTCATATCCTCATAGACCCAGCCCAGCCCTCTACATCCAAGAAATCAAGACCACCCCCAAGAACTAACTGGGAGCTTTGTATTCTTTGCCAAGATGAGACAGATGAACCTTTGCAGTGCCCACTAAGATCTACCATGAAACCGAGTAGTGTTGGCTATGCATCATTATCAGAAGACCTCGTCCAGTTCAAGGGACTTTGCCACATGCCAATGGAACTCAACGTGTTCAGACTGGATGATGGCAATGGCGTAGAAGCTACCTTGAGGAGACACAGTGCTCAGTGGCACAAGAAATGTTGTTTAAAGTTTAACAAAAAAAAGTTTGACCAGCAGAGCAGAGAATCAGCTTCAGGACAACAATCTAGTACCGGTACTTCAACCAGGCGCACACGATCAGCAGATGCCCACTGGCTTCCACAGTCAACCAAGCCTATCTGTTTCTTCCAGCTGGCACTGCAGACTTGCACCAAGCAGCTACAAAGGAAATTGACAAGAACGTTTGGAGATGTGCCACTGAATTGGGGGACACTGAACTGCTGGCCAAGCTGTCTGTAGGAGACATGGTTGCCATCGACGCAAAATACCATCGCAACTGTCTCCGTGCATTATACAACAAAATCAGACCAGCCGCACTCAAGGACGAGGATGTGGATCGTCTGCATGGCATAGCCTTTGTGGTATTCATGGAGGACATGCATGCCGATGAGGAGAATGCCCCTGTATTTAAACTCTCAGACGTCGCTAACCTCTACAAGATGAGACTGGAGCAGCTGGGTGCCATGGTAACCAACAGAATACACACAACCAGACTGAAGGACAGACTTCTTTCTGTGCTTCCTGATCTGAGAGCCCATTCTCATGGCCGAGACACACTTCTCTTGTTTGAGAAAGATATAGGTCCCGCCCTGATGAAGGCCTGTGATCATGACAGTGATGCCATGCACCTAGTAAGAGCAGCACAGGTAGTCCGTATAGAAATGTTTGAGACCAGGTTTACATTTGACGGTGTGTTCCAAGCTGATTGCCAGAAAGATTCTGTGACACCATCTCTCCTTGCTCTGGTGAAATGATCCTCGATGGGGCGAACATCAAGCACCAGACTCAGTTGGCCAACACAAGCACCACAACTGCTGCTCTTACAATATCGCAGCTACTGGTGTTCAACAGTGTTAAGCATGCACACAGTGTGGAGTCAACCTCAGTGCGCCACAGCCGCGAAAGAGAAACCCCATTCCCACTCTACGTGGCCCTCAAGATTTACGCTGTGACCAGGAGCAGAGGTCTGATTGACACACTATTCAGCCTAGGGATGTGTGTGTCATATGATAGATTACTACAGCTCACAGCAGACATTGCCAATGGTGTCTGCCAGTGCTTCAACATGGAAGAAGTTGTTTGCCCACCCAAGCTGCGCCAGGGACTGTTCACTACTGGGGCTGTTGATAATATTGACCATAACCCTAGCTCTGCGACGGCCAAGGATTCCTTTCATGGTACTGGTATCTCCCTAATGTAACATCCATCATACACGAATGGCGGACTCGACCGTGGTGTATTGGTGATTGGGCAAGGCATCTCTACGCTGTGGTCAAAGGGTCTGGTGGAGCTATTGGACTGACAGGAAACCCTGGGGCACTCAGACGCTGGATGGTGGCAGGGCCAGAAATAGCCAGGATCACTACAGTTTGAAGAGCAGGCGGTAAGAGGACATGGTGGTGCTCACGACACTGGGCATCTTCACCATGACCAGAAACCTGGAGTGCAAGCAGCCTTTATGAAGGATGTCAGAGCACTTATAGCAGTGTTTCAAGAGATGGGGAATCCCTTCCTAGAGAACACTCAAGATCTACTGGTCCTTGACATGAGAGACATCATGGAAACCCCAGTGGCAGAAACTGTGAGGAAGATTGAGTCCCTTGGTGAGGAGCACTACACAAAGTTTGTTGAAGAAAGACTGGAACTATGCACAAAGCCAGTTACAGACACACTGGCCAAGAACAAGTTGCCACTCTTCAGTCGGCCACAGACCAAGATGCAGTCAACAGCAGATGCAACTCCACGCAGTGAAGAGTGACTGTAGTCTCTTCTCGAGGCTGTATATTGCATGTCAATCACGTGATGGGGATCTTGACCAGTTCTTCTGCCACGAGAACCAGGCAGCCCCACCTGCATTATCAACAGGAGGAAAACTGCGCCTTGCAGTCAAAGCAGATCTACTACACTGCCTGAAATCAGACCAACACAAAACCACAAGCGCACCTGGGGTTGATGCCATAATCCTTGACGGAGCAGCTATTGTTCAGATGCTCAATCCTGTAGCGGCAAAGACCTTTCAAGAGTATGGGAACATAGTCTTTGCACCTTACATCTCCACTCAACTGGGAAAGGTCCACAGACTGGACCTCGTCTGGGATGTATATCTACCTGACAGCCTGAAAGACACGACCAGACAGAAGAGGGGCAAGGGCATCAGGAAAAGAGTGGCTCCCTCTACCATCATGCCTAAGAACTGGAAGGACTTCCTTCGTGTTGATCAAAACAAGACTGAGCTCTTTGGTTTCCTGTCACGAGAAGCCATTCGTCTTCCAATAGCTGATGGCAAGGAAATGTATGCAACATGTGGAACTGAGGTCCTGTGCTCTCCTGCCGAGTCTGACTTGACCAGCCTCGCCCCATGTTCACACGAGGAGGTGGACACTCGCATGCTTCTACATGTGGCAGATGCTGCGCAGAAGGGGATGAGGAAGGTGGCCATACGCACTGTGGATACTGATGTTGTGGTACTGGCTGTGGCTTCTTTCAACAAAATCAATCCTGACGAGCTGTGGATAGCTTTTGGTACTGGATCCAGCTTCCGGTACATAGCTGTTCACCAACTGGCTGCCGCCATGAACCCAAGACAATGTGCGACTCTCCCCATCTTCCATGCCCTCACAGGGTGCGACACTGTGTCTTCATTCTCTGGCAGAGGGAAGAAGACTGATGGGAGATTTGGAAAGTGTTCCCAGAGGTGACTGATGCCTTTGAAGAACTCTTACGCATGCCAAGTGATGTCAGTGACGAGTCAATGTCACTGCTGGAGCGCTTCGTTGTGCTGATGTATGACCGCACCAGTGACATCATGGAAGTGAACGATGCTAGGAAAAAGCTCTTCGCACACAAGTCTAGGGCTCTAGATAACATTCCCCCAACACAGGCAGCACTCCAAGCGTGCATCTCTCCAGGGCAACTGCTGGAACCAAACTCTGGTCCTGAATCCTGAGTTACCAAGCCCATTTGACTGGGTCTGGACAAAGGAGGCCTCTGGGTGGCAGCCTCTTTGGACGACACTGCCAGAGGCATCAAAATCTTGCCACGAACTGATCCATTGTGGCTGCAAGAAGGGATGTACCGGCCGCTGCAAGTGCACCAAGGCTGCACTCAAGTGCACTGCATTATGTGCATGTTCGGGAGACTGTTAGGTGCAATCAGACACCTTGACATTTATGCGTCTATATGGATAATGCGTCTGTATTACATGTACCGGTATGTACTGTTCATGTGTCTGAGGTCACTGACCTCACTGTAATTTAAGTTTATAGCCTTTGTTCAGTGCACATTGAAAATTAAACTTGCAGATTATCTTACAACACGATTTCATGCAAGCTATTCAGGACACAACAATAACCTAAATGTGTATTTCAATAAATTTGTTTTCTGAGGTCACTGACCTCATTTTATGTATAAAGGCTCTTCAGAAAATAAATTGACTAACACATGGCAACAAACCTTTCTAATGATTCCCAAAAAGACAAACTGCACCAGAATCGTGAAAAAATGTAAATTTCAATGTAAGTGAGGTCATTGACCTCTCACGGTCCTCAGAGGTCAAATCTGACTTACCTCCCAATCTTAAAATGAACCTTATGGTATGTACTAACACTGGTAAAAATTTCATGCTTTAGTCATAATTTGCACAATTCTTAGGATATGAGAGATTATCTGCTGTACTAAGAGGAGAATGCTGGATAGACATTCTTAGCCACTCACTGGAATCTTTGCCTTTTTGATTGTGTCCTATTATGCCAGCAAAGCAAGTATAATGTTAGTACTTATTATGCCAACATTAAGCAAGTATAATGTTAGTACTTATTATGCCAGAATTAAGCAAGTATAATGTTAGTACCTATTATGCCAGCATTAAGCAAGTATAATGTTAGTACTTATTATGCCAACATTAAGCAAGTATAATGTTAGTACTTATTATGCCAGCATTAAGCAAGTATAATGTTAGTACTTATTATGCCAGCATTAAGCAAGTATAATGTTAGTACTTATTATGCCAGCATTAAGCAAGTATAATGTTAGTACTTATTATGCCAGCATTAAGCAAGTATAATGTTAGTACTTATTATGCCAGCATTAAGCAAGTATAATGTTAGTACTTATTATGCCAGCAACTATAATGTTGGTACTTATTATGCCAGCATTAAGCAAGTATAATGTTAGTACTTATTATGCCAGCATTAAGCAAGTATAATGTTAGTACTTATTAAGCCAACATTAAGCAACTATAATGTTAGTACTTATTATGCCAGCATTAAGCAAGTATAATGTTAGTACTTATTATGCCAGCATAAGCAAGTATAATGTTAGTACCTATTATGCCAGCATTAAGCAAGTATAATGTCAGTACTTATTATGCCAGCATTAAGCAACTATAATGTTAGTACTTATTATGCCAGCATTAAGCAAGTATAATGTTAGTACTTATTATGCCAGCATTAAGCAAGTATAATGTTAGTACTTATTATGCCAGCATTAAGCAAGTATAATGTTAGGACCTATTATACCCAAAACTATGCGTGCAGAACAGCCTCAGGCCAAGCATTAGCAGAACAAGCTTTCACATCAACTTACTCGATCTTTTCCTCTTTGATTCAACTTCTTCTTGTTAACCTTGAAGCTCTTCCTCTCTGCCTGAGTCTTCAAGAAGTACGCTCTCTCATCTTCCTCTGTTTGTGTGCATTAACAACATCGTTACCTAGTCATTATAACGGATTCACACACAGGCACAAGACAGTTAGCGCATTACACATAGGGCACACTATACCTTCCACTGCATATAATGACATCCCTTCAGGCTTCTTTTCAGACTGAATCAAACGGCCAACACAACCAGAAGTCTTGTAGCGAATGTAACCCTGGGGAGAAGAACAGGACAAATTATCAACTTTGTAGGTGCATATGAACAGTACCAGTCAAACCCTTTTGGTGCAAGGTTGTCTGTTCACTACACAACTAAGGGCAACCACTGCTGCTCCTCCAACTTTTATTAAAATTATGTATTCCGCATCATGTCTGGGTGCTACATGATCTATGTAACCACAGGTTGAGCATGTGAGTACCAATATCACCCCCCACACACATGCACATCTCCTATGCTAATTCATAAGGTACAGTACAGTGGAACCTCCTTATCCAGAACACATACATTTGGGCACTCCTCTACCAGCCAACCTACTGTAGGAGCACATTAATGAGGGCAGAATTTGTCTACCAGAACTAGCAAGGCAAAGTTAACCAAAACCAACTGTATACCATCAGGTGCATGTAGAGCATGCATGTGTATACCACCAGGTGCATGTAGAGCATGCACATGTATACCATCAGGTGCATGTAGAGCATGCATGTGAATACCACTAGGTGCATGTAGAGCATGTACATGTACACCACCAGGTGCATGCATGTGTATACCACCAGGTGCATGTAGAGCATGTACATGTATACCACCAGGTGCATGTAGAGCATGCATGTGTATACCACCAGGTGCATGTAGAGCATGCACATGTACACCACCAGGTGCATGTAGAGCATGCACATGTGTACCACCAGGTGCATGTAGAGCATGCACGTGTGTACCACCAGGTGCATGTAGAGCATGCATGTGTATACCACCAGGTGCATCTAGAGCATGCACATGTACACCACCAGGTGCATGTAGAGCATGCACATGTGTACCACCAGATGCATGTAGAGCATGCACGTGTATACCACCAGGTGCATGTAGAGCATGTACATGTACACCACCAGGTGCATGTAGAGCATGCATGTGTATACCACCAGGTGCATGTAGAGCATGCACGTGTATACCACCAGGTGCATGTAGAGCATGTACATGTACATGTACACCACCAGGTGCATGTAGAGCATGCATGTGTATACCACCACGTGCATGTAGAGCATGCATGTGTATACCACCAGGTGCATGTAGAGCATGCACATGTACACCACCAGGTGCATGTAGAGCATGCACATGTGTACCACCAGGTGCATGTAGAGCATGCACGTGTGTACCACCAGGTGCATGTAGAGCATGCATGTGTATACCACCAGGTGCATCTAGAGCATGCACATGTACACCACCAGGTGCATGTAGAGCATGCACATGTGTACCACCAGATGCATGTAGAGCATGCACGTGTATACCACCAGGTGCATGTAGAGCATGTACATGTACACCACCAGGTGCATGTAGAGCATGCATGTGTATACAACCAGGTGCATGTAGAGCATGCATGTGTATACCACCACGTGCATGTAGAGCATGCATGTGTATACCACCAGGTGCATGTAGAGCATGCATATGTATTGAACAACTAGGTACTGTACATGCAGAGCATGTATACAGACATAGCGGACCCTCGCATATCCCAGAACGCATTGTGACCCACCATATATGATATGCAAAAAGTTAGGTAATGCAAAATATCATTGAAAATACTCAATCACGGCATTTGATAATTACCGATATGATTTTTACAGGGTCTTGGACTGCGAGCAGCTTACTTCCTGTTCCTACGAGAAGCATCTGTGTCCTTAGGAGTTGCCATGACGCCTTACACACTACACCCACACATTTATTTTTCAATTATGTATTGCGTATAAGCAATTGTCGATGACAACAGGTTCTATACATACACCACTAAGATAAGTTGTTTGCTTGAGGTTGTCATGCATCTTCGTGCATGCCAGAGGTCTCACTGTTTTAAAGGACCATCAGCGATGCCTCAGAGGATTGAGCTTGCAACACTTGCTGGTCTGTCTCATCAGTAGCCAGCCTGCATTGCCAGATAACGGTGAGGCTTCAGATTCTCGTTCGTTTAACTTTTCATGGAAATCTGCTGCCTTCTCTCTCAGCATTGAAGTGGAGTGCCTTCCACCTTTTCTGAATGAACCAGAGATATGGAGCACTTCCAACCTGGTCGCCTCACGAAGATATCAAGGGTGCTTGCAAATTCCAAAAGTTTGGCTTCATTCCTTCAGATAACCATTGTCTTTCCAACTCTTCTGCGAGTCCAGTTCGAGTAGTTTCTGCAGATCTCTTGCCAAAGCTAATAATTATGACTCAATAGACAAAACTTTGCTCGTCCTTTTTCTGCCCTAGTAAACCACGTGCAAGTCTTAGCCCTCCCCTCCCAACTAATTTACCTGCAGACGACCAGTACCATATTTTACTATTTTACGGAGTTTGGATAAATTGAGTGCTCAGATATGCCAGGGTCAACATTGCCACATGTAGAGCATGTACAGTATATATGTATATACTCTACACACACATCTTTAGTCAGATATACTCTACACACACATCTTTAGTCAGATATACTCTACACAACATCTTTAGTCAGATATACTCTACACACACATCTTTAGTCAGATATACTCTACACACACATCTTTAGTCAGATATACTCTACACACACATCTTTAGTCAGATATACTCTACACACACATCTTTAGTCAGATATACTCCACACACACATCTTTAGTCAGATATACTCCACACACACATCTTTAGTCAGATATACTCTACACACATCTTTAGTCAGATATACTCTACACACACATCTTTAGTCAGATATACTCAACACACACATCTTTAGTCAGACATACTCTACACACACATCTTTAGTCAGATATACTCTACACACACATCTTTAGTCAGACACACTCTAAACACACATCTTTAGTCAGATATACTCTCACACACATCTTTAGTCAGACACACTCTAAACACACATCTTTAGTCAGATATAGTCTACATACACATCTTTAGTCAGATATACTCTACACACACATCTTTAGTCAGATATACTCTACACACACATCTTTAGTCAGATATACTCTACACACACATCTTTAGTCAGACACACTTTAAACACACATCTTTAGTCAGATATACTCTACACACACATCTTTAGTCAGATATACTCTACACACACATCTTTAGTCAGATATACTCCACACACACATCTTTAGTCAGATATACTCTACACACATCTTTAGTCAGATATACTCTACACACACATCTTTAGTCAGATATACTCTACACACACATCTTTAGTCAGACATACTCTACACACACATATTTAGTCAGATATACTCTACACACACATCTTTAGTCAGATATACTCTACACACACATCTTTAGTCAGATATACTCTACACACATCTTTAGTCAGACATACTCTACACACACATCTTTAGTCAGATATACTCCACACACATCTTTAGTCAGATATACTCTACACACATCTTTAGTCAGATATACTCTACACACACATCTTTAGTCAGATATACTCTACACACATCTTTAGTCAGATATACTCTACACACACATCTTTAGTCAGATATACTCTACACACACATCTTTAGTCAGATATACTCTACACACACATCTTTAGTCAGACATACTCTACACACACATCTTTAGTCAGATATACTCTACACACACATCTTTAGCCAATACCAACTATATACATATATTTGCAACTTTTTATTTTAAACATATTCATATTTATTCCTGATGAAGGCTAGAGCATCTAGTCAAAACCGAGAGTAAATTTCAAGTTGATTACTGAGAAGATCAGTGTAACACTGATCAGTGTAACACTGAAGTTATAACTTTTCTTCTAAGAATAAATTCATCAAAATATTCAATCAGGAACTGCAGTAAGCTGAAGTTTGGTAAGAGAACAAGCTCCATTAAGATTTTGTAAGCTCTGAATGTTTAGCACATTTAAGAGCCTATTTCCTTGTCGTTACAGTCTTACGGCGTCTCGCTGAGAAGCGCCGATATCGAAGGTCTTGAAAAAAGGAACCAACTACACACATGCATATTAGCTGCATCGCCTAGGCAACGGGTCTCAACAAAACATTGACACAAGAATATTACTAATATGAGCATGTCTATTAATTGTCTGTAGTTGTCCGTAATTTCTCGATGATCTTCTAGCTGATTCGCAGGGGCCGTGTCTTCTAGTAGCTCACGTAACTCATCCACGGCTTATGAAGTTCCAAAAGACTTCCTGACGTACTCAACAATTGTACTTGTGGCTCGTGGAAGATGACAATAGTGAGCCTGCAGCAAGAATTGTTCTCATGTTCGGCTAACAGGTACCTTTTCTAGCTAACAGGAACCTTTTTGCCATGAAGGATGTCAAAGTAGTTCTATAGATGAACATGCTTCCATGGAATAAGGTTAAACGCGAACTATATTTGAAAGGCCATTGCTAGTGGCTCGGGAGACTTGCTCCGTCATAATCTGCTTCACGAGACTGAGTCTTTCTCAGTTTGGCTCGAGAGATTAGCTCCTTCTTCGACTAAAAAAACACACAACCCACCAAAAAATAAAATAATAATAATAAAAATATAAAACATGTTGGTGTGCATTATTTAGAAACAGTATTTGCTGTTCTTAGTTTAGCGTCTGTTTTCTTGCAGGTTGGAGTTAGAAGCAGTGTGCTAAACAACCAGTGTTTACATTAGAAGCAGTGTGCTTACATAACTAGTGTTTACATTAGAAGCAGTGTGCTAAACAACCAGTGTTTACATTAGAAGCAGTGTGCTAAACAACCAGTGTTTACATTAGAAGCTGTGTGCTAAACAACCAGTGTTTACATTAGAAGCAGTGCGCTAAGCAACCAGTGTTTACATTAGAAGCAGTGTGCTAAACAACCAGTGTTTACATTAGAAGCAGTGTGCTAAACAACCAGTGTTTACATTAGAAGCAGTGCGCTAAGCAACCAGTGTTTACATTAGAAGCAGTGTGCTAAACAACCAGTGTTTACATTAGAAGCAGTGCGCTAAGCAACCAGTGTTTACATTAGAAGCAGTGTGCTAATCAACCAGTGTTTACATTAGAAGCAGTGTGCTAAACAACCAGTGTTTACATTAGAAGCAGTGTGCTAAACAACCAGTGTTTACATTAGAAGCAGTGTGCTAAACAACCAGTGTTTACATTAGAAGCAGTGCGCTAAGCAACCAGTGTTTACATTAGAAGCAGTGCGCTAAACAACCAGTGTTTACATTAGAAGCAGTGCGCTAAACAACCAGTGTTTACATTAGAAGCAGTGTGCTAAACAACCAGTGTTTACATTAGAAGCAGTGTGCTAAGCAACCAGTGTTTACATTAGAAGCAGTGTGCTAAACAACCAGTGTTTACATTAGAAGCAGTGTGCTAAACAACCAGTGTTTACATTAGAAGCAGTGTGCTAAACAACCAGTGTTTACATTAGAAGCAGTGCGCTAAACAACCAGTGTTTACATTAGAAGCAGTGCGCTAAACAACCAGTGTTTACATTAGAAGCTGTGTGCTAAACAACCAGTGTTTACATTAGAAGCAGTGTGCTAAACAACCAGTGTTTACATTAGAAGCAGTGTGCTAAACAACCAGTGTTTACATTAGAAGCAGTGCGCTAATCAACCAGTGTTTACATTAGAAGCAGTGCGCTACATAACTAGTGTTTACATTAGAAGCAGTGCGCTAAGCAACCAGTGTTTACATTAGAAGCAGTGTGCTAAACAACCAGTGTTTACATTAGAAGCAGTGTGCTAAACAACCAGTGTTTACATTAGAAGCAGTGTGCTAAACAACCAGTGTTTACATTAGAAGCAGTGTGCTAAACAACCAGTGTTTACATTAGAAGCAGTGCGCTAAACAACCAGTGTTTACATTAGAAGCAGTGTGCTAAACAACCAGTGTTTACATTAGAAGCAGTGTGCTACATAACCAGTGTTTACATTAGAAGCAGTGTGCTAAACAACCAGTGTTTACATTAGAAGCAGTGCGCTAAGCAACCAGTGTTTACATTAGAAGCAGTGTGCTAATCAACCAGTGTTTACATTAGAAGCAGTGTGCTAATCAACCAGTGTTTACATTAGAAGCAGTGTGCTTACATAACTAGTGTTTACATTAGAAGCAGTGTGCTAAACAACCAGTGTTTACATTAGAAGCAGTGTGCTAAACAACCAGTGTTTACATTAGAAGCAGTGTGCTAAGCAACCAGTGTTTACATTAGAAGCAGTGTGCTAAGCAACCAGTGTTTACATTAGAAGCAGTGTGCTAAGCAACCAGTGTTTACATTAGAAGCTGTGTGCTAAGCAACCAGTGTTTACAGGGAGCAAACCAAACCAAAGCTGTGCAGCACTACTTTGCAATCTGTCCACAACAAAACCCAAAGCAAGGGAATCTAGCCAGGTGCTCGCACTTCCTGGAGGGTACAGGAATCAGAGTGATTCTCGGTGAGCACATGTGGCTGTGCAACTTGCTTCGGCAGAAGGGCTTCCAGAAACAGCAGTTGATGCCAGGAAGAAATAACTCACGAGGACGGCCGTTACCTTCAGACCTTCCTTATCCATTTTGCTTGCTCGACTTGTGAAACTTGAAGATAAGTTATTGGACTATTTTGTATCTATACAGCAGCCTCCTTGGCATGGGCAGCTTTAAAAAAAAAATCCGGGTCGAAGCGTGTATAATTTTCTATTTATAATTTAATTTGCACGTGATGTCCAAGTTCTTGCTCTAGGCACTTATGTTGGTCAATAATCACTTCAGATATCATTTCTCACTGCCTTTGCAGCCATTCACACCCAGCCCATCAACAGGCATGACCTACATGTACACAAGTAGGACGACACTGACACCTGTGCAATAACCCTAACCAATGGCGTACTTTAGTTTCTCCCTCCTTCAGGTCCAGGAAAGCCAGGCCACCAAACTGCTCACAGAATCGCTGAATAAAAATGGAGTGAATATGGCACAGCTGCACAAAAATATGACTACAATGTTTAATAAACGCACAATTAGTATTAAGATAGCATTCACTCATGCCATCTAACTAACACGATTAGTATTAAGATAGCATTCACTCCTGCCATCTAACTAACACATGATTAGTACATGAGATTAGCATTGTTGGCATTCCATACACACCTTGAGCTGCTCTCTGTTGGGCTCCTTCCACTCGTCTTTAAGCTCCACCCTCACCAGACAATCTTTAACAAATTTCTTTGTGGGTGGAGCCACATCCATCCCTTCCGTCTCTACAGAGTTCCTGGTGGCATCCATTATTTGGTTACTTGCTTTCAGTTGTCTCATATGCGACTTCTGCAGAGTCTTGAAGATGTCCTTCATTTTGCTCCACTCTGACCTTGGAAGAGAGAGATTATGAAATACTGACAACGGTGAGGGAACATTATTGTTGAATGTCCATGGACACCCAACTGCCTGCACAACATGTTTATAAGCAGCGGACATGCTACATGTGAACCTGTTGAGACCAAGGCTGGTTTAGTTATGCTACTCTATTACAGAAGTGGACTTTATGACCTTACATTACTTTACCCTGTTAACCAAGATGACCTTTCATCGTTAACCAAGATACCAATTATGTACATGCACAACTTGGACAGAGTTCACACTTTTTAATTACACTCCCAGAATATGATGGTAAGAACCTCTGTTATAGTTGGAAACTCAGATTATCCACAAGGCTAATGTATGCCTATGCACAGGGAAGGACTAGCTAACAGTTACATACTGCTGAGTTCCATGGAGGGAGACCTGAGGCTACTAGGAGTGGCTGAGACCTGTGGCTACTAGGAGTGGCTGAGACCTGTGGCTACTAGGAGTGGCTGAGACCTGTGGCTACTAGGAGTGGCTGAGACCTGTGGCTACTAGGAGTGGCTGAGACCTGTGGCTACTAGGAGTGGCTGAGACCTGTGGCTACTAGGAGTGGCTGAGACCTGTGGCTACTAGGAGTGGCTGAGACCTGTGGCTACTAGGAGTGGCTGTGGCTACTAGGAGTGGCTGAGACCTGTGGCTACTAGGAGTGGCTGAGACCTGTGGCTACTAGGAGTGGCTGAGACCTGTGGCTACTAGGAGAGGCTGAGACCTGTGGCTACTAGGAGTGGCTGAGACCTGTGGCTACTAGGAGTGGCTGAGACCTGTGGCTACTAGGAGTGGCTGGGACCTGTGGCTACTAGGAGTGGCTGGGACCTGTGGCTACTAGGAGTGGCTGAGACCTGTGGCTACTAGGAGTGGCTGAGACCTGTGGCTACTAGGAGTGGCTGAGACCTGTGGCTACTGGGAGTGGCTGAGACCTGTGGCTACTAGGAGTGGCTGAGACCTGTGGCTACTAGGAGTGGCTGAGACCTGTGGCTACTAGCAGTGGCTGAGACCTGTGGCTACTAGGAGTGGCAGAGACCTGTGGCTACTAGGAGTGGCTGAGACCTGTGGCTACTAGGAGTGGCTGAGACCTGTGGCTACTAGCAGTGGCTGAGACCTGTGGCTACTAGGAGTGGCTGAGACCTGTGGCTACTAGCAGTGGCTGAGACCTGTGGCTACTAGCAGTGGCTGAGACCTGTGGCTACTGGGAGTGGCCGAGACCTGTGGCTACTGGGAGTGGCTGGGACCTGTGGCTACTAGGAGTGGCTGAGAGCTGAGACCTGTGGCTACTAGGAGTGGCTGAGACCTGTGGCTACTAGGAGTGGCTGAGACCTGTGGCTACTAGGAGTGGCTGAGACCTGTGGCTACTAGCAGTGGCTGAGACCTGTGGCTACTAGCAGTGGCTGAGACCTGTGGCTACTAGCAGTGGCTGAGACCTGTGGCTATGGGAGTGGCTGAGACCTGTGGCTACTAGGAGTGGCTGAAACCTGTGGCTACTAGGAGTGGCTGAGACCTGTGGCTACTAGCAGTGGCTGAGACCTGTGGCTATGGGAGTGGCTGAGACCTGTGGCTACTAGGAGTGGCTGAGACCTGTGGCTACTAGGGGTGGCTGAGACCTGTGGCTACTAGGAGTGGCTGAGACCTGTGGCTACTAGGAGTGGCTGAGACCTGTGGCTACTAGGAGTGGCTGGGACCTGTGGCTACTAGGAGTGGCTGAGACCTGTGGCTACTAGGAGTGGCTGAGACCTGTGGCTACTAGGAGTGGCTGAGACCTGTGGCTACTAGGAGAGGCTGTGGCTACTAGGAGTGGCTGAGACCTGTGGCTACTAGGAGTGGCTGAGACCTGTGGCTACTAGGAGTGGCTGAGACCTGTGGCTACTAGCAGTGGCTGAGTGTGGCTACTAGGAGTGGCTGAGACCTGTGGCTACTAGCAGTGGCTGAGACCTGTGGCTACTAGGAGTGGCTGAGACCTGTGGCTACTAGGAGTGGCTGAGACCTGTGGCTACTAGGAGTGGCTGAGACCTGTGGCTACTAGCAGTGGCTGGGACCTGTGGCTACTAGGAGTGGCTGAGACCTGTGGCTACTAGGAGTGGCTGAGACCTGTGGCTACTAGGAGTGGCTGAGACCTGTGGCTACTAGGAGTGGCTGAGACCTGTGGCTACTAGGAGTGGCTGAGACCTGTGGCTACTAGGAGTGGCTGAGACCTGTGGCTACTAGGAGTGGCTGAGACCTGTGGCTACTAGGAGTGGCTGAGACCTGTGGCTACTAGGAGTGGCTGGGACCTGTGGCTACTAGGAGTGGCTGAGACCTGTGGCTACTAGCAGTGGCTGAGACCTGTGGCTACTAGGAGTGGCTGAGACCTGTGGCTACTAGGAGTGGCTGAGACCTGTGGCTACTAGGAGTGGCTGAGACCTGTGGCTACTAGGAGTGGCTGAGACCTGTGGCTACTAGGAGTGGCTGAGACCTGTGGCTACTAGGAGTGGCTGGGACCTGTGGCTACTAGGAGTGGCTGGGACCTGTGGCTACTAGGAGTGGCTGAGACCTGTGGCTACTAGCAGTGGCTGAGACCTGTGGCTACTAGGAGTGGCTGAGACCTGTGGCTACTAGGAGTGGCTGAGACCTGTGGCTACTAGGAGTGGCTGAGACCTGTGGCTACTAGGAGTGGCTGAGACCTGTGGCTACTAGGAGTGGCTGAGACCTGTGGCTACTAGGAGTGGCTGGGACCTGTGGCTACTAGGAGTGGGTGGGACCTGTGGCTACTAGGAGTGGCTGAGACCTGTGGCTACTAGGAGTGGCTGGGACCTGTGGCTACTAGGAGTGGCTGAGACCTGTGGCTACTAGGAGTGGCTGAGACCTGTGGCTACTAGGAGTGGCTGTGGCTACTAGGAGTGGCTGAGACCTGTGGCTACTAGGAGTGGCTGAGACCTGTGGCTACTAGGAGTGGCTGAGACCTGTGGCTACTAGGAGAGGCTGAGACCTGTGGCTACTAGGAGTGGCTGAGACCTGTGGCTACTAGGAGTGGCTGAGACCTGTGGCTACTAGGAGTGGCTGAGACCTGTGGCTACTAGGAGTGGCTGGGACCTGTGGCTACTAGGAGTGGCTGGGACCTGTGGCTACTAGGAGTGGCTGAGACCTGTGGCTACTAGGAGTGGCTGAGACCTGTGGCTACTAGGAGTGGCTGAGACCTGTGGCTACTGGGAGTGGCTGAGACCTGTGGCTACTAGGAGTGGCTGAGACCTGTGGCTACTAGGAGTGGCTGAGACCTGTGGCTACTAGCAGTGGCTGAGACCTGTGGCTACTAGGAGTGGCAGAGACCTGTGGCTACTAGGAGTGGCTGAGACCTGTGGCTACTAGGAGTGGCTGAGACCTGTGGCTACTAGCAGTGGCTGAGACCTGTGGCTACTAGGAGTGGCTGAGACCTGTGGCTACTAGCAGTGGCTGAGACCTGTGGCTACTAGCAGTGGCTGAGACCTGTGGCTACTGGGAGTGGCCGAGACCTGTGGCTACTGGGAGTGGCTGGGACCTGTGGCTACTAGGAGTGGCTGAGAGCTGAGACCTGTGGCTACTAGGAGTGGCTGAGACCTGTGGCTACTAGGAGTGGCTGAGACCTGTGGCTACTAGGAGTGGCTGAGACCTGTGGCTACTAGCAGTGGCTGAGACCTGTGGCTACTAGCAGTGGCTGAGACCTGTGGCTACTAGCAGTGGCTGAGACCTGTGGCTATGGGAGTGGCTGAGACCTGTGGCTACTAGGAGTGGCTGAAACCTGTGGCTACTAGGAGTGGCTGAGACCTGTGGCTACTAGCAGTGGCTGAGACCTGTGGCTATGGGAGTGGCTGAGACCTGTGGCTACTAGGAGTGGCTGAGACCTGTGGCTACTAGGGGTGGCTGAGACCTGTGGCTACTAGGAGTGGCTGAGACCTGTGGCTACTAGGAGTGGCTGAGACCTGTGGCTACTAGGAGTGGCTGGGACCTGTGGCTACTAGGAGTGGCTGAGACCTGTGGCTACTAGGAGTGGCTGAGACCTGTGGCTACTAGGAGTGGCTGAGACCTGTGGCTACTAGGAGTGGCTGAGACCTGTGGCTACTAGGAGAGGCTGTGGCTACTAGGAGTGGCTGAGACCTGTGGCTACTAGGAGTGGCTGAGACCTGTGGCTACTAGGAGTGGCTGAGACCTGTGGCTACTAGCAGTGGCTGAGTGTGGCTACTAGGAGTGGCTGAGACCTGTGGCTACTAGCAGTGGCTGAGACCTGTGGCTACTAGGAGTGGCTGAGACCTGTGGCTACTAGGAGTGGCTGAAACCTGTGGCTACTAGGAGTGGCTGAGACCTGTGGCTACTAGCAGTGGCTGGGACCTGTGGCTACTAGGAGTGGCTGAGACCTGTGGCTACTAGGAGTGGCTGAGACCTGTGGCTACTAGGAGTGGCTGAGACCTGTGGCTACTAGGAGTGGCTGAGACCTGTGGCTACTAGGAGTGGCTGAGACCTGTGGCTACTAGGAGTGGCTGAGACCTGTGGCTACTAGGAGTGGCTGAGACCTGTGGCTACTAGGAGTGGCTGAGACCTGTGGCTACTAGGAGTGGCTGGGACCTGTGGCTACTAGGAGTGGCTGAGACCTGTGGCTACTAGCAGTGGCTGAGACCTGTGGCTACTAGGAGTGGCTGAGACCTGTGGCTACTAGGAGTGGCTGAGACCTGTGGCTACTAGGAGTGGCTGAGACCTGTGGCTACTAGAAGTGGCTGAGACCTGTGGCTACTAGGAGTGGCTGAGACCTGTGGCTACTAGGAGTGGCTGGGACCTGTGGCTACTAGGAGTGGCTGGGACCTGTGGCTACTAGGAGTGGCTGAGACCTGTGGCTACTAGCAGTGGCTGAGACCTGTGGCTACTAGGAGTGGCTGAGACCTGTGGCTACTAGGAGTGGCTGAGACCTGTGGCTACTAGGAGTGGCTGAGACCTGTGGCTACTAGGAGTGGCTGAGACCTGTGGCTACTAGGAGTGGCTGAGACCTGTGGCTACTAGGAGTGGCTGGGACCTGTGGCTACTAGGAGTGGGTGGGACCTGTGGCTACTAGGAGTGGCTGAGACCTGTGGCTACTAGGAGTGGCTGGGACCTGTGGCTACTAGGAGTGGCTGAGACCTGTGGCTACTAGGAGTGGCTGAGACCTGTGGCTACTAGGAGTGGCTGAGACCTGTGGCTACTAGGAGTGGCTGAGACCTGTGGCTACTAGCAGTGGCTGAGACCTGTGGCTACTAGGAGTAGCTGTAGTCATAGCAGCTGCTACAGTCTTATCACCACCAGATGAAAACTCACTAACTTAGCAAATAGCTCCTCCTCCAAGCCAACCAAAGCTCTGTGCTCTGTTTGTGCTCAACACGAGAGCTAGCTACAGCTAGATATGCCAGAGACAACTCTCAAGAAGAGCTTCTTGGTTTCGTTTCAATACTAGCCTACTAGACCACAACAGGCTTAGATATCTAAGCTTCCTAGGAGAGCTTGTCAGACTTTCCTCACGGCATGCTTGTAGATCTTGGGTGGTCACTAACTAATACACACATCAAAACAGAGTGGGCACTTTCAAGAATTCCTGGCCCAGCTTATGAATATAAAGAATGATCATCAGTTATCTGTTACTGGCAGTCAGTCCCTAGCCTTTCAGATAACGCAAGGTTCTACTATTAATCTTTACTTATGCATGACCAACAATAATTACTACAGCAATAATTGTAATAGTAACAGCAATAATAATAACTAATACAGTGTATGTACAGAATGGGAGGATCTATAACTAAAGGGAAGTTGCGTCTCTCTAGTGGAAGCTCGATCATCAGGAACCGCGATCATCCTGGCTTAGAAAAGTCGCACTTGTCTGAATTGTGAACGCTTAATTAGATAGTAAACGCGGAGCTACCATCAGGGCTCGTTCTTGTGTGCAGTGCAAGTGCTAATTAGTGCTACTGCCCATCAAAGCAAATACGTGTTTTTTCCCTTGTCAATTCCTGACGAGGTAAAAAATCTTTGAAAACTCCACACCATAATAGCCAGGCACTTCAGTGGGCAGGACTCATCACTGACAAGGCTTCCTGGGGAAAGTGTGCATACCATAACAGCAAGGCACTTCAGTGGTCGGGACTCATTCACTGACAAGGCTTCCTGGGCAAACTGTGCGGCCAATTGGGTCGAAGTTGCACTGTAATGAAGATGTGTTTGTGCTTTACCTTGGGAAGTGTTTGAAGCTGGGAAGCTCTCATGGTGTGGCATACTTGAAGGTTGGGACAATTGAGGTTATGTTGCCTTAGGTGGCAATGGAATTGGAAGCCACCATTGCCGAATAAGGGCAGTTGCAATTATCAGCCCTTTTGTGAGGCATATATGTACGTACATGTATGTACCTACACACACATTGTCCTCCTCCCAACGAAAGCATATGCCAACAACATTACATGCATGGCAGCATCACCAACAACAAGTTACTTGGACCATGTCAGAGCTCGCATAACACAAGCAGTTTTTCTACGAGACTGCCTCTAGGCCTACATATCTCCATTTGGGAAAAAATGATGAAATGATAAAAATTTAAAAATGGCCAACCAAGTCATCGTTATCATCTTCGGAAAAAGGAGAGAGAGAGGTTAAAAGTGAGAGATCATACTCGGCAGATACATCTGCCTGCATTGTATTTGTCTTTAGATGCCACAACATAGTACAATTATTTCCTCTAGTATATAAATATGCAAACCAATCAACAAAAATTGATTTTAAAGTGAGATTATGCAGGGGGGGGTGAAACACAATGAATTTTAAAAATGAAATTAGTATGTGGAGGGAGAAATGGGAAGGGGAGGGAGAGGGGGAGGAAGCTGTACATGTAACAATCACAATCTCCATAACAGACTGTCCCTTTACTGCAAAGACATTTACCGAGAATCACTCGGAATCCCTTCACCATAAGAGAAATAAAATAATGCACTCCTAGATAGATTTAATAGCTGGCAGTTTTGTTGGAGACACATATCTACAGTACGTCCCTCTACACATGTTTAGCAAGCTAAAGCTGAAGTACCTCCCTCTACACATGTTTAGCAAGCTAAAGCTGCAGTACCTCCCTCTACACATGTTTAGTAAGCTAAAGCTACAGTACCTCCCTCTACACAAGCTACAGTACCTCCCTCTACACATGTTTAGCAAGCTAAAGCTGCAGTACCTCCCTCTACACATGTTTAGTAAGCTAAAGCTACAGTACCTCCCTCTACACAGCTACAGTACCTCCCTCTACACATGTTTAGCAAGCTAAAGCTGCAGTACCTCCCTCTACACATGTTTAGTAAGCTAAAGCTACAGTACCTCCCTCTACACATGTTTAGCAAGCTAAAGCTACAGTACCTCCCTCTACACATGTTTAGTAAGCTAAAGCTACAGTACCTCCCTCTACACATGTTTAGTAAGCTAAAGCTGCAGTACCTCCCTCTACACATGTTTAGCAAGCTAAAGCTGCAGTACCTCCCTCTACACATGTTTAGCAAGCTAAAGCTACAGTACCTCCCTCTACACATGCTAAAGCTACAGTACCTCCCTCTACACATGTTTAGTAAGCTAAAGCTACAGTACCTCCCTCTACACATGTTTAGTAAGCTAAAGCTGCAGTACCTCCCTCTACACATGTTTAGCAAGC
Organism: Cladorhizidae sp. MBARI D1340-BT2; assembly: GCA_028752905.1. Lineage (NCBI taxonomy): Eukaryota > Metazoa > Porifera > Demospongiae > Poecilosclerida > Cladorhizidae > Cladorhizidae sp. MBARI D1340-BT2. The sequence continues at coordinate 15,585,041 of JAQNBH010000012.1, read as the reverse complement.
TAAAGCTGCAGTACCTCCCTCTAGACATGTTTAGCAAGCTAAAGCTACAGTACCTCCCTCTACACATGTTTAGTAAGCTAAAGCTACAGTACCTCCCTCTACACATGTTTAGCAAGCTAAAGCTACAGTACCTCCCTCTACACATGTTTAGCAAGCTAAAGCTGCAGTACCTCCCTCTACACATGTTTAGCAAGCTAAAGCTGCAGTACCTCCCTCTACACATGTTTAGTAAGCTAAAGCTACAGTACCTCCCTCTACACATGTTTAGCAAGCTAATGCTGCAGTACCTCCCTCTACACATGTTTAGTAAGCAGTACCTCCCTCTACACATGTTTAGCAAGCTAAAGCTGCAGTACCTCCCTCTACACATGTTTAGCAAGCTAAAGCTGCAGTGCTGCAGTACCTCCCTCTACACATGTTTAGTAAGCAGTACCTCCCTCTACACATGTTTAGTAAGCTAAAGCTGCAGTACCTCCCTCTACACATGTTTAGTAAGCTAAAGCTACAGTACCTCCCTCTACACATGTTTAGTAAGCTAAAGCTGCAGTACCTCCCTCTACACATGTAAAGCTACAGTACCTCCCTCTACACATGTTTAGTAAGCTAATGCTGCAGTACCTCCCTCTAGACATGTTTAGCAAGCTAAAGCTGCAGTACCTCACATGTTTAGCAAGCTAAAGCTACAGTACCTCCCTCTACACATGTTTAGTAAGCTAAAGCTACAGTACCTCCCTCTACACATGTTTAGTAAGCTAAAGCTGCAGTACCTCCCTCTACACATGTTTAGCAAGCTAAAGCTACAGTACCTCCCTCTACACATGTTTAGCAAGCTAAAGCTATAGTACCTCCCTCTACACATGTTTAGTAAGCTAAAGCTACAGTACCTCCCTCTACACATGTTTAGTAAGCTAAAGCTACAGTACCTCCCTCTACACATGTTTAGCAAGCTAAAGCTGCAGTACCTCCCTCTACACATGTTTAGCAAGCTAAAGCTGCAGTACCTCCCTCTACACATGTTTAGCAAGCTAAAGCTGCAGTACCTCCCTCTACACATGTTTAGCAAGCTAAAGCTGCAGTACCTCCCTCTACACATGTTTAGCAAGATAAAGCTACAGTACCTCCCTCTACACATGTTTAGTAAGCTAAAGCTACAGTACCTCCCTCTACACATGTTTAGCAAGCTAAAGCTGCAGTACCTCCCTCTACACATGTTTAGTAAGCTAAAGCTACAGTACCTCCCTCTACACATGTTTAGTAAGCAGTACCTCCCTCTACACATGTTTAGTAAGCTAAAGCTGCAGTACCTCCCTCTACACATGTTTAGTAAGCTAAAGCTACAGTACCTCCCTCTACACATGTTTAGTAAGCTAAAGCTACAGTACCTCCCTCTACACATGTTTAGCAAGCTAAAGCTGCAGTACCTCCCTCTACACATGTTTAGTAAGCTAAAGCTACAGTACCTCCCTCTACACATGTTTAGCAAGCTAAAGCTACAGTACCTCCCTCTACACATGTTTAGCAAGCTAAAGCTACAGTACCTCCCTCTACACATGTTTAGCAAGCTAAAGCTACAGTACCTCCCTCTACACATGTTTAGTAAGCTAAAGCTACAGTACCTCCCTCTACACATGTTTAGCAAGCTAAAGCTGCAGTACCTCCCTCTACACATGTTTAGTAAGCTAAAGCTACAGTACCTCCCTCTAGACATGTTTAGCAAGCTAAAGCTACAGTACCTCCCTCTACACATGTTTAGTAAGCTAAAGCTGCAGTACCTCCCTCTACACATGTTTAGCAAGCTAAAGCTGCAGTACCTCCCTCTACACATGTTTAGCAAGCTAAAGCTGCAGTACCTCCCTCTACACATGTTTAGCAAGCTAAAGCTGCAGTGCTGCAGTACCTCCCTCTACACATGTTTAGTAAGCAGTACCTCCCTCTACACATGTTTAGCAAGCTAAAGCTGCAGTACCTCCCTCTACACATGTTTAGCAAGCTAAAGCTACAGTACCTCCCTCTACACATGTTTAGTAAGCTAAAGCTACAGTGCCTCCCTCTACACATGTTTAGTAAGCTAAAGCTACAGTACCTCCCTCTACACATGTTTAGCAAGCTAAAGCTGCAGTACCTCCCTCTACACATGTTTAGCAAGCTAAAGCTACAGTACCTCCCTCTACACATGTTTAGTAAGCTAAAGCTGCAGTACCTCCCTCTACACATGTTTAGTAAGCTAAAGCTACAGTACCTCCCTCTACACATGTTTAGCAAGATAAAGCTACAGTACCTCCCACTACACATGTTTAGTAAGCTAAAGCTACAGTACCTCCCACTACACATGTTTAGCAAGCTAAAGCTGCAGTACCCCCCTCTACACATGTTTAGCAAGCTAAAGCTGCAGTACCTCCCTCTACACATGTTTAGTAAGCTAAAGCTACAGTACCTCCCACTACACATGTTTAGTAAGCTAAAGCTACAGTACCTCCCTCTACACATGTTTAGCAAGCTAAAGCTACAGTACCTCCCTCTACACATGTTTAGTAAGCTAAAGCTACAGTACCTCCCTCTACACATGTTTAGTAAGCTAAAGCTACAGTACCTCCCTCTACACATGTTTAGTAAGCTAAAGCTACAGTACCTCCCTCTACACATGTTTAGTAAGCTAAAGCTACAGTACCTCCCTCTACACATGTTTAGCAAGATAAAGCTACAGTACCTCCCTCTACACATGTTTAGCAAGCTAAAGCTACAGTACCTCCCTCTACACATGTTTAGTAAGCTAAAGCTACAGTACCTCCCTCTACACATGTTTAGTAAGCTAAAGCTGCAGTACCTCCCTCTACACATGTAAAGCTACAGTACCTCCCTCTACACATGTTTAGCAAGCTAAAGCTGCAGTACCTCCCTCTACACATGTTTAGTAAGCTAAAGCTACAGTACCTCCCTCTACACATGTTTAGCAAGCTAAAGCTGCAGTAACTCCCTCTACACATGTTTAGCAAGCTAAAGCTACAGTACCTCCCTCTAGACATGTTTAGCAAGCTAAAGCTGCAGTACCTCCCTCTACACATGTTTAGTAAGCTAAAGCTACAGTACCTCCCTCTACACATGTTTAGCAAGCTAAAGCTACAGTACCTCCCTCTACACATGTTTAGCAAGCTAAAGCTACAGTACCTCCCTCTAGACATGTTTAGCAAGCTAAAGCTGCAGTACCTCCCTCTACACATGTTTAGTAAGCTAAAGCTACAGTACCTCCTTCTACACATGTTTAGTAAGCTAAAGCTGCAGTACCTCCCTCTACACATGTTTAGTAAGCTAAAGCTACAGTACCTCCCTCTACACATGTTTAGCAAGCTAAAGCTACAGTACCTCCCTCTACACATGTTTAGCAAGATAAAGCTACAGTACCTACCTCTACACATGTTTAGTAAGCTAAAGCTGCAGTACCTCCCTCTACACATGTTTAGTAAGCTAAAGCTGCAGTACCTCCCTCTACAAATGTTTAGTAAGCTAAAGCTACAGTACCTCCCTCTACACATGTTTAGCAAGCTAAAGCTACAGTACCTCCCTCTACACATGTTTAGTAAGCTAAAGCTACAGTACCTCCCTCTACACATGTTTAGTAAGCTAAAGCTACAGTACCTCCCTCTACACATGTTTAGCAAGCTAAAGCTACAGTACCTCCCTCTACACATGTTTAGCAAGCTAAAGCTACAGTACCTCCCTCTACACATGTTTAGTAAGCTAAAGCTACAGTGCCTCCCTCTACTGTGTTTGGTGTTTGGTGAGGGAAGTTTGGTGAGGGAAGTGAGCCCCCAGTGGGGAGCTGGATGTAGCTAGCTAAAGTGCTGTATTTGGAGCTGGGTGGAAAGCTTGGAGGTGTTACCTCACTGATATATCCTCATCTTAAATGTACGTTCACCCACCGAGAATATGAACGGGTCAACCACCTTAAATAAATCGGGATTGGTTGTCATAGTGAAGAGAATGCTTGAGGACCACCCAGCAACAGCAAGTGAGAACATGTTATACAGTTAATAGTTGACATGGTCCCTTACCATGTCAGATAGCACAACAAGGTAGCCTGAAATATGACAATCAACAAACCATGACCCTAACAACCACCCATCCTCCCCCCCCCCCTCACCCCACAAGCAATGCAAAAGCACCTCCCACTACCCAGGCCCTCGTACAAAACAAATTTAAATTTGCTGCACTGATAGGTGAGAATGGGCTGCATGGCTGACAGGAAAGGATGATGGATATACAGAAGCTACTCAGTTCATGAACATGCTCTGGTTGTTGTCCCCTCTGCTCGGCCTGGATGTCAAGCATTCTTTACTCGGAGTTGAGTCAAGACAGTACACGCTGCAATATAAGCAGAATATTTGGTGGGTGGAGTTCTCCTCTGCAACTGTTACCAGGTCCTAAGGCGGCTGCAGCTGACCCTATGTACATGGCAAGGTCAACAACAGCAACAACACATGGCACGTGCTGCTGCACACTGGACAGTAGTTCTCCACTACACAACTTGAATTATACAGAAACATCAATAACAACAAGCCAATTTAAACAAGAACAAAAATGCTTTCCTTAAAAACAAGCAAATAAATATATAAATAAATAAATAATAAATATATACATTGTATATATTTATATATATATATATATATATATATATATATACACACACACATATACATGTATATATGTATATGTATATATATACACACACACATATATATATATATGTTGGGTTGACCTATCCAAACAGAAAGGAAACAGGACTGTGTCAATGTACAGTTAGATGACCCCGTACCATTTAAAAACCACATTCCAAATGGTAAAGGGTCATCTATTGATGATGGTCTGCTGACACACCAATATACCAGCAGTGGCAAGTTTGTTCTTGCAAAGCCTATAGATATGTAAATATGACAAATTAAGTTTGTGGCCAATGGCTGGGAAATCTGCTATGAACTTTACGCTGCATAAGGACAACATTATCATCACTGCTTCTGGTCCTGTATCATACTGCACATTAATTAAGCCATCATGTGCCTGTGGCCAATCCGATATAATCCCGTACCTTCTAATGGAAGACGATGAACTCCACCGTAATGCTACATGAACGTACATTCCAGGGTTACATTTAGAGCGAGCCCTACTGCCCACCCTGCCAAACCTTCGCTCCTTTCTCGAGATCTATGGGAACTGTTGTGCATAGTATTTAAAAATAGACACATGTATTGGGTGTACTGGACCAACAGTAGTTCTCTTCATTTATGAAATAATTTGAAACTCAAGACTAGCAAAATATTTATTCTTTAATCAGGTTATGGTTAGTTTTGGGGCCCTGACTTTTCAGCCAATGCTTCAAGTCTTTATTAGGGCAAATGAAAAATCGCACCGCTTGCCCCTCCCCCCCACCACATCATAAGAAAAATTATCAGTGGGTAATCAGTGGGTAAATCGCTAATGAAATCATGCTGAAAATCACCAAATGTGAACTTGTAACCTCATAATGAACTCGTTACCTCATAATGACCTTTAACCTCACTACATTGTTAAGAAAATTTCTGATCTCAGGTGATCTCATAATGCATCAGGTGATATCAGGTTGTATAAAAAATTATAAAATAAAAAAATTCCTTGAAGAGCATGCCCCAGGACTCCCTAGATGATGTTGGTCATAGGCACACCATTGGTGCTTCATCCCCGTGGAATCGACAGTTAAACACATCCTGCCCCCCCGCCCTGAATTCTAAATGCAACCCTGCTCTCGTGTTGCGGAGTGGAATAATTGGCCAGGACAAGAGCTGAACTAACTTGGCCAGGACAAGAGCTGAACTAACTTGGCCAGGACTCGTAAGTCCATGTCCTTGAAGGCCTGCGTCCGCTGCTTCTTGCGGTACATCCTGTGACGCTTCTTCTTGCTCCCATGCTCCTCATCTCCACTTTTCATCTCCTCCACACCTCCAGCCATGGCTTCATCGGCATCAGGTCCTCCGGTATCTGCACCACCATCACTCCTCCCCACTCGCTCAGCCTCATTGTCATCTTCTTCTAGACACAAATGATTGAATTACACATAATTAACACATACAATAACAACTAATTGTAAGTAGAAGCACAGAATATTACACTCACAAAGAACTCTCAGTTGACATAAGAAAACTAAAATGACCTTCTCAATAATCAGCTTGAAATTTACTATCTCGACATGCTCCAGCCCCCCACCAGGGTCGTGGTATAAACAGGAAGTGGGGAGGCCATTTTTAAATGCTGTAGAAAACAGAGCAAAAGGTCGTGACCATAAACCAATTGACCTCATACTGACCTCCATACCTGCACTCTGACCTCCACACTGCACTCTTGACCTCCACAACTGCACTCTGACCTCCACAACTGCACTCTGACCTCTACAATTGCACTCTGGCATCCACAACTGCACTCTGACCTCCACAACTGCACTCTGACCTCCACAACTGCACTGACTGCCACAACTGCACTCTGACCTCCATGACTGCACTCTGACCTCCATAACTGCTCACTGGTGCAAACTTGTCATTCACAATCATTCACAATCATTCACAAATAAGAACAAAAAAGGAGAGAAAATAATAACAAAAGGAAATTCATGTGTTGAACACAAGATTTTTTCCTGCACATGCCCAGTAGCCCAGTAGACTATTGTAACGGGGTAAAAAAAAATTCTCACTTCACAAGGACAGCAAGCAAAAAGGTGATTATTGCAGCTTCTCCCAGGGACCATCTCTCCCAGGGACCATCTCTTCCAGGCCAGGAGACTGCTGCTTCTGGAAGGTCCTCTGCTCAGGAATGCTGCACTGGCACCCACACTGTATGCTTACCTGCAACCACTTCAAATCCCTTGGCTCTAGAGAAATGATGCACTTCCTTACTATAAGCTTTGCTGTAGACATAGCCTGACATGGCACTACATAGCTGCTTGCTTGCCTCTGAAGCATCACGTGGAGCACCCAAACTAAGTAGAAGTGGTGATATGTTTAGAGGAACTTAGTAACTACTAAAGCTCCTTTGCACCTCACACACACACACATATGCACATGTTTCACACATGCACAGGCACACACATACATACACACACCATACGTACATGCACACAAACCATAGACAAACACATCACACACACACACACACCCCATCATCACAACCACCCCAGATAGGCGGAGGAAAGGTTCAACATGACAATTTGACTTTTAACTTAAAGAAACTCCACCATTTATATACCTGGCCTCCACTTCCACCTGCTGGTCACACACCTGACATTATCTGGGATAGGTCTCATCTACCAGGGGTAAGCCTCACCCAACTTAGGGCTAGCCAACCACAGGAGTAGGTCTCACCCAACTTAGGGCTAGCCAAACACAGGGGTGGGTCTCCTCAGGGATAGGTCTCCTCAGGGGTAAGCCTCACCCAACTTAGGGCTAGCCAACCACAGGGGTGGGTCTCCTCAGGGATAGGTCTCCTCAGGGGTAGGCCTCACCCAACTTAGGGCTAGCCAACTACAGGGGTGGGTCTCCTCAGGGATAGGTCTCCTCAGGAGTAGGTCTCACCCAAGTTAGGGGTACATACTGTAGGTCTCATCCAACCCCAGGAGTACGCAGGTCTCACCCAACACAATTGGGTAGATCTCATCTATACCCAGGCATATGTGTAGATCACACCCAACACAGAGATAGGTCTCACCCAACCCCAGGGATAGGCTTCAAGTCAAATGCAGCAACCCAAGACATCACACAGGCAGCCAGGGGGAGGGCATCTCCAGTAATGCCATACCTTGCCCAGGACATGCCGGGGTTCCCATGGTGCCGGGGTTCCCATGGTACCAGGGTGTCCCCACACCTAGCCTAACCCAGGAACAACCCAAACAGGATCCCTCGAGTAGCCCTGGTCTTAGCCCTAAAATAGCCCTAGCCCCAACACCCCCTCCCATATATGTACACATGCAAGTCACTTTCAAGTGAATGGGGTGGGTTGTTAACAAATATAATATGTGCAGTAGGAGTCACTTTTCCAAACATGATGAGACCGGACGGTGTTCGGAGAACTGAAATATTCGGATAACGAAACTTTAGTGGGTAAGGTTCTTGCAGCTCATAGATTCGTGGGACATTAACTTTCCTTCCACAGCTAATATCCTGAACTTACAGTGTGCATCACCGACATCCTTTTTGTCATTTGAAGAGGTCGAGCCATGCTCTCTGCTTTGACACGGAGCAAGCAAGAAGACTCGAAAGAAACGGCTAGACGAGATTCTTCATTAAGCAAGTGGTGTATATTTGTGTGTGCATGTGTGCATGTGCAGAGGAAGTTTCACGCTACGTTGCAAGTAGAAGTACACTGAACATACGTAGCCAGCGGCTCTCATGGGCGGAGCTGCTGGTAGCATTCGGTGGACCTGCGTGTTAGGATAACCGATGTTTGGATAAGTGGACTCATACTGTGTATGTGTGTATGTGTGTTTCGAATAGTCATTATGATTATTGAGAAGATCAATGCAATTTCATTATTACTCTTGTTCTAATTATAGAGAATGTACCTGTTTGCTTGGAATGCTTTGCAGGAGGTAATAAAGACACGCCCTCATCATCAGCTTCTGCTTCATCTTCCCTCTCACCTCGCCTCCTCTTCCTTCCGCTACCTTCTCTCTCACATTGTTCTTGAGCAGAGAGCAAACACCCACTAGGCACACCAGCATGACAGACCACACCTCCTTCACTGCCTGTATTAACCCTTTCTACACTACCCTTCTCTCCACCATCTTTAACTCCTTCTCTGCTACACTCCGAACCTTCTTCTACATTTCCTTCACTCTCCACATCACTAGCTCCACTACACTTGACATCATTACCACTCACCTCCTTAACCCCTTCATTACAACTGCGATTAACCCCTTCAGCACCACCAACACATCCTTCATCACCACCTCCATTCCCTGGGCCACCTCCCCCAGTATCCATATCATCTTCGGCCATTTTGGCTCCATCGTTGGCTGAGAGCGCAACAGGAACCTTGGAGCCTTTGTGCTTCTTCATGGATAGAGTATGGGCGTCTTTTGCTTTGAAGTACTGCATTAACAAGGAGTACAATCTTTAAACAAAGGTCATGAATTTGTTATTTCTTCTTGACTAAAGTTTCCCATACATGAACACACCTTCACCCACTTATATACTCCTTCTCCGTCTTCTTCCAAACTCTCCCTCTCCTTCCTTCCCCACACCTTTCTTCCTCCTCCTCTCTGTCCTTCTTCCTTTTCTCCCTCTCTCTCATGCCCCCTCTCCCACTCCTTCCTCCCCTTTGTCCTCTCCCTGTCATTCACTTTCCTCCTTCTACCTCTTCATATTCCCAACATTCCTCCCCTGACCAGCAAAACATAACTACATGTAAGAACAGCCTTCTTTAATGTGCTTGTAAAGCTTTAGACAAAAGTGCTGGGGCAGACTACAGTTGCAGTATATATATGTATACATAGGCTGAGTTGTCTGACGATTTCCAGGCACTGGGAGAGGTCTATTCTCTTCCTTCTCCCTCTCCTTCCTTCTCCCTCTCCTTCCTTCTCCCCCTCCTTCCTTCTCCTTCTCCCTCTCCTTCCTTCTCCCTCTCCTTCCTTCCCCCTCTCCTTCCTTCTCCTACCACTTCCTTCTCCCTCTCCTTCCTTCTCCCACCACTTCCTTCTCCCTCTCCTTCCTTCTCCCTCTCCTTCCTTCTCCCTCTCCTTCCTTCTCCCTCTCTTTCCTTCTCCCACCACTTCCTTCTCCCTCTCCTTCCTTCTCCCACCACTTCCTCCTCCCACCACTTCCTTCTTCCTCTCCTTCCTTCTCCCTCTCCTTCCTACTTCCACTCCTTCCTTCTCCCACCACTTCCTTCTCCTCTCCTTCCTTCTCCCACCACTTCCTTCTCCCACTCCTTCCTTCTCCCACCACTTCCTTCTCCCTCTCCTTCCTTCTCCCTCTCCTTTCTTCTCCCACCACTTCCTTCTCCCACCACTTCCTTCTCCCTCTCCTTCCTTCTCCCTCTCCTTCCTTCTCCCTCTCCTTCCTTCTCCCTCTCCTTCCTTCTCCCTCTCCTTCCTTCTCCCTCTCCTTCCTTCTCCCTCTCCTTCCTTCTCCCTCTCCTTCCTTCTCCCTCTCCTTCCTTCTCCTTCTCCCTCTCCTCCCTTCTCCCTCTCCTTCCTTCCCCCTCTCCTTCCTTCTCCTACCACTTCCTTCTCCCTCTCCTTCCTTCTCCCACCACTTCCTTCTCCCTCTCCTTCCTTCTCCCTCTCCTTCCTTCTCCCTCTCCTTCCTTCTCCCTCTCCTTCCTTCTCCCACCACTTCCTTCTCCCGCTCCTTCCTTCTCCCACCACTTCCTTCTCTCTTTCCTTCCTTCTCCCTCTCCTTCCTTCTCCCTCTCCTTCCTTCTCCCACCACTTCCTTCTCCCTCTCCTTCCTTCTCCCTCTCCTTCCTTCTCCCACCACTTCCTTCTCCCTCTCCTTCCTTCTCCCACCACTTCCTTCTCCCTCTCCTTCCTTCTCCCACCACTTCCTCCTCCCACCACTTCCTTCTTCCTCTCCTTCCTTCTCCCTCTCCTTCCTACTTCCACTCCTTCCTTCTCCCACCACTTCCTTCTCCTCTCCTTCCTTCTCCCACCACTTCCTTCTCCCACTCCTTCCTTCTCCCACCACTTCCTTCTCCCTCTCCTTCCTTCTCCCTCTCCTTTCTTCTCCCACCACTTCCTTCTCTCACCACTTCCTTCTCCCTCTCCTTCCTTCTCCCTCTCCTTCCTTCTCCCTCTCCTTCCTTCTCCCACCACTTCCTTCTCCCTCTCCTTCCTTCTCCCTCTCCTTCCTTCTCCCACCACTTCCTTCTCCCTCTCCTTCCTTCTCCCACCACTTCCTTCTCCCTCTCCTTCCTTCTCCCACCACTTCCTCCTCCCACCACTTCCTTCTTCCTCTCCTTCCTTCTCCCTCTCCTTCCTTCTCCCACCACTTCCTCCTCCCACCACTTCTTTCTTCCACTCCTTCCTTCTCCCTCTCCTTCCTTCTCCCTCTCCTTCCTTCTCCCTCTCCTTCCTTCTCCCTCTCCTTCCTTCTCCCACTACTTCCTTCTCCCTCTCCTTCCTTCTCCCTCTCCTTCCTTCTCCCTCTCCATCATTCTCCCACTCCTTCCCTCTCACTCTTCCCTCTCCCTCCTTCTTCCCCTCCTCCATTATTCATCCTTTCACATCCATTCTTCAGCCTCCATACACACGTGTAGGAACAGGCCTCAGTGATGGGGTGTACACAGTTATGAGGGCTGCTAGCCACTGGGACCGGCACTATTTGCCACTCACACAAGCAAGCAGAAGGGAAGGTCATTATTGTGAACAAGTGGCCAAACAGTGTCGAGTCTTGTCACTTCTCTTGACTAGACCTGCCTCTACCCCATGTACATGTAGCTCCAGTTGTGACATGTTGGTTGACAAGAGCTGGTGTTCTTTATTTGAGTTACAGCAACAACAAAAAAGTTTCTTCTTACGGAAGAGATAACGAGGAAAGCGTTAAGAGACAGAAATTTCCTACTTGTAGTGTACGACTGTATCCCACTAGTCCCATAGGGATTCATCAATTAAAGGGGGTGGAGTTTGTCATCTCGGGTGAAAGTTCAATTTCAATAGCGAAGTGAAATGAGGCGATCAAACTTGTGAACCACTGGAAGTGACGTGAGGTGCAGGCCTCATGGTGTACTTGTGAACTACTGGAGTGACGTGAGGTGCAGGCCTCATGGTGTACTTGTGAACTACTGGAAGTGACGTGAGGTGCAGGCCTCATGGTGTGCTTGTGAACTACTGGAAGTGACGTGAGATGCAGGCCTCATGGTGTACTTGTGAACTACTGGAAGTGACGTGAGATGCAGGCCTCGTGGTGTGCTTGTGAACTACTGGAAGTGACGTGAGGTGCAGGCCTCATGGTGTGCTTGTGAACTACTGGAAGTGACATGAGATGCAGGCCTCATGGTATACTTGTGAACTACTAGAAGTGACGTGAGATGCAGGCCTCGTGGTGTACTTGTGAACCAGCCCAAAGTGTCTGGCCCTTTATCCCCTCAAGTCTACCCAAAACTCGCTTCACTCATTCCCCCCTCATTATTAACTTACTTCCCCCCTAATTATTATTAACTTACTTCCCCCCTCATTACTTCCCCTTTGATTATTAACTTACTTCCCCCCTCATTAACTTACTTCCCCCCTCATTATTAACTCACTTCCCCCTCATTATTAACTCACTTCCCCCTCATTATTAACTCACTCCCCTCATTATTAACTCACTTCCCCCTCATTATTAACTCACTTCCCCTCATTATTAACTTACTTCCCCCTAATTATTAACTTACTTCCCCCTTCATTATTAACCCGCTTCCCCCTCATTATTAACTCACTTCCCCCTTCATTATTAACTCGTTTCCCCCTCATTATTAACTCACTTCCCCCTCATTATTAACTCACTTCCCCCCTCATTATTAACTCACTTCCCCCCTCATTATTAACTCACTTCCCCCTCATTATTAACTCACTTCCCCCCTCATTATTAACTCACTTCCCCCTTCATTATTAACTACTATACCTCCAGTGCCTTTCTGGAAGACTCTTGAGATGTAAACTCAATGAATGCAAATCCTTTGGTGGCCCCCGAGCTCTTGAACCTTGGCAGGCTACACAGAAAACAACAACATATCCTGAACATCATGGAGTCCAGCGTGTGAAACACACAAAGCGAGTTTCCCCACCCTTTTGTGGTTATTAATTAGCAGAAATATAAGTTCAAAGTGCAATATCAGACAGACTGTCATAAGCAACCAAAGAGAAATAAAAACTCATAATTATATCATTTGGAAAATAAATTATTGCACAGAAGAATGGCTCTCTTCCTTATCTTCCTTTCTTACGGGACTGCCCAGTCATTAGTCAACACACACGTGGAGGCAGGGAAACTCACTGGCACAAAAGATTAAATTTAAAAAGCTGGTGACCATAACTGCTCATGGAGTGTCTGGTTTATTTCGCTGATGTTTCTGGAAGCTCTTCTGAGGAGCAAAGTTGTGCAGGCACCTCCTCGCTTACCTGGAACCACTCCGAATCCCTTCGCTCTTGAGAAAAGATCTGATCCTGGATGGACTTCTTTGCCATAAGTTTTGTTGTAGACAAGTAGAGCGACGTTGCGATGCGTAGGCTTCTGCTTGCTCACCTCAATGGAGCATTCTTTGTATCATAGCAACCACAACTTACTACGCTTGATATTAACAGTTCTGCAAGTGCTCGACGAAAAATTAAAATTATTTAAAACAAAATAAATAAAGAACAGAAATGGAACAGAAATGGAAGGAAATAAAAATGCCGAGGTGGGTTCAGAGGTCACGACAAACTTTTAGATTCGAGGCAGGACATTATTATTAATAATACATGTATTATTATTATTATTATTATTATTATTATTATTATTATTATTATTATTATTATTAATATTATTATATTATTATTATTATTATTAATATTATTATTATTATTATTATTATTATTATTATTATTATTATTATTATTATTATTATTATTATTATTATTATTATTATTATTATTATTATTATTATTATTATTAATGTTGTTATTACATATATTATTATTATTTTTTTAATTATTATTGTTGTTGTTACATGTAGTATTATCAACAAACTCTCAGTGGAAATAATAAATTGGAAAATCACTCCCAAAATCCACTTGAAAACTACTACTACTACCTGTACTACTACCACCACTACTAATACCACATGTACTACTACTACATGTACTACTACTACCACTACTACTACTACATGTACTACTACTACCACTACTACTACCCCCACTAATGCTACTACTACCAATACTACTACTACTACTACTACTACTGTGCTCTGGAAAACACATGTCTAAGAAAAAATGTTAAGTAAAGGGGTGGTAGGGAACAGTGATTGAATTCCCCCCGCCCACCCACCCCAGAAAAGTTTAACTACGCAGGCCACAGATACATTAGCATATAGCTCCAAAGCTAATTCTAATTAAAGCACAAAATGTTCGAGACCAAACTTCATGTGGCCATTAGGCGGCCCCCAAGAAAGGTTTTAACTCTTTCACGGTGAGTAATGCATCCGTGGGAGCGCGCCAACCCCCTTATTTGGCAGCTAACACACATTTATGCCTTGTGTAGCGTCTTTTTATTAGCAACTGACACTTCTCTTCTTCACATGCTGTTATGGCTACATTTCCCTCAAGACAATGGAAGTAGTTCTTTGGATGACAAAGAAGCAAAGTAATTGATGGTCGGCACTAAAGCTATAAGTATTGCCCAGACAACTAGAAGTGACTTAAAAGTCTGCTGCATCAACCCCGATGGACAGATCATCATATGAAGCCGAGTAATTCGCTCACACTCGTGGTGGAATATGGTGCGACATTTCACTTGTCATATTCCACTCCGACTCGTGTAATAAGAGATACATATTTGGCTTGAAACTTCCCTTGGGTGGGGTCTAGGGGCAACACCAAGTTTGGTCTGGATCAGCTCACAGGGCCAAGAGTAATTTGTAAGCACACACAAACCTGCAAAGAACATCGTGGCATACATGGATAGGACGTGTCATTTGTTGTTGCTGTTTTTTTTTTGGGGGGGGGGGGGGGGGGGGGTTTCTTTGTCTGGGCAACGCCAGGTCTGTCTATGAGAGAGAGGACACACACACACACACACAGAGGGCTATACCCCTTGACTGGAATGTATTTAGTTCCAAACACCCCCCCCATCCGTGAAATAGGTAAAGGGTCGTCAACCCACAAGACTAAGTTTTGACTTCGGTGTCCCACATTACCTGACATAACTAACTTCTCCAAACTCTCTGAACATCTTTGAGATGGTCTCGTGGTTCTGAATGGAAGAGGGGAGGTTCTCCACATACACTGTCCTGAGGTCGACCTCGGCCTGGGACACGGCCGGCAAGGGACAACACCGCCGCAGGCTACTGGAGTCATGTGATAACTGCATAGTTAGAGTGTGCACTTAATTAGATCATTAGAGCATATACACACATATTAGAAAAATGCAAATACATTAGGCCCTCACATATCTGAATGCATTGGGACCTGGCCTAGTTCGAATAATGCAAAAGCATGAATATTGTTATAAATTCATGAATATCATTATAAACATCAATATATATTTTTAATTGACTGGTGTTGTTTGAATAATTTTTTAAATCTGCAGAGCCTTTTTATCTGCAGAGCCTTGGGAGGTGAGCAGCTTACGTGCTTCTGGCCCTAGGAAGAGAAGCTGCAATGTCCTGAGGAGCTGCCATGCTGTCTTGCACACTTACATCCATGCATTTATTTACAGTAGTGTTGTATGTATTGTGTGTGTAAGCAAGTGTTGATCACAGCCAGGCTCTCTTCATGTAGTGTTGTATGTATTGTGTGTGTAAGCAAGTGTTGATCACAGCCAGGCTCTCTTCATATAGTACTAAACTAAGATCCAAGAGTTGTTTGCTTGAGGTTGTCATGCCTCTTATGCCAGAGGTCTCACTTCTTCAAGGGCCATCAGTTACATACATAGGTCAGATTCAGGACATAGTGTTTGCAACACTAGTCCTCATCAGTATCCACCCGCACTGCCAGCAAATGGTGGGCGTCTGTTTCACCTTCACATAACTTGTCATGGAACTCTACTGCCTTTTCTCTTAGCGATGGTCCACTAACTGCAGTGCCTTAGCCCTTTGTCTGAATGAACCAGAGATATCGAGCGCTTTCAAACTGGTCACCTTCATGACATTACGACTTGAACTCCACCGACTATCAAGGTTGCTTGCAACTCTCCAAGATAGGCTTCATTCTTTTTGATCTCTGTGTTATCATTGTCTTTCCAACGCCTTACTCGTCTGTGAGTACAGCGCGAGTGGCTCCTTAGGACTTCTTGCCAAAGCTCTAGATTACTACATGCATGACTCAATAGATAACACTTGGCTCGTCCTTTTGCTGGCCCTAGTAAACTGATCCATTCACCTGCAAGTCTCTAGCCCGCCCTGCCCCAACAAGAAACCCATGCTGATGATCATTACCAGGTTGTATTACCGAGTTCTGATAATCCGAACATTTGGATAATCAAGGTTTGGATATGCAAGGGGTACTGTATTTAATTAGAGTATGAACATGCACCTAACCAGAGATAAAAGGTGACAATAGCTCTATGGGGACACACACTGGATTAACATCACACTGGGTTGAGGCAGGTTGATGTAGGTTGAAAATAGCTCTACGAGGACACACACTGGATCATCACCATGAATGATTATATACACAAGTATTCTCCCCAGACATATTGGTCTGGTATATTGGTCTGGTATATTTTCGAAATTGAAGGTTTCGGCTGATATATATGACTTACAGTTGCACTATTACAGTTCAAAGTTCATTTTTATCAAATTGATGATGGAATAGAATTTCATTTATACGTATTATTGTGGGTGTGGTTATTGAAAATTTGCAGAACCACAGTAGCTCCCATCTCGCGATTGAAACTTGCCTAAGCTTGGACGTCCAAACGAGTGTGTTCCTAGCAGAGCTCATACAAGCACAAGAGAGCTGGCAATGATCAAAAATGGAAGTTGAACTTAACTACAAAGTTGGAGGATGGGTAAGGTGTGGTGTGTTTCATAAGTCAAAAACATAACCACAGGCCTATAAAGTTTGCATTGGCTCAAGATTGACTGCCTTGTATGACTCGAACAAGGCAGAGCTCAGTGAAGGATGTCAAGAGCGAGTGCCACATCATGGCAGACTGACTTAGGGTTGGGAAGATGCAGAGCCTACAGTATGTGTATGAGAGATTGTACAAGCTCAGCCCTCACTTTCCACCTGCAGAGACCCCTCTCGGTGTTAATGAAACCATTCCTTCCTTCCAGAATCATCATTGTAACAGAAGTGTAGCTTCTTCCACCGTGAAATATATCACACACATGCCATTGCTATGGGTACATTCACTATTAATTAATATATGAGCATTCAGGCTCCAGTATAACTTGTAGTTCTAATATGAATCTGCCCAATCTATAGATTGTGCAGCACAATCTATGAATTCATAGACTGGATGCCAATCTATAGATTGGTATCCAATCTATAGATTGTGCTGTGAATACCCATATTGCCTGCCAATCAATACACTTCAAAACCTGGTAGCATATTTACACCCTTTGCAACAGAGAAACAGAGAAAGTGATGATTGCAACTGAGAGTGTAATGATGTAGAAAAAGTGATGCTGAGAAAAAGTTCCACATGGACTTGGCAGATAAAGAACTAAGTGACATGGCAAGTGTAGCTAGAGCAAAAAAATATATTTGAAGAATATTGCTCTGTCAAAAAAGATATAATGCACAGTTTGTAATACCCACGAACACTCGCACAACTGCTATAGTCCCCAAATGTAGAGAAACTTGCCTCACAAACAGCTCTTCTCCCTTCTTCTCTTTTCGTGGGAGTAGTGCGAGCTTTGTAAATTCCTGTCGCGACTATCCCATATTGTGTGAGTGGGTTTGGATATTTGGCTTGCACACTTGCTCAGTATAACTAGTCGATAATAAGTACTGGTCAATATGTTCCATCCAATCTATGAATCTTTTGCAAAGGGTGTTAATATGCTACCAGGTTTTGAAGTGTATTGATTGGCAGGCAATAGATTGGCATTCATAGATTGTGAAGCATAATCTATAGATTGGGCAGATTCATAGATTGGATGGAACATATAATACATGATACTAATAGCTCTTTTACATGTAACAATTTAGTATGTCTAGTCCAGTGCACCTCCTACAACCTGTCAAAACAGTAATGAATACAAGACCAAACAAAAACTATGGACACACATGCATGCACGCACAAGCCATTGCTATGGGCACACATGCATGCACACACATGCCATTGCTATGGGCACACATGCACGCACACGCCATTGCTAAGGGCACACATGCACGCACATCACATGTCATTGCTATGGGCACACATGCATGCACACACACACATGCCATTGCTATGGGCACACATGCACGCGCACACATGCTATGGGCACAGATGCATGCACACACATGCCATTACTATGGGCACACATGCCATTACTATAGGCTCACATGCATGCACACACATGCCATTACTATAGGCACACATGCATGCACACACATGCCATTACTATGGGCACACATGCATGCACACACATGCCATTACTATAGGCACACATGCATGCACACACATGCCATTACTATAGGCTCACATGCATGCACACACATGCCATTACTATGGGCACACATGCATGCACATACATGCCATTGCTATGGGCACACATGCATGCATACACACACACATACATACCTCCACCAGGTTGCTATTCTTGATGGCCTTGAGCATTAAGTTTCTGTCAGAAGTTAGAGACTGCATCTTCTTGAAGCTAGCCACCACGTCCACAGAGACATCTGCAAGTTTGGAAACATTCCTGAGCAGATGCTCATTTCTAATTAATTAATCACTGTGACCACAATGGAGCAAAGCTACAAAATACTTGAATATTGAAATAATAATTACATTCCCTGTCCATTCTTTCCATTCTTCAACTAGAGAACAGACAATTAAGTGTGTGTATGTGTGTGCACGTGAATGTATTGTGACATCATTTACATACTTCAACAGTCCAGTCCTGTGTGGGTGTGGTCCAGTGTGTGTCCCCATAGAGCTATTGTCAACCTACTTCAACCTGCCTCCACCCAGTGTGGGGTTGGTCAGTGTGTGTCCCCATAGAGCTATTGTCAACCAATTTTAACCGGCCTCCACCCAGTGTGGGGTTGGTCAGTGTGTGTCCCCATAGAGCTATTGTCAACCTATTTTAACCTGCCTCAACTCAGTGTGGGGTTAGTCCAGTGTGTGTCCCCATAGAGCTATTGTCAACCTATTTTAACCTGCCTCCACCCAGTGTGGGGTTAGTCCAGTGTGTGTCCCCATAGAGATATTGTCAATCTATTTTAACCTGCCTCCACCCAGTGTGGGGTTAGTCCAGTGTGTGTCCCCATAGAGCTATTGTCAACCTATTTTAACCTGCCTCCACCCAGTGTGGGGTTAGTCCAGTGTGTGTCCCCATAGAGCTATCGTCAACCTATTTTAACCTTTAACCTGCCTCAACCCAGTGTGGTGTTGGTCCAGTATGTGTCCCCATATTGTGAACACTTCAACCAAACTGTGAACTTCCTTCTATATATTTTAGAAGTGTTTTCGGAGCTGAAGTAGCCCGAGGCTGTTAAGTATCTGCCTCAGTGAGTGTTAGCAGCAACACACACACACAGGACTTGTTTATCTCGTCGTATTTTGGGTCCGCCATCTTGAAATGGCAACCCATATAGGATTTTATAATTAGGCACTCGATTCAGTACATGGACACCTGGCACAGCTAAGACCCGCCAAGACCAATGTTGGCTGAACTGGAGCAGAGCCTCTCCCATGAAGCCCCTGCCATCCAGACACTCGACATGTATCTGCATACATGAGCATAAATGTGGCCACTTGTCACTTTTACAGAAAGGAAAAGCTGAAGCAGTATGGATTCGTGGTCTAGTGGGCGTGGCTCTCAAACAAGTAGGTCAGATGGCATTTAGAACAGCCAGTGTTGGACATGAGAGGGGAAACATCCTTCCTCCACAATATCAGAAATCCCCCCCCCCCCCAAAAAAAAACGGGAAAGAGGTTAATTACTGGTCCTGCAAGATAAAGGGTTAATCACATCTGGCAGGTTATTATGTGTTAAAAAAAACTTACACCTCTCCTCATTTTCTTTGATCCTCTGATGGAGGAATCGGTCCTTGGTCAGATTTGCGTCGCCGAAGTAGAACTCGATCTAAAGTGGGTACAGTGAGTAAAATACCGAGAGCTGTTGTCAGGGAGGGAGGAAGGGAGGGAGGAAGGGAGGGTGGGAGGAAGGGGGGAGGGTGGGAGGAAGGGTGGGAGGGAGGGAGGGAGGAAGGGGGGAGGGTGGGAGGAAGGGAGGAAGGGAGGGTGGGAGGAAGGGTGGGAGGGAGGGAGGAAGGGTGGGAGGGAGGGAGGAAGGGAGGGAGGAAGGGAGGGAGGGAGGGAGGGAGGGAGGGAGGAAGGGAGGGAGGGAGGGAGCCAAGTCCTCAACTCGTGTGAGACTGCATTGGACTTGAGGTGGTACAGCCACAGACATGACGCTGTTCTCGAAAAGATATTGCACACGATCGAGGAAAATCTCCCGAGAACAGTCACTTGCACTGTTGACCTAAACAACCACCACTTCCCCTGGCACATCGTGGCCACAGACCTCCGCCAGGACATGGTAAGGTGGGGCGATAGCAGAAAATATGACCATGCTTGAGCTAACAATCCTATGCCACCCTGATGGAGGAGGCCGCCATCAGGAAGGCCACCAAATATGCAGATCTCTTGTCCGACATCAAAAAGATGAGGTACAGGCCGAACTCATTACTATCAAGGTGGGATCATGTGGTCTTCCCCACATGCGGGGTGGGATCACATGGTCTTCCCCACATGCAGGGGGTGGGATCACGTGGTCTACCCCACATGTACGGGTGGGATCACGTGGTCTACCCCACATGTACGGGTGGGATCACGTGGTCTTCCCCACATGCGATCACATGGTCTTCCCCACATGCAGGGATGGGATCACATGGTCTTCCCCACATGCAGGGGTTGGGATCACGTGGTCTACCCCACATGCAGGGGGTGGGATCACGTGGTCTACCCCACATGCAGGGGTGGGATGGGATCACGTGGTCTTCCCCACATGCGATCACATGGTCTTCCCCACATGCAGGGATGGGATCACATGGTCTTCCCCACATGCAGGGGGTGGGATCACGTGGTCTACCCCACATGCAGGGGTGGGATCACGTGGTCTTTCCCACATGCGATCACATGGTCTTCCCCACATGCAGGGATGGGATCACATGGTCTTCCCCACATGCAGGGGGTGGGATCACGTGGTCTTAGATGCAGGGGGTGGGATCATGTGGTCTTCCCCACATGCAGGGATGGGATCACATGGTCTTCCCCACATGCAGGGGGTGGGATCACATGGTCTACCCCACATGCAGGGGTGGGATCATGTGGTCTACCCCACATGCAGGGGGTGGGATCACGTGGTCTTCCCCACATGCAGGGGTGATCACGTGGCCTTCCCAACATGCAGGGGGTGGGATCACGTGGTCTACCCCACATGCAGCCTGGGTGGTCTTCCCCACATGCAGGGATGGGATCACATGGTCTTCCCCACATGCCAGGGGTTCAAGAAACCGCAGGACAACCTCAACCTGACCAAGAAAGACATTAAAGAGCTAATGATGGGGTCAGCAAAGCTGGTAATTCAAGGCTCCCCCCATAAGATATGGACAACCAGGCACAGCAGAAACACATCATCCCTTATTATGTAATCATCAACCACCCCACCCCTGCTCATTATCTTGTGTTTCACTTATCTGTGTGAGGCCAAGTGATTGTGCATGGCTGTTGTCAAGGCACTTTGGGCAAGAAGACCTTGCACTCTCTCACCCTCATTGGTTTGTGTACTCACTTTACTAACAAAAAAGGAAGGAAGGGAGGGAGGGGGGAGGGAGGGGAGAGGGAGGGGGGAGGAAGGGAGGACTTAATTATAGCTCATGTGTGTGTCTCTAGACACTCTGAAAACTACCACAAACAGACCTCACTAACGATACATGTGCATGTAGTATATATTATATAATCTATACTGAATGGGCGTGGCCAGGAGGTCTTAACAACAACAACAATGACTGCAAACTCCTGGATGCTGCTAGGGCTGCATTTGGGCGGGGCACTTGCAACAATCGGCATCGTTGTTGAGGTATATATCTGCGCATGCACATCTCACATTCCCCGAGAGCTCACAGATTACATAGCAATGACACACCAGCTACGTTCTGGAGTAACGCAAGCAGTTTGCTAGTGAAGCCTCTATCCATGCTCTGTTACTTAGTTACTGGCAATGGCTGCCACTCTACGTCTTCAGAAAGATTGCCAGGTTTGATCAACAAAATGGCTTTCTATAGCTTTGGTGCGGGCTCCTCTGCTACATGTACATGTGTAGCTAATAATAATAATAATAATAAATACTAACGAGAATAATACCAGGAGGGCGCTTTGACCACTTTAAAAAAAAGAGAGTCGGCTAACTAGCAGCTATTTTGGGACCATTTTTGGACCATTTTTTAGACAAAAGTTTGTGACTTATCAAAACTAGCAGGAATGCATCCAAGTACACCAAGCATTTAGACGACCTTTTACCTTTGTGTACAAAAGGTAAAGGGTTTTCAACATTTTTTGTGTATATTATTTTCAACAAAACATTTTTTTGTTGTTATCAGTGCTGTCTCTCTGTCGTCTCTCTTTGTGTTAGAGTTACTCGAGTTACTCCAGAAAGTCAACGAGAATGTCTCCATGTAGATCAAAACAATTGACGACCTTTACCTTCCATATGCTAACTGTAAAGGGTAAAGGGTCATCGACTTAGAACATAACCTCCTTTATTGGTGGCGAAGGGAGGGGGGGGTGGATGCGCTTTTGCTCACCCTTATGGTTGATTTCTGTATTATTATATATTATTCAGAGAAGAACAGCTTGTCTTGGCCTAAAAATCCAGTATGAAATACTGAAAAAGTATTTCACAGCTTCGAGAGTCAAAATATGCATGCTTGGCAAAGAGCTTCAGTTCAACATAAAAATTGGCACTCTGAACATTACTCTTGGATGCTGTTTGTATGAAATATCTCTCACCTGTTCTTGTATTTTCTTGACCAGGCCCTTGGTCCTGGGTTTTCTAACAGAATCCCTTCGCGACTTTTTTACGCGAGGTTCACTTTCTTCCTCACCCATGCCTATCTCCTGATCCAGTTGAAGGCGAGAATCGTTGCCATCTAAACCGACGATTTCAGACATTGCCCTTTGAGTTACGTAGCAATAGGTTGTTCACAGCTTATGCACTGCTGGGGCAGTATGGTGGTCTTTTATTAGAAGATAACGACATTATAACGTTATCCTTACTTTGTTTAATTAGGCGACCCAATACTTACGCTAAGCGCCACGACCACTGCACCCCAACGTACGAGCCTCTGTATACCATCCCGCATACTCAAAGGATTGCTTAGCCGGATAGTGTCGCTAACCTGACTCCTTGACTCATCAGTCTAGTGGTAACTAGCGGCTAGCTACATTGATGATTTAATCTTGATATTGCTGAGCCTGTTAAGACCAACACATGTTAAAACACTGTGTTGGGCTATGTAACAGTAACTAACAATCTATTAAAAAATAATGAACTATATACTTAATAATAATTATTAGTAAAAAAAATATATCAACAATATTAAATTATGAGTGTCCCAAGGAGGGGGGGGGGGGGGGGGGGGGGACCAAAGGTCATTCCTCAGTTCATGCTTTCTCCTCTGCCATCAGTAATCACTCCCCTACCCAATACATAACACACTCACCCACCTCCTCCATCACTGCATCACTTACTCCCTCTACATCTCCCCAAAAGCAATTCCACCTTACCATCCTTACCCACTCTTCTAAATTCATTCAGCCACTGTCCTGCCCGTACAATTCTGCGCACCTCACCCATCAGCACCAGCCAATCCCTCTCAAATTCCCCCCACATCTCCAAGAAGTGTTCCACATCTTCCCCTGCTCCATTATCACACATCTCTCATCCCTAACTACCCTGTAGCGAGCCTAAATCAAAACAATTGATTTAATGTTATTCTTTTTTTCGAAACAACCACACAAACTGGAAAAGGATCGCCCGCCCCATAACAAAGCAGCTATAATAATGTTCCAATAATATTCCAGTAGGTTGCATGCCACAAGCCCCCCCCCCCCCCAGTGAGGGACACCGAGTGACCAACCTACTGGTAACGGATGGGATATTGATCTGGTCTGCCAGAGCAAGCGTATACCGTAGGCTGTGGCACGGCTGTTGATGGATGAGACGGAGCTTCCTGGATTGGATGCGGAGTAGTGATAGCCCGAAGAGGAACAGGGTGAGGTTGACAGTCGACTTGTTGGCCATACGCTGTCTTCAGTTGGTCAATAGAGACAGAGTCATGGCGGTCGTTCACGTCAAGCACGTAGTATTTGTCGTGAGTCTGAAGGATCTTGAATTGTCCGTCGTAGGGGCACTGCAGAGGGCTTCAGTGAGCATCATGGCAAACGTGCACATAGCTGGTGCTCTGGGTTGTTGGGCTTGTAGGTGGAGCGACCACCGTGGAACTCCTGCATATGTGGAAGGACTCTGCGCATGTTGTCCTGGAGCTTGCGGAGAAACTCAGAGGACACTTACAAGTCCGGTGGCTCATGAAGAATGAATTTCTCAGCGACGCGTAGGGAAGTGCCGTAAACAAGATCGGAGGCAGAACAGTCCAGGCTGTCCTGATGCCGAGGAGAACAAGTGGTAGTTCATCATCCTTCCAGTGTGGGCCTTGGAGCCGAGCCTTGAGGGATCCCTTCATGGCGGCGGAAACAAGTGGGTGGTGAACTGAAGGCCACGGTCAGAGGTGATGTCGTCCAGCACACCAAAGCGGGGCATCCAGTGACGGATAAGTGCCCTGCATAGGTCTCGGTGGTGGGGTCGGGCAGTGGGATGGCTTTGGGCCACCGGGTGAAGAGGTCGATGATTGTGAAGAAGTACTTCATGCCCTCGGACTCGTCAAGGGGGCCCACCAGGTCGACGTGGAGGCTGCCAAAGCATTGGTCAGGAGGTGGTCGCTAGTTGAGAGGTGCATGGACATGTGGTGGATGTTCGAAGCTTGGCAGGGGTGGCATTCTCGGCACCACTTACGGACATCACGTTTCAGACTGTGCCACACAAAGAGTGAGGAGATGGCGCGTTGCGTCGGGCGTCAGGCGGCGTGGGAAAGGCCGTGAATGGCATCAATGACCTTCTTCATCCACTCTCTAGGGACCACTGGACGAGGTTTGCCCATGGAGATGTCGCAGAGGACGGTGGAGTCATCGAACTGGATGTGTCGAAGCGGAGGCTGGTAATGGAGAGCTTGTAGGTGGTGATTTCCTCTGAAGCAGCCTGATCAGCGGCCAGCTGACGATAGTCAATGGTGGGTAGGGAGATGGCAGGAATGCGAAGTGCATCAGCGATCACATTGTCTTTATCACTGACATGTCGCACATTGGTGGAAAACTCACGAGTCTGATGGGGTGATCGCTCAGCAGCGCTGGCGAAGGTAAAAGTGAGAGGCTCATGATCAGTGAAGATAGTGAACTGTCGGCCTTTGATGTGGTGGCAAAAGTGTTTCACTGTTAGGAAGATGGCCAACGGCACACGGTCGAAAGTGCTGTATGGAGAGCTTCCTGGAGAAGAAAGCCATCGAACACCTGATGCCGTTGAGAAGCTGTTCAAACTGACCACCGACTGCCCAGTCCGAGGCGTCCACTGTGGATGCTGGTCCTGGCATTCAAGTGGGGGTGGGGGAGGGTGGCAGACACCAAAGCCGATTTGGCAGCAAGGAAAACTGACTGACACTCTGGTGTCCACTCAATTGCCTGCCGCTTGACCTTGGTGGCTTCGGGAGGGGATGGAGCTTGTCGGCCAACCTCGGCATGAAATGGTGGTAGTAGTTAATCATGCCGAGGAAGCGTTAGGTTTACATTGTTGGTGGGCACGGGTAAGTTGGTCACTGCCTCGACCCTGGACTCAAGGGGCATGATGCCGGAGGTGGTGACACGGTGCCCGAGGTAGGTGAGTTCGAAGACGCCAAAGACACTCTTCTTCCGGTTGATGGCCATCCTGTTATTGGAGAGGAGGCGGAAGACCCGATGAAGGTGTACTTTGTGCTCCTCTTTGTTGTGGCTGGCGACGAGGATGTCACAGGTAGACAAAGACAAAGGGGATGCCACGAAATCAGTCTCTGGAATGCCTGGGCAGCGTTCTGGAGACCAAAGTCCCAGAGTCCGAAGGGAGAGATGATGGCCATCTTGGGAATGTCTGCCGACGCGACGGGGATCTGATGATAGTCACGCACCAGGTCCACCTTGGAAAAAATCCTCTTACCCGCCAGACTGCTGTCGAAGTCCTAAATGTGTGGCAGGGGATACCTGTCGTCCACGGTGGCATTGTTGAGGCGTCGGAATCACCGCAAGGTCTCCAGCCCCCTCCTGGTTTCCGGACGATGTGTGAAGTGGGGATGCCCAGGGAGAGTTGGAGCTCCTGATGATGCCTATTCTCTCCATCTCAGTGAACTCTGCTTTGGCAACCACCAGCTTCTCCTGTTCGAGATGACCAGCACGGGCATGAAGAGGTGGACCATCGGTGGTGATGTAGTGCTCCAATTCCCCGCATATCACCAAGAAATGTTTCACATCCTTCCCTGCTCCACTATCACACATTATACACCTCTCATCCCTAACTATCCCACATCTCTTCTTCTTATCGTCTAAACAACCCAACTGATGCAGTCCTCAGTCGAAATTGCAACCGCACACCTTCCTGACCATGGACCTGACATACCTCTCCACCCCTGCACCATTCTTTGCCGATTTATAAAAATTCAGCATACTCTTGCTGTTTACTTCCTCCTCCCAGTCCTTACCATTTCTAACCTTCACTTTTCCCTTCCACTTGCGCACTGACCCAACCTCGTTGTTTATCTCATATTTTCTCCTCAAGATCTCATATTCTCCATTCCTCCATCCTCTCAGTTTATTTACAAGAACTTTTACCAATCTGCTCTGTTCCAACACCTCTAATCTCTTACCAAACAAAACCTTGATCATCTCTTCCCTCCTCTCCTCTAGATTGCCTGAGTCTTCAAATACTACCCTAGCTACATCCATGTCCTCACTAAACAACATATAGTATATGACCGACTTTCTCTCCCCACATTCCCACGTCCACCTGCCCTCACAGCACTGCACTCATTCCCCACAACCAGACCTCCAGCCCTAACCAACTCAAACAACCACCTTCCATTACTGTTTGGGTTGTCCTCCACTCCTAGTCCAATCTTTGCATTGAAGTCCCCCATCATAGCAACATTGAAACCTTTCTCTTCATACTTCACCACATCCTCCTGCAATACCTCAAGCAATCCCTCCGTCTCTCACTCTCACTCCTTCTGTGTTCACGTACACTACGCCTACCATAGTTTTTCTTCTCCCGCTCCGCTCAACTCCACCCACAGCAAACCTTCTCTTGACTTCCTCACCCTAGAATCCAAACTCTCGTGCACCAGAACTCCCACACCTCCA
The DNA here is from genome assembly GCA_028752905.1 of Cladorhizidae sp. MBARI D1340-BT2. Lineage (NCBI taxonomy): Eukaryota > Metazoa > Porifera > Demospongiae > Poecilosclerida > Cladorhizidae > Cladorhizidae sp. MBARI D1340-BT2. The sequence goes on along the minus strand of JAQNBH010000012.1, from coordinate 15,557,691 downwards.
CTCGCTCGCCTGCCACCCTCTCTATTCCTGCTGTACCACTCATATCCTGCCACGCTCACCTCATCCTCCTTCTGCAACAGTTTCTCCGCTAATCCCAGCACATCAAACTTCTTCGTTCCCAACACTATCTTCAAATCCACCTCCCTTGACCACCATCCTCTACAATTAACAAACGCCACTCTCAACTGCCCAGTTTCCCTATCTTTGGTCCCTCTCCCAACCTCCACCCTCTTTAACAAACTTTTTGCTTGGATTTGTTCATGATCATGGACGTCTTTTCTTTGGCCAGCAGCTACTCCTTCCCTGGATGAATCCCCTCCCGGTGCTTCCTCACCTGATGGGTCTTGCCTCTCTCCACCCCCCTCTGTGTTGTTCTCCACCAGCGAGTCTCCCCAACAGCCCACATGTACCAAATCGCAGTGGATACGATGTTCCATATATACTCCATTTACCCCCAGAAGGCTATATATCACATCAAATAACTGTAGAAAAAGCACTGGCCTTCTGTGCAATTCAAAAAAAATATACAGTATTGTCAGTAGATCAGCAAATTAGCTCCCACAAAGCTAAACTTGTAGCTGAAAACCGGCATCTATTGCAGCCACTGTTATCTTTTGTGGGCAGCAAGGTTTGGCTTTTAGGATTCAGCAAGACGATGGACCTCTCGATCTAAACAATGGTGAGAACATGGGGAACTTCAAAGCTCTGTTGAAGATTCGAGTTGATGCAGGTGATCAATTCTTGAAGGAACATTTGGAAACAGCAAGTGCCAATGCTACATATATTAGCAAAGAAACTCAAAATCGGATGATAGTAATCTGCAGAGATCTAATTCGGAGTAAAATTTTGATGAAGGTGCAGGAAACTAGGTTCTTTTCTATTATTGCAGACGAAGCAACAGATTCTGCAAATGATGAACAGCAAGCCATCAGCATAAGATACGTTGATGATGGAAAGCCACAAGAAAAGATTTTAGGGTTCCATTAGTGTCTTTCTGGTATCATAGGCGAGGCAATTGCCAATGATATTCTTGGTCAGCTTACTAATTGGCAGTTAGATCCACACTTGTTGAGAGGCCAGGCATTTGATGGTGCTGATGCAATGGCTGGTAGGGCTGCATCAAGAATAATGTCAGCATATCTTAAAGCTCTCTATGCACATTGTGCATCCCACAAGTTAAACTTGTGCCTAGTGAAATGTTGTACCATAAGAGATGTTGGCAATAATTATGATGGAAGTGGCAGACAAAGTAGTTTTTTCCCCTCAATTCCCCTAAAAGGCAGCTGACTTTAGAGAAATGGATAGAAGATACTATACCTGAAGAAAGAAGAAAAACTCTAAAATCACTATGTCGCACCAGGTGGATGGAACACCATGAGGCTTTTCAGGTCTTCTCTGATTTTTACATTGCTATTATCAGTTCTTTGGAGTCAATTGCCAACAGTACAGGGTGGAACAGAGAATCTAGATCAGATGCTGGATCACTACTCTGGGCTTTATCTTAATTTCAATTTCTTGTAGCCTTAGAAACAACGAAGAAGGTTTTGGAGTACACAAGTATTAAACTTCAAGGTCGATACATTGATGTAGCACAGGCTTACCAGGAAGTGGAAATGGTAATTTAAAAAACTGTGAAAAGGCTTCGCACAGAAGTGGAGACATTTCATGCAAAAATGTACACTACAGCAAAGAGAATGGCCCAGACAGTAGGTATTGAAGAGTCTATGCCAAGACTTGCATCAAGGCAGCAACATCGAAGTAATACAACAGCCACAAACTACCAGGAATATTACTGCCAGAATCTAACTATTCCCTTGCTAGATCACTTGATCACTGAGCTCGATACTCGATTTGATAATTCAAAGTCAAAAATATAACTGATTTCATCAAGCTATTACCATCCTCAATTGTTTCTTCTGGATTCTGATGATTTGAGCAGTGAAGTGCTTGAAGGTAGTTGAGATGACCTTCCATCACCAGAGTACCTGGATTCAGAGCTTCAGTTATGGAAACAAAAATGGAGCAAAAACCTTCAAGCATCAGTCAGTGTTAGTCAACTCGCCAGAAAAGGTATTGAACCACGCAGACAAAGATTTTTTCCCCAATATTTTTTGCTGATAGGTACTTTGCCAGTGACAAGTTGTGTGAACGTTCTATTAGTATGCTAAAGCATATTAAATCACCCTTGCGAAGCACCATGACACAAGAGAGACTCAAAGGTTTATCTATGCTATTTATTCACCAAAATATTGAAATTACACCACAAGTAGTTGTAGATGAATTTACTGGGTGGTACCCACGCAGAATGTTGTTGTGAACATTAATGAACATGCTCTATAAATTATGTAGTTCTCATTATTTTTCAACCCCCCCCATCCTGGATCCACCCCTGTGTCACACACCAAATATCTTATTCATTGCTCAGTCAAAGTTAATGGATTTTTTCAAAGCCACCCCAGCCCCCTCCCTCCCTCTACATTGATCTAAACTGAGCACTGATTGAGAATATTATGCTATTGAATAGATTGCTAATTTAGTACTAGTATACTAGCTAGCTATAGTATTTGCAGCCAGCCACTACTGCTAGCTAGTAGAATCAATCTACATAAAAATTTCCACATTTAATGCATAGGAAACAAAAAAGGACCAACAAGAACACCACTTTTCCATCTCCAGCTGATGGTACCTGTCACTCTTCCTGGGTCTCCTGCTTCAGTCCATTGTGTCTCCTCTGAGCCCTCTGTGTCTGTGATTCTCATCCAACCCTCTGTGTCTGTCTCAGAGCACTCTCTCTGTGTGTCTCCCAACCCAGCCCTCTCCGTGTGTGTCTCCCACCCAGCCCTCTCCGTGTGTGTCTCCCACCCAGCCCTCTCTGTGTGTGTCTCCCACCCAGCCCTCTCTGTGTGTGTCTCCCACCCAGCCCTCTCTGTGTGTGTCTCCCACCCAGCCCTCTCTCTGTGTGTCTGTGTCTCCCACCCAGCCGTCTCTGTGTGTCTCCCACCCAGCCCTCTCTGTGTGTGTCTCCCACCCAGCCCTCTCTCTGTGTGTCTGTGTCTCCCACCCAGCCGTCTCTGTGTGTCTCCCACCCAGCCCTATCTGTGTGTGTCTCCCACCCATCCCTCTATCTGTGTGTCTCCCACCCAGCCCTCTATGTGTGTGTCTCCCACCCAGCCCTCTCTGTGTGTGTCTCCCACCCAGCCCTCTCTGTGTGTGTCTCCCACCCAGCCCTTTCTGTGTGTGTCTCCCACCCAGCCCTCTCTGTGTGTGTCTCCCACCCAGCCCTCTCTCTGTGTGTCTGTGTCTCCCACCCAGCCGTCTCTGTGTGAGTCTCCCACCCATCCCTCTCTGTGTGTGTCTCCCACCCAGCCCTCTCTGTGTGTGTCTCCCACCCAGCCCTCTCTGTGTGTGTCTCCCACCCAGCCCTCAGGCTCTGAATCTGTATCTCCCCCTGAGCCTACTGAGCCTGTGCTATTACTACCTTCATGTTCCACTTCTCTCCTGCCCTCTCATTCCACGTCTCATCTGCCCTGTACTTCCTTGTCCACTTTTTCGGCTGCTTCTTCGTCAAGTGCTTCAATCAATTTTGAGAAGTGTGACGATATTGGCTTGCTTCTGCGCTCAATGGCCAAAACCGATATCTTGAATTTGGCTACAGAGTGCAAGTATTTGATTATTCTTTAGAAGCACCTGATAGCTCATTTACATTTCCAAGTAGTTATTTAGATGGCTGTAATAGGTCTTGTCAACATAAATACTTGGCTGAAAACCCTTGGCTTGTAATATTTTGTTTGCCATGTGCTCTCTTTGCTACATAGGGTTTTGGTCATTTTGTATGTAATGGATTTAATGCATGGTCTAGGAAAACTAAAAAGTTTGCCAGTCACAACTGGCTTTAGCTCGGGCAGATGCTTTAAAGTCTTCCCATGTGTGTCCAGAGTCTTCTATTAAGGATCGTTTGCTGCATATACATGAGAGTAAAATAGCTGATGCTATGTGGCAAGCAGTATATAGCTATTTGAGGTCACAGAGATGGTAGCACGGCTGATTCTGAGGTCAACAGAGGGAATTTTTAGCACTTCTTGAATACTCTGTGAGGTCAGGAAATGTTAGCCAAGCATTTGAAAGATGCTTAAAAAAACTTACACTAGCTAAACTACCCAAAATGAACTCATTGAATGCATAGGTAATATGACATATTAGAGATAATATTATAATAGAGGAAATTAAACAAGCTAAATATTATTCTATTCTTAGTGATTTGATATATCCAGTAAGGAGCAGGTGTCAGTAGTGTTAAGATTTGTTAGATACTAATTGTAATCTAAGAGAAGAATTCTTAGGTTTCATAAGTAGAGAAAGGATCACTGGAGAGGTTTTGGCTCATGCAATAAAAGAAGCACTGAATAAGTTTGACTTAGACTTTGAAGATTGTGGGGGGCAAGGCTATGATGGTGCTAGCAATAATTATGTCTAGTGCAAGGGGTGTGCAGGGTCGTCTCTTGGCAGAAAATCCTAAAGCCACATATATCCACTGTAATAGTCACATGCTTAATTTGTGTATTGTTGAAGCTTGTAGTTTACCTCCTATTCGTAATATGAATTCTACTGTTACTGAGACAGCATACACTTCTTCCATTATAGTGCTAAGCGGCAACTATTTCTTGAGAAAGTAATTCATAAAGAAGCTAATGTTGTTAAAGTTAAGGATCTTTGTAGAGAACAAGATGGATTTATCGGCACGAAGCTTATGAAATGTTTTATGTTTTGTATCAATTCCTTGTAACTGCAATGGAAGCTATTACAGAATGTGATGGGATTATATGAACTGGGATACGAAAACAATTGTGGCAGCCAATGGAAATGTTACATTCATGGTATGTGCAAGCTGAAGCTATAGCTCATGATGTTGGTGTGGTTCCTGAAGTCCCACGTGTATGTGCTCGACAAACTTACAGAAATAATGTGGAGTACAGTTCTGTGGAAGAATACTATCGAAGAACTATTGTGCTTCCTTTATTGCACCACTAAGTTCAACAAATGAATGATAGGTTTGGTAAGACTCAAACAGTACAATTTAATCAATCTTGTATGTTCTATAATCACTGCTCTGGATGATATATCTTTAGAGGACTTGTTTATATAATGATGACTTGCCGAGCACTTGTGTCTACTGAGGTGTGGAGGTGGAGGGCAAAGTGGTAGAGTCAAGATGCTGATAAGTGGCCATCCACCCTTCAATCAGCTCTGAAAGGGTATGACAAGGATTACTTTCCTAACCTTTATGTACTGCTGTGCATCGCATGTACTATTCCAGTCACATCATGTGAGAACGAGAGGGCCAATAGCACCTTTAAAAACCTTAAATATTTCTTACGTAGTAGTATGGGGCAGGACAGATTATCCGCATTGGCATTGATGCATACTCATTATAGTTTTCCTGTTGATCTTGATGATGTTGTTGATAGATTTAAACTTAAATATAATGGGAGAATAGCTTTATAAGTATGTACATAATAATTTCTCTTCCAATTCTTTCCTTTCCCCCCCAATTATTGACCCTTGGACTTCATGATTCAGATTCACAATTTTTGGTGATAACCAATCATAATAACTTCGATTTGTTGTTCGTTTATTCAATGTAATTTAGTCTTAATATATTTCTCTCTACAGTTTGTATATGCTGTATTTGATATAACATATATATATTTTTATTTTAACAAAAGAGCCCCTCCCCCCAAGAATTCCTATATCCGCCCCTGCTATTCATTACTCTTTCTCGTGCCTCTTTCCGGTTCTTCATATCAACACACTTCACAACCAGCACCTTTACCTTCAACATGAACTTCTCCCTTCCCCATACTTGCTCCATCCAAACTCCCAAAACAGTGACTACAAACTAATTTTTCCTCACTTAAACTTTTAATATCCTCCTCAGACATGCCAACACATTTTTGGTGAAACCATCCCCCACAAGACCCTTCACAGCCAATCCAACTCGAGCCTTCCTCCGAGGATTCTTCATCCTTAGAACATACCACGCACGCATCTTGTACCACGTTCACCGCCATTTAAAAAAAAATTATTTTATTTTATAAAATTTTTATACATATTTCCATTGCTATATTTCCATTGCTACAGAATAAATCTTAGAAGTCTTTGCGGCATTTCATTGCCATCACAACAGCTACAAAGAACCCACCACTCCCTATCCAGCCATCCTGAGAGACAGAGTTGTGCATCCGTGATTGGTTGGCCGTACATATGCACATCTACAGTAGTCATTCAAAACATGCTTTCCAACAATAGCACTACTCAACTTATGGAAATAGATTGTAGTCCACTGACTTTTTGGCTCCTAAACACAAACCATAAACTGCCATAGGAAGGCTGCATAGCTGTTGGAAGTTTCCTCAACAACTATGCATACATACTTGACATTTTGTCAACAATAGCCAACAGCTCTTACCTCTGAAGTGGATGATTTTCAAAGGTTAGTGAGAGTAGTGCTTTCAGGATCAAACTAGAATTCACCAGGTGGGTAAATTAATCAACTGACATCAAGAGCAGTAGTAGTGAAGATGAAAATGAGATCAGTAAATCTGATAGAGTGCTTGGAGCAAAGTCCTGCAAAGAGACATTGTTCAAGTTCAACTGTGCATGAGAAGCTCCGGAGCAAGTACCGACTACTTACAAGCAAAGAAAAGTATAACAAGAAATGGGAAGAGAGCTTCACTTGGCTAACATGTTGACAACACTCACCAGTTATTGGCCAGTCATGACTACAGACAGTTATACTCATGAATAAGTGATGGGGGCAGACAACATAGGTCGCAGCACTAGATATAGGCATAAATAAAAGACTCATTATCGATTCCATGGTCTTGACAAAAACAAACATAAATCACACTGACTTAAAATATCACCATGAAGCTAAATATTCAAAATTTGATAGACAATGAAAAATGCTATGATGCCGTTTGAAATTTAATGTGGCCAGAATAAATAACACACCTACATTGCTGCCCAGAAAACATTATACAACGTGGAAAAGATGATACCGAGTATGATCGACAAAGTTATGAATGCAAGGCTTGCAACAAGCGTTTTGATGACCTTACAAACACTGTGTTTTCTAGCCATCACCAGCCACTGTAAGCTTGGGTCATATTATATTTTATGGGTCTGAATTTATCAACCTTACAAATTGCTAAAGAGCTGGATCTAAATGCTACCTAATGTCGTTCGGATTAGCGAGGTTTCGGATTAACGGGGTCCGGATTAGCGAGGGTCTACTGTATGGGTAATTTTCAGCTGATGCAATAAGGAATCACTCTGCAGCCAAAAACACCACTTCTGGTCAAGCTTGAAATGTTTCAATCTGATATTGGGAGGTGCATACTGCACATTTCAAATCAACATGCTGACCTACTCCACTCATTGGCTTTCATTGGCCATCAATTGCAGCAAGTAGTGTTAATATTGTCCTTCCCCTTCTCCCTTCTAGCCTCTGACTGCCAGTGCTTGTGTATTCAGGACCCTGGCTGCTGAACATCAGTTTGCTGCAGCAGATTCGGTGGCTTGAACATGAAGTTCACGTTGCTTCAGCCATTGATAAATACCTATTGAATCCTGATTGTGCACAAGATCCATTACTAAGTATTTCAGATAACTGATTCAGATTGGGAGATTTGTATGGACACTCATATTTATATATCTGTTGCCCAGAGGGGAATAAAACATTAGGCATAGAGAAGACTCATAATGTTCTTTGTCAAAAGCAAGTTCTCATCTATTGCTGAAGCATGTCACTTCACCTTCTACCATTGCATGTATTGGTGCCATCTGTGTGACAAGACTTTAGACCTCAGACTTTAGGGGACTCAATCTTCTCAGCCATTTTTCACATGTCTTACTAGACCACTATTCGGGAATTGTTTATGTGTCCTGTGTAAATCTAGTATTCCAACACTAATGAGCACCTCAGCTCCACACACATTGACTTTTGACTCCATATCCGTTCCCTTCATTTTAAGGATAGAGGGTGTACTCTTTCACCTCGCTCCAAACCTTCCCTTATGAACGTGGCTTTCTATTCCTTACTTGGCATGTATATAGCGCACATACATGTCTCTTGTTTACTTACTCTAATTTGTAATGCTATCCCGAAAAGGGCTATTGCAATAAAACCTTGTACCTTTGAAATTTGAACCACATTGTGCATACAATTCGAGGGAAAACACTATTATTGTTCAGACATATTAATTAATGGGGAGAACACTTCCTGGGTGAATCAGGGTGATTACGATTCTAGGAAGTACCATATTTAAAATATAAACATACTTGAGAAGTTCAATGACACACTGCAGACTGAATAACTTGTTTTCACTATATATACATCAATCAAAAACTGATTCACTTGACTTACGAGAGATAGCGGAACAATTTATATCTGTGAACACAAGGAGAAGGAACTATTTTGGATTTTTTGGGGTAATAATTATATTGTATTCTTATATTGTAAAACATAGTCATCCCTATTATATAATCACTCAAAAAAATCATCCACATCTCTAATAATTAAGGTTACTAATGTGCGCCCCCTAACCAAATGATGTTCCTACACCTCTGCAGTATATGGCAGAAACACTGCGTTCCGGGTTAATAGATTAAAAAAACAGATACTAAGCTATCTTAGAAGTGGAGTGTGATGAAGTTTATGTTGTAGCCGGCCATAAAGGCAACCCTGCTGCTGTTAAAAAAAGGATAGAAAAGGCCGTTGGAACTGCTTAAAAGGAGCGAGAGGCCGAGTCACGTTGGATAAAGAAAAAACACCAATTTTTTGTTATGATTCAAGGATCAGGTGATGTGGTAATATGTATGCTTAATAATGTAAAACGGGCAACAATAAAACTAATCATCGAGAAGGTGATTAAGCCAAAACCCCTTATTTACACTGATGAGTATGCAATTTATGATAGATTAACTGAGTGGCGAAAATCATTATGCCATGGTGCTGGAGAATATGCTCGAGATGAAGATGGTGATAGGTTTTGTGAGGTACATGTCAGCACAATGGAAGGTTTTTGGTCTCTTTTGCGATCATGGCTACGCCCTCACCGTGGGATATCTCAGGAAAAATTTCCTTTGTATTTAGGTTTTTTTAAAGTTTATTCACAATATGAAAAAGAGGGGAAAATCCTTGTTAAATTCACTGATCGGAGCTTTGGTGAGTTAAAACCCTGGAATCCATACTGAGCCAAATATAATTGGTACTGTATAATAAGTCCTCGTGTTGTCAATTAGTGTCTCTCTTTCTCTCTCGGTTTGTGTGTGTTTGTTTGTGTGTGTGCAGGCGTGTGTATTCATGTGTGTGAGTCTGTGTGCTTATTTGTGAGTGAGTGTGTCTTTGTGTGTCAATTATTATTAAAGCTTATAAGTTCTAAAGTTTTCTGGATTAAAGCAGCCCAATATATCGTTTAGGCTGCTAAGAATCTGCCAAGGTGATTATTAGTTGAGACACAAGAGCATAGGTTTTGGGGTAAACTTTTCTTCCTCCATTTGAAAAATAGTGCAAGCATAACAGTGCATGGGTGTGGTTTGTATCATGTGGTGAAGAAGTATGTAGCTTTAGTGATTCTTAGCACCCATTATTCCTGATGAAGGCTAGTGCATCTAGTCGAAACATTGAGAGAGTAAAATTCAAATTGATTATTGAGAAGTTAATTGTAATATGGAGAGTGCTGGCACCCACTCGGACACTGAGCTTGTCCTACCTTGCACATTTGAAATAGTTGAAAAAATTATTATGGACTATAAATGATGAATGGTAGCAGTGGTTTATGCATGTAAAATCCATGCTACATTTTGTGTCCATTTTTATATAATCCTGATGCAGAGCATAGTGAGCAAACTAATTTAGCGACGCGCAAAGGTTGCTTGAGCCACAAACACTAAAAGATTGAATACTGCGAGAGAAAACAGGAGCTAGGAATGGAGCTAAATTGGTAGCGAAGTTTACTAGTCTTCAGTCATCATTTGTTTCCAGTTCTTCTTTGTCATTGTAGAGGACCGAGATGTCTAGAATCTTGACATTTTCGACTCACATGCGTGGAACTTAGATTGATACTATATCCTTTCCCCGCTTGCTATAGGCAGCGAGTTACCCCATCTTCTCGTATAACCTCCTGAAGGTCCGACTTTCCAGCAAGGAATTTATTGCGCTGTGGCAGACAAGCCTCTGGACTTTGAGATGTCTGGACTTGAGGTTGTGCCTACTGCCATGCCATGATATTCGCTGCAGTTTGGATGGTGATCAAGCAATTTGGACCGATATTAATTTTCCCTCGAGCTCAACAGCAGGAAGATAGAACTTGTTCATTTTTCTAGACATCATTTCACTCCCACTACTTTAGATATTGCTGGAAACTCAGTTCAGTCTAAGCCTCATGCTAGGTCTTTAGGCACATGGTTGCAGTCTCCTTGTAGTTCTGTAGATGAGTATATCTCTAAGGCAAGAAGAGCTTTTTTGCTCATGTTTCTATTGGAGCTTTTCATTTTTCATGGTAAAGTAAATCTCCTACCTAACAATAACAAATGTCTTTTTATGAGATTTTTGTCATTCCAACCTTACTATATGGCTGATACTAAAAGCACCACTTCTGGTCAAGCTTGAAATGTTTCAATCTGATATTGGGAGGCACATATTGCGCATTTCAAATCATCATGCTGACCTACTCCACTCATTGGCTTTCATTGGCCTTCAATTGCAGCAAGTAGTGTTTAATATTGTCCTTCCCCTTCTCCCTTCTAGCCTCTGACTGCCAGTGCTTGTGTATTCAGGACCCTGGCTGCTGAACATCAGTTTGCTGCAGCAGATTCGGTGGCTTGAACATGAAGTGCACGTTACTTCAGCCTTTGATAAAATGTCCTGATTGTGCACAAGATCCATTACTATATATTTCAGATAAATGATTCAGACTGGGACATTTGTATGGACACTCATATTTATGCCCAGAAGGGTACAAAACATTAGGCAATCAGAAGTAGCCATACTCATAGTGTTCTTTGTAAAAAGCAAGTTCTCATATATCGCTGAAGCATGTCACTTTATTTCTACCATTGCATATAATTATTGGTGCCATATGTGGGACAAGGCTTCAACCCTCAGTCTTTATGGGACTCAATCTTCTCAGTCATTTTTTCATCATACTAGGCCAGTATTCAGGAATCGTTTATGTACCCTGTGTGTAAATCTAGTGTTCCAACACTAATGAGCACCTCTGTTCCACACACATTGACTTTTGACTCCCATATCCTTACCATTTTAGAGGATAGAGGGCGTACTCGTTCCACACCTTCCCTTATGAACATGGCTTTCTCTTCCTTACTTGGCATGTATATAGCGCACATACATGTGTCTTGTTTATTTACTCTAATTTATAATGCTATCCCGAAATAAAACCCTGTGTACCTTGAACTCTGAATCACATTGCACATACAATTCGAGGGAAAACACTTTTATTGTTCAGTAATTTAATTAATGGGAAGAACACTTCCTGGGTGAATATACTAGTGGAGGGTGATTGCCATTCTAGGAAGTACCATATTTTGCAGTCACAGTGAGAACCCAAGCCACGAGCTCTTTAACTCCGATGACTTCATACCTACATGCATTGGTCACTATGAGATCAGTCATGGATTTAACAGTGCTTAACAAGTTGCAACAAAATTTGTGTGCACAAACACTACATATTATGCTGTACAAATCCAATCATGCTAAACAGGAGTAGATGAACTTCCTGTTCATTCAAGTTCTGGTTGTCCCTGTAGGAACTCCAGACATCCTGTACCATACACTGTTCTCAATCCTGCAGTGGTCAGGGCCCACTATTACTGTGAAACTGCAAGTAGGATTCAATATTCCAGACCCTACTATTCAGATGATCCTTTATGGGATGGTGAGGGATGTAGAGCAAACTCTAGCTGCTGTGAAGGAGCCGGGAAGCCATGGTTCAAAAAGGAGCTCTCCGGCCCTGTTACTAGAAATAGTTGTGTGTAGAGATGAAGCTAGATCCAATGAAGATGTGCTGATTGAACAATTATTTCTTTTTGGGAAGTAGATAGGAAGCAGTTATAAAAACCATCTTATTATGAATGCCCCACAATTCGATGCATCTCATATAGAATAACATGTGGGAAAGGAAGTGGGAATAGTTTGGGTGGCTATGAAATTTCATGAGCCCTATGACTTGTAAGTGAATAATGCTGTGCTCCACTTACCACTGAAGTTGACTGTGGTGTTGGGCTGGCAAACACTCTTGGGGCATGTATTTTTGATTTTACATTTTGTTTGCATGCAAATCATATTCATTGCAGAGTATGTTTAGCATTTCAATTTGTGCTAAGATGTTTTGTCCATTGAATAACCATCTGTGTATCTTATGATCCTCAAATCTTTGTAACACATAGTTATGTAACAGTTTTAAGCTAGTCATCCTTTTCTAGTTAAAAACAAATCTCAGTACTTGCATCACATTTGTCCATGCTGGCATTTGGTGGAATATTTCTGTGCATTTATTGAAAGCTTACATACGAAATTGTTTGTGGTGGATGACATATATCTACTCTGCTTATGGATTTAGAGTGAAATTCTTATGGAAACACTTTCTATGTTATGATAGACCAGGTAAAGGAATAACTGGTTTGTAGACAAGTGAATATATATGACTATCTACAATGTTATAGTTGTTATTATAATTTACAAGTGAACATGAATGTATTTTACTCAACTTTATTATAATTAAATAAACTAAATCTGCTATTATAAACAGTAGTAAATAGACTAAGGGGACCCAATGCATGAGTTCTTCACCTCCAGCGTGCCTGCATACCTATGTGCATTGCAGAAAAGCAATTTTCCTCTACACACCAACTATCAAGATCAGGAACACTAGAACACATCACATCTTTATGGAGTGCTATCTATAAACCACGCTTTATATGACACCCTCAGAGAGTTCACACACTATACTGTTTAATTTCCTTCCCTTGTTTAAGGTAAGCTAGACTACTTACATAAGACTCAAATAGAACTGAGACATCTTTTTACCGCTTCTGTAGCTATACGTATATTCTGCTCATTTACTGCTTCCTTGATTCCAGGAAGTAGATTAGCTTTGAGGTATTGTTCATGTGTAAGACATAGTGTTCTTCAGATCCCAGAGATGTGTGTTGGAAGGTTTCGTAGGCATATGGAGAGGGAATGCTAATGTATTATGAGAGGAGAGGTATTTACAGCCTATAAGTTCTACAATTGTGGGTGTGAAATGGCAAAATATCATTTGCAGAGATATTTAAACAAAATTTTGCTGCACAATATTTCCCCAGGCACACAGGGATTCATAACAGGTTCATAATGTTTGCTTAACCTTAGTTTGGTTGTTTTTTTAGTAAGTATTGCATGGAGTGTAAGAAAGAGAGCTGTATTCCACAAAGCTTGAAAGCCTTGCAAGATATATTTTCCTGTTTTTTTTCTATAGAAGTAAAGCCAAATAATTATATTTTATGTTTTAGGCCCCCTTCATTAAATATTATGATGACATCTATGTAGTGTCACGGGAGCGGGGGGAAAGGGGGGAGGAGGGGAGGTGGGGTCATTAACCATTGCCATTATGGCGGCAATAGAGTTTGGGGAATATCCACGGAATATAGTAGGAGTAGTAATATGGTAAGGAAAACACATTCTTAACTACAACTCTAGATGAACCTGCAGCTATCCATTTAAACTCCATTACATACTTCTATTGCAACAGAATAAATCATAGAAGTCTTTGTGGTATTTCATTGCCATCACAACAGCTACAAGGTACTCTCCCCTCCCAATCCAGCCATCCTGAGAGATAAATTATGGCTGTGGAACTAGCTATCTTTGTTGGCCATAGCTACATGCACATCTACAGTAGTGATTCTAAACATGATTTCCAACCATACACTACTCAACTTATGTGTAGTCCACTGACTTTTTGGCTCCTATACTCTAACCCGTCAAACTGTCATAAGAAGACTGCATAGCTGTTGGAAATTTCCTCAGAACAACTATGCATAGATCTTGATATTTTGTGAACAATAGCCAACAGATCTCACCTCTGAAGTGAAGTGGGCAGTTTTCAAAGGTTAGTGAGAGTAGTGCCTTCAGGATCACATTAGAATTCACCTGGTGGGTAAATTGACACCACTCACCAGTAACTATCAGGAGTTGTTATAACAGAAGGTTGCTCTCTTTATATCATTAAGGTAGAAATTTATACTTAACATCTAATTCTGTGCATTTTGATTTTGATAGCCTCTGTTGCCGATGGAAATACAACTGCTCTTCTTATAAAAGTGTTCCAAACAATTTTTTTCTGTGCAATTTTATTTTATTAGCACATCCTCTCTGCTGTGCAGATACACAAGCTGAGTGAGAACTTGGATGCAACAACAATCCCAAGAGTTCCCACATTGGATGTTATACCTGCCAACCCCTCAATTATTTCTGGATTAACTACTTGAATGGATGATTATTTATTCATTACATGATCAACAACTACTCTATGGCTCAGTAATTATCACTAGAGGCACGTACTAGTACATAGTCTAGTATTAGTAAGGCTGCATGTGGTTGCATGTCTTGCCTGACTAAGTTAGTATACATGGTGCAACCAGTTCTCTACTTTGGTGGCATTCCTGGGGATGATGTGTTAAGAAATCAAATATAGCAAACTAGCACTCTGCAGAGCTGACTTGATCACGTGAATACTGGGGCTCTTGATGCTTCATCAGCATTGCCTGGAGAATTGGCTGTGCCATCAGCTCCTTCATCTTGTTGGTGTGCTGATTGCTCTGCCAGTGCCTTTGGTGAACACCTCCACCAGCAACTAAATAATCCATGCTGCTTACCTTAGAGAATGCGTAGGTTTCTTCCCATCTGTTAGGCTTCATGCATCACTTGTGCGACCACTCAAATGGGAACTTGCTATCTATGTGACAAAGCTTTTTGGGTGTTGAACTGCCGGAAAGAATGCTATTGCTGGTTGAAGCTACACTGACTCAGAAGGAAACCATAGTAACTCATAGGCATAAATTTCATGTTTTTTACAGGAATTCCCAAAAATTATGGTTTCAGGGATGTTCCAGGAATAAACAGGATGGTTGATAGCAAAAAAACGTTTGTTAATGCAATGGTTCATGGATGACATAAAAGGATTCCTCAGATGTGGGGGAAATGGTTGTGTCTACCTTGACCAAGAGTTCCTAGCCTCAGGTTGTAATCTATAATTAATGCCTTACGAAGAATATACACCTCAGGATATAGAGGTTGGCCATTGATTTCTTATTGACAAACTTACAGGATGGGACCAGAAGATTTACCAGTTTCAGGAGTTGTTATAAAAGAAGGTCTCTCTCTCGGCACAGTATCAAAATCAGGCGAGACCTCCAATTTCTACTGAACATGGAAAATAAATTCATTTTTGCACTATTGCTGTTATCTGCACCTGCTTTCTCAGGTGCTTATGAAAATGGCACTACTCTTCTTTCAGAAGTAGTTCAAGACGTTATTAGACGTTATTAGACGTTATTAGACGCCTCAAGACCTCGAGACCATTTTGGAGAAGGATAGTCTCAACTTTCACAATCTGGGAGACGTTTCTGCCTTTCCTGCAACCTCCTGCCAGCAAATAGCCTCCCTTCCGACCAGATGCCAAGTCTGGACTGTATTGGATTCAGGCATCCCCATCGTGTGTACTGCCAGGTGGGGTTAAGTGGGTGTGGTGAAGGCATGTGGATGAGAGTAGCCAGCGTAAACATGACTGTGGCACACGCTAGGTGTCTGGTGGGTCTGGAAGAAGTCACTTCTCCTAATCCTCTATGTCGCAAAACTGTTAATATTCAGTGAGGTTTTCTACCTATGAAGTTCCCTTCACTAAAGTGTGTGGGCAAGTGCTTGGCTACCAATACTTGACTACAGATGGCTTTGACCGTTATAATCGTACAATTGATAATTCGTATCTTGATGGTGTTAGCATCACTCACAGCAGTTCTCCAAGAAAGCACATCTGGACAATTGCATCAGGAGGTCATTCTCCAAACTCCCGATATAACTGTCCCTGTAGCAGCTCCAGAAGATATAATGGTATTATTCCTGGATTTGTTGGAACTGACTATTACTGTGAGACTGGTACCTCTCTCCCCAGTACCAATGGCGTCTTTACTCAGGACCCTTTATGGGATGGAAAGGGATGTCGATCATGCTGTGATGGAGCCGGGAAGCCATGGTTCAAGAAGGAGCTCTCCGGTCCTGTTACTAGTGATTATAGAAGTACATGTGTGTGCGGATCAATCTAGAGGAGACGAAGATGTGCTGATTGAACAAGTTTTTCTTTTTGTGCAGAAATGATGTTGCTGTAGTTAATAAAATGGTCTATGATGTGAGTAGCACCAGCAATGGTCATGAACATGTGCCCCTATAAACTTGTGTATAATTATATTGTGAAAGTTGATATAAGATGTATAATTATGTGACTGTAAACACTATTGCTATGTATGGAAGCTTGCTTGGCATGCTACTAAATCTGTACTACTAGGTGTTCACCTAGTGAAGTGTTGGCATGGGATCTGTGAGCATGAGCTACTGCGCACTACCACGCACTCCATAACGTATTGGAAACTTGCAAAGTAGTTGCTTAAGTGGTACTAAAATAATGTTGTGCACTGTAACACCTGTAACTTTTCTTATTTTGGTACCAAAACACGAGTGCTTATTGGCTTTAAAATGACACGCATTAAATTATGAGGGATATGTCAATGACTAGCATGAAAGGTCATTCAAATAGACACCTAAAGCTGTCTCCAAGAGCAGAACATCAATAAGGTGATTTGTGGGTAGCTCAAATCCCATGTTATATAATTCAACCCCAACTGAAGTGCTATTCTCATATAAAAGTTGCAGGGCATCTGGCTAAGCATTCACCCCCCACCCCCACCCCCACGCTAGCAGCGACGCGCAGAGGAGCTTGAGCCACAAACAACAAAAGATTGAATACTGCGGAGAAAACAGGAGCTAGGAATGGGTAGCGAAATTTACTAGTCCTCAGTCATCATTTGTTTCCAGTCCTTCTTTGTCATTGTAGAGGACCGAGATGTCTAGAATCTTGACATTTTCGACTTTCAAGCATGGAACTTAGATTAGAATTGTGATACCGCTTCAGCTATAATTATACTTTCCCCGCTTGCTATTGGCAGTGAGATTAACCATCTTCTCTTATAACCTCTTGAAGGTCCGAATTTCCAGCAAGGAATTTATTGCGCTGCGGCAGACAAGCCTCTGGACATGAGATGTCTGGACTTGAGGTTGTGCCCTCTGCAAAGCCATTATATTCATGTGGCTAGCTGCAGTTTCGATGGCGATCGGCAACTTGGACAATCGTTTACCGATATTAATTTTCTCTCAAGCTGAACAGCAGGAAGACAGAACTTGTTCATTTTTCTAGACATCATTTCACTCCCACTACTTTAGATATTGCTGGCAACTCCGTTCAGTCAAGTGTTTAGTCACATGGTTGCAGCCTTTCCTGTCTCCTTGTAGTTCTGTAGATGAGTATATCTCTAAGACCTTTTTTGCTCATGTTTCTAATTGGAGCTTTTTATTTTTCATGGTAAAGTAACCGCCCTACCTAACAATAACAAATGTCTTTTTATGAGATTTTGGTCGTTCCAACCTTACTATATATATGGCTGATTCTAAAAACGCCACTTCTGGTCAAGCTTGAAATGTTTCAATCTGATATTGGGAGGCACATACTGCGCATTTCAAATCATCATGCTGACCTACTCCACTCATTGGCCTTCATTGGCCATCAATTGCAGCAAGTAGTGTTAATATTGTCCTTCCCCTTCTCCCTTCTAGCCTCTGACTGCCAGTGCTTGTGTATTCAGGACCCTGGCTGCTGAACATCAGTTTGCTGCAGCAGATTCGGTGGCTTGAACATGAAGTGCACGTTGCTTCAGCCATTGATAAATGCCTATTGAATCCTGATTGTGGCACAAGATCCAGTACTACATATTTCAGATAACTGATTCAGACTGGGAGATTTGTATGGACACTCATATTTATGCCCAGAAGGGTACTAAACATTAGGCAATCAGAAGTAGCCATACTCATAGTGTTCTTTGTAATAAGCAAGTTCTTATCTATCGCTGAAGAATGTCACTTTATCTTCTACCATTGCATCTATTGGTGCCACAAGGCTTTAGACCTCAGTCTTTATGGGACTCAACCTTCTCAGTCATTTTTTCATCATACTAGGCCAGTATTCAGGAATCGTTTATGTACCCTGTGTGTAAATCTAATGTTTCAACACTAATGAGCACCTCTGCTCCACACACATTGACTTTTGACTCCCATATCCTTAACATTTTAGAAGATAGAGGGCGTACTCTTTCACCTCGCTCCACACCTTCTCTTATGAACCTGGCTTTCTATTCCTTACTTGGCATGTATATAGCACACATACATGTCTCTTGTTTATTTACTCTAATTAGTAATGCTATATATTATCACCCCTGACCTCCAGCATGCGTGCATACTTATGTGCATTGCAGAAAGGCAATTTTCCTCTACACACCATCAAGATCAGGAACACCAGAACACATCACATATTTATGGAGTGCTATCTAGAAACCATGCTTTTATATGACAACCTCTACAGAGAGTTCACATACCATAACTCTCTTTACTTTCCTTCACTTGTTTAAGCTGGACCACTTACATAATACTCAAATATAACTGAGACATCCTTTTACTGCTCCTGTAGCTGTACGCATATTCTGCTCACTTTCCTTGGCTCCAGGGAGTAGATTAGCTTTGAGAGATAGTTAGTGAGTAAGACATAGTGGTCTTCAGCCCCCACAGCTGTGTGTACCAGGGTTTCATAGGCATGGGGGAGGAAGGGGTGCTAATATATTATAGAGGCGGGGTAATTATGGTTAGTCATACCTGTAAGTGTGGTGGGAAATGGCAAAGTAACTTTTACAGATACTTTGTAAACAAAATGTTCTTGGTCCCAAATACCCCCTGGGTTCATGTTGGGTTCATAATAGTTGCTTAGCCTTAGTTTTGCCATTTTGTTGCCACACATAGCAATTGCATAGAGTGTGAAAAGGGAGCTTCCCAAGGCTTGAAACCCTCGCATGTTTCATGAGATATATTTTTCTGTTTTTTCTTCAAAACAAAGTAAACCAGATGTTTGCAATGATCTTATTGCAACTGTTTCCTCCTGCTAAGCATATACGATGATTGAGAGGGTATGAATATCACAAACACAAATATTCTTGCATCACTGGATACTATCCCAAGATCAGTAGCTAAAATTAAGAAACATTTGCAAGGTCTGTGGAAGGAGGAGAAGCATATACCACCAGTCCAGGCTGCTTTAGTGCATGTGGTAAACTGAAATATCATGATAGGCTTCCAGAATAAAGAGGAGGAATGAAAGAGGGGATGTTCAGGTGGGGTTGGGCGGGAGAGGTGGGGGGGGGGGGGGGGGGGTTTGGGGGAGGCTAAACAATAGTTGGCGATATGTTTCTGGTTGCAATTATAGAGCTCCATGTATTCTGCACACTGGACTCGATGATCTCTCTGTGAGCTCTCTGTTGATATACTGAGTCTAGATACAACAATACCTAATTTACATGTGCGAAATGAGCACCTCAACATCTGCATGTGTGTTCCTTATTGTAAAGTGTTAATCACCTTAAATATAATCTGATTAGAGGAAGCCATACATTATAGAGAATGCGTGTTTTCATTAGCACATAGGTGCAGCAATTTTTGGCTTTCATGGGCACTGTCAACACTTGACTGTCATTGCATCACAATCATAGTGTAGTTTATATTACAGTAGACCCTCACTAATCCGAATAGCCTGGGGATCTGAGTAGTTCGGATTAGTGAAATTTTCGGATTAGTGAAATGTATGAATATCATTATATTGAACTCTGAATTTGTTTATTTTTTGCAGGTGTGGGTTGAATACTGGGAGTACAAGTAATTTTTAATCATTATGTTCCCTTCCCATCCTCATTCTTTTAGCAGATCTCCAGAATCCATCTTTCTTTGCATCCTCGCAACTCGCTGCCTTCTACCTTTCCTGCAACCTCCTGCCAGCAAATAGCCTCCGTCCGACCAGATGCCAAGTCTGGACTGTATTAGATACAAGATGGTAGGCATCCCCATCGTGTGTACTGCCAGGTGGGGTTAAGTGAGTGTGGTGAAGGCATGTGGATGAGAGTAGCCAGCATTAACATGACTGTGGCACATGCTAAGTGTCCTGTGGGTCTGGAAGAAGTCACTTCTCCTAATCCTCTATGTCGCAAAACTGTTAATATTGGCTGCTCATCAGTGAACTTTTCTACCTATGACATTCCCTTCACTAAAGTGTGTGGGCAAGTGATTGGCTACCAATACTTGACTACAGATGCCTTTGACAGCTATGTTCGTACAATTGATAATTCGTATGTTGATGGTGTTAGCATCACTCACGGCAGTTCTCCAAGAAAGCACATCTGGACATTTGCATCAGGAGGTCATGCTCCAGGTTCCCGATATAACTGTCCCTGTAGCAGTTCCAGACAATATTATGGTATTATTCCTGGATTTGTTGGAACCGACTATTACTGTGAGACTGGCACCTCTCACCCCAGTACCAATGGCGTCTTTTCTCAGGACCCTTTATGGGATGGAAAGGGATGTCGGTCATCCTCTACATGCTGTGATGGAGCCAGGAAGCCATGGTTCAAGAAGGAGCTCTCCGGCCCTGTTACTAGTGATATAGAAGTACGTGTGTGTGCGGATCAATCTAGAGGAGACGAAGATGTGCTGATTGAACAAGTGTTTCTTTTTGTGCAGAAATGATGTTGCTGTAGTTAATAAAACGGTCAATGATGTGAGTAGCACCAGCGATGGTATAAACTTGTGTATATATTGTGGCTGTAGTGAAAGTTGATATAAGATGTTATAATTATATGTGACTGTAAACACTATTGCTATGTATGGAAGCTTGCTACTAAATCTGTACTACTAGGTGTTCTCACCTAGTGAAGTGTTGGCATGGGATCTGTGAGCATGAGCTACTGCACACTACCACGCACTCCATAACTTAGTGGAAACTTGCAAAGTAGTTGCTTAATTAAGTGGGACTAAAATAATGATGTGCACTGTCACACCTGCAATTTTTCTTATTTTGGTACCAAAACATGAGTGCTTATTGGCTTTCAAATGACACACATTAAATTATGAGGGATATGTCAATGACTAGGGGAATGGCATGAAAAATGGTTGAGGTCATTCAAATAGACTCCTGAAGCTCTCTCCAAGAGCAGAACATCAATAAGGTGATTTGTGGGTAGCTCAAATCCCATGTTATATAATTCAACCCCAACTGAAGTGCTATTCTCATATAAAAGTTGCAGGGCATCTGGCTAAGCATTCAGTTTTAATATTGTCCTTCTCCTTCTCCCTTCTAGCCTCTGACTGCCAGTGCTTGTGTATTCAGGACCCTGGCTGCTGAACATCAGTTTGCTGCAGCAGATTCGGTGGCTTGAACATGAAGTGCACGTTGCTTCAGCCATTGATAAATGCTTATTGAATCCTGATTGTTCCATTACTACATATTTCCATAAACTGATTCAGACTGGGAAATTTGTATGAACACTCATATTTATATATCTGATGCCCAGAGAGGAATAAAACATTAGGCATAGAGAATACTCATAATGTTCTTTCTCAAAAGCAAGTTCTCATCTATCGTTGAAGCATGTCACTTCATCTTCTACCATTGCATGTATTGGTGTCATATGTGGGACAAGACTTTAGACCACAGACCAGGGGACTCAATCTTCCAGTCATTTTTCACATGTCTTACTAGACCAGTATTTGGGAATTGTTTATGTGTCCTGTGTAAATCTAGTGTTCCAACACTAATGAGCACCTCTGCTCCACACACACTGACTTTTGACTCCATATCCGTACCCTCCATTTTAGAGGATAGAGGGCGTACTCTTTCACCTTGCTCCAAACCTTCCCTTATGATTGAACATGGTTTTCTATTCCTTACTTGGCATGTATATAGTGCACATACATGTCTCTTGTTTATTTACCTCTAATTTATAATGCTATCCCGAAAAGGGCTATCGAAATAAAACCTTGTACATTGAACTTTGAACCACATTGTGCATACAATTCGAGGGAAAACATTATTATTGTTCAGTCATCTTAATTAATGGAGAGAACACTTCCTGGGTGAATACTAGTGGAGGGTGATTACCATTCTAGGAAGTACCATATTTTGCAGGCACAGTGAGAACCAAAGCCACGAACTCTTCAACTCCGATGACTTCATACCTGCATGCATTGGTCACTATGAGAACAGTCATGGATTAACATGCTAAACAATGTCTAGATTAAAAAGTCAGTGAATGTATCAGTACTCATTAGGTGGTCAAGAATTGTTTGAGATGCCCTAGATGAATCTGTGGGAGACAAGTAGGTGGAAGGAGGCTAGAGAAATCACAACAAAATTTTGTGTGCACTAACCCTACATGTTATGCTCTAGAAATCTTATCATGATAAACTTGAAATTCTCCAAGAGAGCATATCTTCTGTCAGCAAATAGCCTCCCTCTGACCAGGTGCCAAATCTGCAATCTATTGGATTCAAGACAGTCGGTGTCCGTCTTATGTTTACTTCCAGATGGGGTTTAGTAGGTGTGGTTAAAGTATGTGTGATGAGCCAATGCGAACAGGACTGTCACTCTAGCTAGTCACATCTCCTAAACATCTATGTTGTAAAATAGTTAATTGATGTTCCCTTCACTAAAGTATGTGGGCAAGTGATTGGCCACCAATAACTTGGAAGAATGAAGCTAGATCAAATGAATGATTGAGCAATTACTTCTTTTTGTGCAGTAGATAAGAAGTAGGTATAAAAAAATCATCTTATTATGAACTCAATGGAAGCACCTTCTATGTTATCATAGACCAGGTAAAGGAAGGACTGGTTTGTTGACTGAATATTGGAAGTGAATACACATAAGTGACTATCTAGAATGTTATAGTTATTATTATAATTTACAAGTGAACATGAATGTACTTTATTCAACTTTATTATAACTCATCTTAATCTGGAGCAAAGCATAAACAGTAGTAAATATATGAAGTGGTGGTACTGTGCAGGCCCAATGTATGAGTTCTTCACCTCCAGCATGCCTGCATACTTATGTGCATTGCAGAAAGGCAATTTTCCTCTACACACCATCAAGATCAGGAACACCAGGACACATCACATCTTTATGGTGTGCTATCTAGAAACCATGCTTTTATATGACAACCTCTACAGAGAGTTCACATACCATACTCTCTTTACTTTCCTTCCTTGTTTAAGCTGGAGTACTTACATAATACTCAAATAGAACTGAGACATCCTTTTACTGCTCCTGTAGCTGTACGCATATTCTGCTCACTTTCCTTGATTCCAGGGAGTAGATTAGCTTTGAGATTGTTAGTGAGACATAGTGGTCTTCAGCCCCCACAGCTGTGTGTACCAGGGTTTCATAGGCATGGGGGAGGGAGGGGTGCTAATATATTATAGAGGCGGGGTAATTATGGTATCTGGCCCTAGTTATACCTGTAAGTTCTACAATTGTGGTGTGAAATGCAAAATAACTTTTACAGAGACTTTATAAACAAAATTTTCTTACTGCCAAATATGCCCTGGCACATGGGGTTTCATAACAGGTTCATAATAGTTGTTTAGCCTTAGTTTGGCCATTTTGTTGGCACACATAGCAATTGCATAGAGTGTGAATAGGGAGCTTCCCAAGGCTTGAAACCCTCACATGTTTCATAAGATATATTTTCATGTTTTTTTCTAAACAAAGTAAAAGAGATGTTTGCAGTGATCTTATTGCAGTTGTCTACTCCTGCTAAGCATATACGATGATTGAGAGTGTATGAACGTTACCTTATAAGAAGACACAAATAATTATGTTACATCACTGGCTGTGACATCCCAAAATCAGCAGGAAAAATTAAGAAAAATTCGAATGGTCTGGAGAAGAGGAGAAGCATACGCCACCAGTCCCAGCAGCTTTAGTTTATGTGTTTATGTAACTGAAAAATCATGATAGGCTTTCAGAACAAAAGGGAGGAATGAAAGAGGGGATGTTCAGGTGGGGTTGGGGGTGAGGAGGAGGGGGGGGGGGGGGGGGGGGGGGGGGGAGGGGTAAGGGGAAGACTAAAGAATAGGTGGCGATATGTTTCGGTTGCAATTATAGAGCTCCATGTATTCTGCACACTTGAGTCTCTGTGTGCTCTCTACTGATACTAAACATACTGAGTATAGATATAACAATACCTAAGTTACACCTGCCAAATGAGCATCTCAACGTCTGAGTGCCTGAATTGGTTGCAGGTGTGTTCCTTATTCAAAAGTGTTTATCAACTGTAAATATAGTGTGGTTAGAGGAAGCAGTACTTCAATCAATGTTTTCATTAGCACATAGGCGCACAATTGGAACTTGTGGCTTTCATGGCCAATCATCCACATTATCAACACTTGACTATTCATTGGAGTCGATTGTATCACAATAATAGCTTTAACCACACTTGCAATTTACAGCCGATTAGCACTCCCAAGAACCCACTGCAGAAAAATCTGCAACCAATTGGGGCTGTATATAATTTTACAATTTGTAGTTCAAAAAGAGAGCACAAAGAGAGATTTACCTTTTGAGGTCTTTATACAGTGAAGTGTGCAGAATCTATGTGAGATAAAGCAAAATAATTATATGTTTTAGGTCTCCCTTCATGAAGCATAGCATTGTGGTGGCATCTATGTAGGATCACAGGAGTGGGGGGCGAGGGGAGGTGGGGTCGTTAAACATTGCCGTTATGGTGGCACTAAAGTTAGGGGAATATTCATGGAATACTGGGAGTACTAATATGGTATGGAAAACACATTCTTGACTACAACTATGTTTGTGTAGTAGTAATGCCTCCATTTAAACTTTATTAATTACTTCCATTGCTACAGAATAAATCTTAGAAGTCTTTGTGGCATTTCATTACCATCACAACAGCTACAAGGAACCCCCCCCCCCCCCCCCCCCCCCCCCTCCCAGTCCAGCCATCCTGAGAGACAGAGTTGTGCCTACTAGATTGGTTGGCCGTATATATGCACATCTACAGTAGTCATTCAAAACATGCTTTCCAACAATAGCACTACTCAACTTATGTAAATAGATTGTAGTCCACTGACTTTTTGGCTCCTAAACACTAGCCATAGGAAGACTGCATAGCTGTTGGAAGTTTCCTCAACAACTATGCATACAACCTTGACATTTTGTGATAGCCAACAGCTCTTAATTCTGAAGTGGATGGTTTTCAAAGGTTTGTGAGAGTAGTGCTTTCAGGATAAAATTGGAGGTTGGTAAATTGACAACACTCACCAGTTATTATCAGGAGTTGTTCTAAAAGACAGTTGTTCTCTTTATATCATTAAGGTAGCGAGTTCAAGACCTCCAAATTATACTGAACCTGGAATTATTTTTGTGCATTTTGAATTTTGTCAGCCCCTGTCACTAATGGTAATACAACTGCTCTCCTTAAAAAAGTCTTTCAAACAAATTCTTTTCGTGCATTTTTTAATTTTATTAGCACATGCCCAGTGCAGATACACCAGCTGGGTGAGAACTTGAATGCGTCAACAATCCCAAGAGTTACCACCTTGGATGTTATACCTGCAAACCCCTCAATTATAATTTTCTGGATTAAACTAAGATTATTACTTGAATGGATGATTCTTTGCTTATTACAATTTTCAACACTACTAGTGTTACTCAGTAATTATCACTAGAGACACTTACTAGTGCATAGTCTAGTATTAATTAGGTTGCATGTCTTGCCTGACTAAGTTAGTATATATGGTGCAAGCAGTTCCTTACTTTGGTGGCATTCCTGGTCAACATTGACTTTATTGGACAAATACAAGTGCTATTTATATTGTGGTTCTGAGAAATAAAATCTAGGGCAAATTAGCACTGACTTCATCACGTGAACACTGGGTCCCTTGGTGGCTTCATCAGCATTGCCTGGAATTGGCTGTGTCATCAGCTCCTTCATCTTGTTTGTGTGCTGCTCTGCCAGTGCCTTTGGTGAACACCTCCACCAGCAACTAAATAATCCATGCTGCTTACCTTAGAGAATGTGTAGGTCTCTTCCTATCTGTTATGCGCTTCATGCATCACTTGTATGACCACTGAAATGGGAACTTGCTATCTGTGTGACAGGATTTTTTAGATGTTGGACTGCCAGAAAGTGTGTTACTGCTGGTTGAAGCTACACTGATTCAGGAGTAAGCCATAGTTACTACAAGGCATAAATTACATGTTTTTCACCCAAGAATGCCAAAAAATGGTGATGTTCCAGGAATAAGACAGGATGGTTGAGTGTAGCAAGATGTGTGGGTGTTTCAAAGGTTTGTGAGAGTAATGTTTAAATGACATCAGAGGATTTATCAGGTGTAGTGGAAATGGGTGCGTGAACCATTACCAAGAGAACTTAGCCACTCAATGTGAACTACAGCCTTCCTAAGGTTTCCTGCCCCAGGATGAGAGCTATTACCAAGAATTCCCATCTCAGGCACTGAACTATAACTAATAGTTTCCACCTAAGGATGTGAATGTGTTACAAAGGTTCATGAGTGTGGTGTGTCCAGGATGGCACCAGAGGATTAATAACACTGCCATAGATAACGCATGATAAGCATATTGATTGAGAAAATAATGTCTAATTCTTTTCAAAAACAAAATATGCTTACCATCACCAACTAGACCATCCCATAATCAGCAGTCAAACATTAATAGAATCTGGAGGATCAGGGGAAGGAGGAGAAGCGTACGGCCACCAGTCCCAGCAGCTTTAGTTTATATGTTTATGTGTATGTGGTAATCTTAAAAATCATGATAGGCTTCCAGAATAAAGGGGAGGAATGAAAGAGGGGAAGTTCAGGTGGGGTTGGGGGGTAGGGGCAAGGGGATGCTAAAAAAGGCAGGAGGGAGGGAGGGGGGGGGGGGGGGGGGGATCTTTCAGTTGCAATTATAGAGTTCAATGTATTCTGCTCAAATTGACTCTATTACTTTCTATTACAGCTAGAAAAATGTCACTCTCAGTGTGCTCCAGTTTTGATACTAAACATAATTATTGCTTACAATCACACCAGTGTGACATGCCACCAAGATTATTTATAAGTGCCTGAATTTGCTGCAGGCTTGTTACTTATTGGTAAGTGCTAATCAGCTGTTAAATAATGTGTGGTTAAGAGGAACCAGTGTTTATATTAGCATGTAGTAGTAATTAGCCAGCAGTAGCCACTCTTCCACACTTGACTGCTTAACCACTAATTGGTGCATATTGATTGTCTCTAATTGGAGTCTATTAACTCTAACCTCACTTGCCACTTGCCAATAAGTCGCATTAACTGCAGCTAATTTGAGCACCCAAGACATACACTGTACCAAGAGAACCCAACAAAAGGCATGCAACACCCCATGCAAAGAGTCTTATCCTTTCACAATCTTTCAAGAGCAAATATCGACCAGTCAACATGTCCACATTTTGGTAAGAATCACTTTCACGAACAAGAGGACACGAGTGCCCCCATTTTGGTTGCATATAAATTTGGTATGGTTATATCAATTGACCGAGCACACAGACATCTATTTAGCAGTGAAATTTGCAGTGTCTATGGGGGTCACCTCTTTTTATGGTTTAGGGTCACCTTCAAGAAACAGTGCCATTGTGGTGTCATCAAAGTTATTTGGCCGGAGTGGAATGTTCATGAACCATTGCCATTATGTGACATTAGAATTAGGTGAATGCTCATGAAACACTGTCGTTATGGTGGAATCAAAATTCATGCATAGGAAAACATATCTTTAACTGCAACTTTAGATGAGCGTGTAGCTATGTTTGCTCAGATCTAATGAAATGGCAACATTCTAACTCATTACAGACTACCATTGCTGCAGAATAAACCTTGGAAGTCTTTGAGGCATTTTATTGCCATCACAATAGCTACAAAGTATTCACCCTCGCAACCTTGCCATCCTGATATCATTGCTGGAGGACATGGAAAATCACACAATATAAACCAAAACACAATCATGCAATTCTCCACATGCAGCAGTAGGCATAGTGTTGCACGTGCCTTACAAGAAACTTTTAAATGATCAGGCAGCATGGTCTATATTGGTTGGCCACATCTATATGCACATCTAGTGTAGTGATGCTTCCATTCCATAGCACTACTCAACTTATGTAAATATATTCATTATTATAGTCAACTGACCTTTTGGCTATCAAAAACACTAACTATCAAACTGCCAGAGAAAGACTACAGAGCTGTTTAAAGTTTACTCAGAACATGTACTGTCCTTGAATTGATCGAAATCGAGCAGAGGTGAGATGGACACATCGTAGTTCAGCTTACTTCCAGATAACCCTCAACAGAACAAGGAAAAGAGATTGGATTGGGCCTGTGCCCACTTTGATGATAACTTCAGTAATGTAATATGGACTGATGAATTGAGCTCACAAGCGATTCTACAGTAAAGATGGTGAGAAACCCTGTCTCATACCCCATCCAAAGCATCCAACTATTTTGGCAGGGATCAGAAAGCAAGGTACAACCAAAGTATGGCTAGTCTAGGGAATTATGTGGGCTTCATTACACAGTGAAATTCTGTCAAAAAATACGGTTGCCTTTCATCATATAGGAGAAGTACCACTTTCCTAGTGTACACTACTTCATGCAAGATAGAGATCCTCCCTTTCCTAATGTACACTGCTCAAGATAGAGATCCTCCCTTTCCTAGTGTACACTGCTTCATGTAAGATAAAGACCCACCCTTTCCTAGTGTACACTGCTTTATGCAAGATAGAGATCCTCCCTTTCTTAGAATTAACTACTTCATGCGAAGTCAAGCCAATGGTAAAGAGGAATTTATTGATGGTATTGCAAAGCTTTGGAATTTGCTAGACATGCTACAAGTGTTGCCGTTATACTAACCACTTCAAGAAGGCTCTTCCAGAAGTGATCAAAGTTGATCGTCAGATTTAATGAAATCGATAATAAATCCTACAAAACCGGTTTGTGGAAGCTTACCAGAAGTATATATAATTGTACCTAATTACAAATTGAGAAACAGTACATAAATATTGTGTTATTTCTGGTAATATGTAATGCGTATTTCTTGTAAAATATGTTTGGAGATCTATGTCGACCCAACCATGGTCAGTAGCTAATGTGCATGAGGTGTGGTCCATTCGCAGGCTTCCCGCTCCTATGATGTGTACCTTTTGGAAGTTCTAACACATAAACTACACCACCTCTAAGCTGATTGAGCTTTCCTGGAGAATTGGATTCTCCTGTCGCAAAGAAAGCCTTCGACTCTGCACTAGAAAGAAAGTTTCCAAATTGCTTGACCACATTCCTAATCTTGCTTTATACTACAGAGGAAATTCTGTGTGTCTGATTGCTTTAGTATACAAGGTCCCAATATTTCAGTGGAATCATCCTTCCCCCCCCCCCCCTCCCCATTTTTTAGCCATCTTAGCTTAGCACTTATTTGATCCTTAGTAGATTCATTCACTTCCACCATTCCTTCCTCTGCCCCCTCCATCCCAAACAAATTTGTTCCCACTAACTTACATCCGCTTTTTCCCTTTCTTCTTCTCTTTTGAATTTTTTTCAATTAAAAAATGCCCCTACCAAAATCAGAAAATGCTAGCTCTCTCTGTCTGTGCATCTATGTGTTTGTTTATAGGACACTAGATGCCACACCAGCTTGAAATCATGCTCGTAACAGAGTGTGGCTACCTCAGATGGTGTTTGTCTAAGAGAGAATGGATATTAATTAAGTTATAAATTATAAAATTTTCTTCTTGGCACTAAGGAAACTCATCACTTTGCTGTCTTGCACCTTGCAGGATATGCAGATGTTACAAACAGAGTCAACAACCCGAAGAGCTGGAGTAAGAGGTCAAGTGTGAACATGATCATGGAGATATAGTGAGAATAAAGCTGTTTTTCTAGGTGAGTTTCACATAATTGCTCTTCATAATGCTCTGCGAACCACTCATTTGAGTTTTGCAAATTTATTGTGTTTTTTTTGCATTCAATAACTGTAAAGCCATCGGCTCTCACCTCTGATGTGGAGGAGGTTCAAAGGTATGTGAGGGTAACACTTTCAGGATTACATTAGACAAGTTGGGAAATTGACACCACTAACAAGTTAGTATCAGGTGTCGTTATAAAAGAAGGTTGTTCTCTTCATATGTATCAACTTGGTATCATGTTCAAGACCTACAATTGGTACTGAACATGGAATATAAATTCTTCTGTGCATTTGGCTTGAGTCGGCCCCTGTCACTGATGGAAATACTACAGCCCTTCTTATAAAAGTGTTTCAAACTGTGCATTTTAATTTTATTAGCAAGTGCTTTCTCCATTTCAGATACACCGGCTAGTTGAGAACTTGGTTGCATCAACAATCCCAAGATTTCGCACCTTGGATATTATGCCTGCCACTCCTCAATTTTTAACTAAGATTGAATATATGATTATTTGCTTATTACAATGATCGACAACTGCTATAGTTACTCAGTAATTACCCTACAGGAATATACTAGTACATAGTATAGTATTACTAAGGCTGCATGTGGTTGCATGTACTAAGTTGGTATGTGTACAAGCAGTTCCCTACTTTGGTGGCATTCCTAGTCCACATTGAAGTTAATGGTAAAATGTGCTCCGTAATAAGATTTATAGCAAATTAGCGCTCACTGTAGATGACTTGATCACGTCGATATTGGGTTGCATGGTGCTTCATGAGCATTGCCTGGAGAGTTGTTTGTGTTTTGACCTCCTTCATGTTGTGGTGTGCTTCTTGCTCTGCCAGTGCATCTGGTGATGACCACCATCAGAGATAAAAAATTCCAAGTCGCAAACCTTACAGAATGTGTAAGTTTCTTCCACCTGTTAGGCTTCATGCAGGATTTGTACGACCACTCAAACTGGCACTTGCTATGTATGGGCCAATCGTTGTTGAGTGTGGGACAGCCAGAAAGACTGTTGTTGCTGGCTGAAGCTACACTGACACAGGAGGAAGCCATAATAACCCATAATTACTACTAGGCATAAATTTCATGGTTTTTCCAGGGATGTCAGGAAAGTGTTAGTTTTAGGGATGTTCCAGGAATAAACAGGATGGTTGAGAGCAGTGTGATGATGTGGGGGTGCTTCAAACATTTGTGAGTGCAATGGTTTATCTATGACATCAGAGGATTTATCAGATGTGGGTAAACCATAACCAAGCTCAGGATGTAGTCTAGAGTTAAGTGCTCCTGCCTTACTCCTTACTAAGATTATGCACCTCAGGATGTACAGGTGTGTCAATGGTTTCTTATTGATGTACTTACAGGATGGCACCAGAAGATTCACAAGTTCAGTTTAGTTTCAGGAGTTGTATAAAAGAATGTCTCCCTCTCTATATCAGCACAGTATCAAAATCAGGCAAGACCTCCAATTTCTACTGAGCATGGAAAACAAATTCATTTTTGCACTATTGCTGTTATCTGCACCTGCTTTCTCAGTCGCAGATGAAAATGGCACTACTCTTCTTTCAGAAGTAGTTCAAGACGTTATTGGACGCCTCAAGACCACCATTGTAGACCTCGAGACCATTTTGGAGAAGGATATTGTCAGCCTTCATCGTCTGGGAGAAGTCCGTGCCTTTCCTGCAACCTCCTGCCAGCAAATAGCCTCCCTCCGACCAGATGCCAAGTCTGGACTGTATTGGATTCAAGATGGTAGGCATCCCCATCGTGTGTACTGCCAGGTGGGGTTAAGTGGGTGTGGTGAAGGCATGTGGATGAGAGTAGCCAGCGTTACATGACTGTGGCAAACGCTAGTTGTCCTGTGGGTCTGGAAGAAGTCACTTCTCCTAATCCTCTATGTCGCAAAACTGTTAATATTGGCTGCTCATCAGTGAAGTTTTCTACCTATGACATTCCCTTCACTAAAGTGTGTGGGCAAGTGATTGGCTACCAATACTTGACTACAGATGCCTTTGACAGCTATGTTCGTACAATTGATAATTCGTATGTTGATGGTGTTAGCATCACTCACAGCAGTTCTCCAAGAAAGCACATCTGGACATTTGCATCAGGAGGTCATGCTCCAGGTTCCCGATATAACTGTCCCTGTAGCAGTTCCAGACAATATTATGGAATTATTCCTGGATTTGTTGGAACCGACTATTACTGTGAGACTGGCACCTCTCTCCCCAGTACCAATGGCATCTTTTCTCAGGACCCTTTATGGGATGGAAAGGGATGTCGGTCATCCTCTAGATGCTGTGATGGAGCTGGGAAGCCATGGTTCAAGAAGGACCTCTCCGGCCCAGTTACTAGTGATATAGAAGTACGTGTGTGTGCGGATCAATCTAGAGGAGACGAAGATGTGCTGATTGAACAAGTGTTTCTTTTTGTGCAGAAATGATGTTGCTGTAGTTAATAAAACGGTCAATGATGTGAGTAGCACCAGCGATGGTCATGAACATGTGCCCCTATAAACTTGTGTATATATTGTGGGTGTAGTGAATGTTGATATAAGATGTTATAATTATGTGACTGTAAACACTATTGCAGCTTGCTTGGTATGCTACTAAATCTGTACTACTAGGTGTTCACCTAGTGAAGTGTTGGCATTGGATCTGTGAGCATGAGCTACTGCACACTACCACGTACTCCATAACTTAGTGGAAACTTGCAAAGTAGTTGCTTAAGTGGGACTAAAATAATTATGTGCACTGTAACACCTGCAACTTTTCTTATTTTGGTACCAAAACATGAGTGCTAATTGGCTTTAGAATGACAATGAGGGATATGTCAATTACTAGGGGTATGGCATGAAAAATGGTTGAATAGACTCCTAAAGCTCTCTCCAATCAATAAGGTGATTTGTAGGTAGCTCAAATCCCATGCAGAAATGATGTTCAACCCTAACTGAAGTGCTATTCTCATATAAAAGTTGCAGGGCATCTGGCTAAGCATTCACCCCCCACCCCCACGCTAGCCTTGATTAGGCTTGTGCAAGCGATGCGCTATTGCCGAAAGATTGAATACTGCGGAGAAAACAGAAGCTAGGAATGGGTAGCGAAATTTACTAGTCCTCAGTCATCATTTGTTTCCAGTCCTTCTTTGTCATCATTTGTTTCCAGTCCTTCTTTGTCATTGTAGAGGACTGAGATGTCTAGAATCTTGACATTTTCTACTTTCATGCGTGGAACTTAGATTAGAATTTGTGATACCGCTTCAGCTATATATAATTATCCTTTCCCCCGCTTGCTATAGGCAGCGAGTTTCCCATCTTCTCTTATAACCTCCTCAAGGTCCGAATTTCCAGCAAGGAATTTATTGCGCTGCGGCAGACAAGCCTCTGGACTTTAGGTGTCTGGACTTGAGGTTGTGCCCACTGCCATGCCATGATATTCGTGCAGCTAGCTGCAGTTTGGATGAACTGGTGATTAGCAACTTGGACAATTGTTTACCGATATAATTTTCTCTCAAGCTCAACAGCAGGGAAACAGAACTTGTTCATTTTTCTAGACATAATAATTTCAAAAGTAAACCCTCTACCTAACAATAACAAATGTCTTTTTATGAGATTTTTGTCATTCCAACGGCTGATATAATATACTAAAAACACCACTTCTGGTCAAGCTTGAAATGTTTCAATCTGATATTGGGAGGCACATACTGCGCATTTCAAATCATCATGCTGAACTACTCCACTCATTGGGCCATCAATTGCAGCAAGTAGTGTTAATATTGTCCTTCCCCTTCTCCCTTCTAGCCTCTGACTGCCAGTGCTTGTGTATTCAGGACCCTGGCTGCTGAACATCAGTTTGCTGCAGCAGATTCGGTGGCTTGCACATGAAGTGCACGTTGCTTCAGCCATTGATAAATGCCTATTGAATCCTGATTGTGCACAAGATCCATTACTACATATTTCCATAAACTGATTCAGACTGGGAAATTTGTTTGAACACTCATATTTATATATCTGATGCCCAGAGGGGAATAAAACATTAGGCATAGAGAAGACTCATAATGTTCTTTCTCAAAAGCAAGTTCTCATCTATCGTTGAAGCATGTCACTTCATCTTCTACCATTGCATGTATTGGTGCCATATGTGGGACAAGGCTTTAGACCTCAAACTTCAGGGGACACAATCTTCCAGTCATTTTTCACATGTCTTACTAGACCAGTATTTGGGAATTGTTTATGTGTCCTGTGTAAATCTAGTGTTCCAACACTAATGAGCACCTCTGCTCCACACACACTGACTTTTGACTCCATATCCGTACCTTCCATTTTAGAGGATAGAGGGCGTACTCTTTCACCTCGCTCCAAACCTTCCCTTATGAACATGGCTTTCTATTCCTTACTTGGCATGTATATAGCGCACATACATGTCTCTTGTTTATTTACTCTAATTTATAATGCTATCCCGAAAAGGGCTATTGAAATAAAACATTGTATATACATTGAACTTTGAACCACATTGTGCATACAATTCGAGGGAAAACATTATTATTGTTCAGTCATCTTAATTAATGGAGAGAACACTTCCTGGGTGAATACTAGTGGAGGGTGATTACCATTCTAGGAAGTACCATATTTTGCAGGCACAGTGAGAACCAAAGCCACGAACTCTTCAACTCCGATGACTTCATACCTGCATGCATTGGTCACTATGAGAACAGTCATGGATTAACATGCTAAACAATGTCTAGATTAAAAAGTCAGTGAATGTATCAGTACTCATTAGGTGGTCAAGAATTGTTTGAGATGCCCTAGATGAATCTGTGGGAGACAAGTAGGTGGAAGGAGGCTAGAGAAATCACAACAAAATTTTGTGTGCACTAACCCTACATGTTATGCTCTAGAAATCTTATCATGATAAACTTGAAATTCTCCAAGAGAGCATATCTTCTGTCAGCAAATAGCCTCCCTCTGACCAGGTGCCAAATCTGCAATCTATTGGATTCAAGACAGTCGGTGTCCGTCTTATGTTTATTTCCAGATGGGGTTAAGTGTCTGTGGTTAAAGTATGTGTGATGAGCCAATGCGAACAGGACTGTCACTCTAGCTAGTCACACCTCCTAAACATCTATGTTGTAAAATAGTTAATTGATGTTCCCTTCACTAAAGTATGTGGGCAAGTGATTGGCCACCAATACCATGGAAGAATGAAGCTAGATCAAATGAAGATGTGCAGATTGAACAATTACTTCTTTTTCTGCAGTAGATAAGAAGTAGGTATAAAAAATCATCTTATTATGAACGCCCCACAATACAATAGAAGCACCTTCTATGTTATCCAGGTAAAGGAAGGATTGGTTTGTTGACTGAATATTGACACATAAGTGACTATCTACAATGTTATAGTTATTATTATAATTTACAAGTGAACATGAATGTACTTTAATCAACTTTATTATAACTCATCTTAATCTGGAGCAAAGCATAAACAGTAGTAAATATATGAAGTGGTACTGTGCGGGCCCAATGTATGAGTTCTTCACCTCCAGTATGCCTGCATACTTATGTGCATTGCAGAAAGGCAATTTTCCTCTACACACCATCAAGATCAGGAACACCGGGACACATCACATCTTTATGGTGTGTTATCTAGAAACCATTCTTTTATATGACAACCTCTACAGAGAGTTCACATACTATATACTCTCTTTACTTTCCTTCCCTTGTTTAAGCTGGACCACTTACATAATACTCAAATAGTACTGAGACATCCTTTTACTGCTCCTGTAGCTGTACGCATATTCTGCTCACTTTCCTTGATTCCAAGGAGTAGATTAGCTTTGAGATTGTTAATGAGTAAGACATAGTGGTCTTCAGCCCCCACAGCTGTGTGTACCAGGGTTTCATAGGCATGGGGGAGGGAGGGTGCTAATAATTATATTATAGAGGTGGTGTAATTATGGTATCTGGCCCTAGTTATACCTGTAAGTTCTACAATTGTGTTGTGAAATGCAAAATAATTTTACAGAGATTTTATAAATAAAATTTTCTTACTGCCAAATATCCCCTGGCACATGGGGTTTCATAACAGGTTCATAATAGTTGTTTAGCCTTAGTTTGGTCATTTTGTTGGCACACATAGCAATTGCATAGAGTGTGAAAAGGAAGCTTCCAAGGCTTGCTCGCATGTTTCATAAGATATATTTTCCTGTTTTTTTCTAAACAAAGTAAAAGAGATGTTTGCAGTGATCTTATTGCAGTTGTCTACTCCTGCTAAGCATATACGATGATTGAAAGTGTATGAACATTACCTTATAAGAAGACACAAATAATTATGTTACATCACTGGCTGTGACATCCCAAAATCAGCAGGAAAAATTAAGAAAAATTTGAGAAGAGGAGAAGCATACACCACCAGTCCCAGCAGCATAGTTTATGTGTTTATGTACCTGAAAAATGATGATAGGCTTTCAGAACAAAAGGGAGGAATGAAAGAGGGGATGTTCAGGTGGGGTTGGGGGTGAGGAGGTGGGGGAGGGGGGGGGGGGGGGGGGGATGGGTAAGGGGAAGACTAAAGAATAGGTGGCGATATGTTTCTGATTGCAATCATAGAGCTCCATATTCTGCACACTTAACTCTCTGTGTGCTCTCTACTGATACTAAACGTATTACTGAGTATAGATATAACAATCCCTAAGTTACACCTGCCAAATGAGCATCGCAAAGTCCGAGTGCCTGGTTGTAGGTGTGTTCCTTATTCAAAAGTGTTTATCAACTGTAAATATAGTGTGGTTAGAGGAAGCAGTACTTCAATCAATGTTTTTATTAGCACAAAGGCCCAGCAATTGGAACTTGTGGCTTTCATGGCCACTCATCCACTTATCAACACTTGACTATTCATTGGAGTCGATTGTATCAATTTGACCACACTTGCAATTTACAGCCGATTAGCACTCCCAATAAGGAGCCACTGCAGAAAAATCTGGTGCTGTATATAATTTAGTATAGTAAGTTATACAATTTGTAGTTCAAAAAGAGAGCATAAAGAGAGATTTACCTTTTGAGGTCTTTATACAGTGAAGTGTGCAGAATCTACGTGAGATAAAGCAAACTAATTTTATTTTTAGGTCTCCCTTCATGAAGCATAGCATTGCGGTGGCATCTATGTAGGAGGATCACAGGAGTGGGGGGCGGGGGAGGGGAGGGGAAGTGGGGTCATTAAACATTGCCGTTATGGTGGCACTAAAGTTAGGGGAATAATAGAATATTGGGAGTGGTATGGAAAACACATTATTGACTACAACTCTAGATTAACCTGTAGCTATGTTTGTGTAGTAGTAATGCCTCCATTTAAACTCTATTACATATTTCCATTGCTACAGAATAAATCTTAGAAGTCTTTGCGGCATTTCATTGCAATCACAACAGCTACAAGGAACTCACCACCCCCTATCCAGCCATCCTGAGAGACAGAGTTGTGCATCCGTGATTGGTTGGCCGTATATATGCACATCACTTGTGATGATTGCCACTTGCTAATAAGTCACCTCAACTGCAGCTAATTTGAGGTGCCCCCATTTTGGTTGCATATAAATTTGGTATGGTTATATCAATGGACCAATCTAAAGAGAGCACACAGACATCTATTTAGCTGAAATTTACAGTGTCTATGGAGGTCACCTCTTTTTATGGTTTAGGGTCGCCTTCAAGAAACAGTGCCATTGTGGTGTCATCAAAGTTGTTTGGCCGGAGCGGAATATTCATGAACCATTGCCATTATGTGACATTAGAATTAGGTGAATGCTCATGAAACACTGTCATTATGGTGGAACCAAAATTCATGCATGGGAAAACATATCTTTAACTGCAACTTTAGATGAGCGTGTAGCTATGTTTGCTCAGATCTAATGAAATGGCAACATTCTAGCTCTATTACAGACTACCGTTGCTGCAGAATAAACCTTGGAAGTCTTTGAGGCATTTAATTGCCCTCACAATAGCTACAAAGTACTCACCCTCGCAACCTTGCCATCCTGATATCATTGCTGGAGGAGATGGAAAATCACACAATATAAACCAAAACACAATCATGCAGTTCTCCACATGCAGCAGTAGGCATAGTGTTGCACGTGCCTTACCAGAAACTTCTAAATGATCAGGCAGAATGGTCTATATTGGTTGGCCACATCTATATGCACATCTAGTGTAGTGATTAAAAATGTTGTTTCCATTCCATAGCACTACTCAACTTATGTAAATATATTCATTATTACTTTTGGCGATCAAAAACACTAACCATCAAACTGTCAGCGAAAGATTCCAGAGCTGTTTAAAGTTTACTCAGAACATGTACTGCCCTTGAATTGAAGGAAATCGAGCAGAGGTGAGATGAACACACCATAGTTCAGCTTACTTCCAGATAACCCTCAACAGAACAAGGAAAAGAGATTGGATTAGGTCCCTGTGCCCACATTGATGATGACTTGAGCAATGTTATATGGACTGATGAAACTAAATTGAGCACACAAGCGATTCTGCCACAATAAAGATGGTGAGAAACCATGTCTCATACCCCATTCAAAGCATCCAACTATTTGGGCAGGGATCAGCAAGCAAGGTGCAACCAAAGTATGAGTAGTCTAGGGAATTATGTGGGCTCCATTACACAGTGAAATTCTGCAAAAATTGTTGCCTTTCATCATGTAGGAGAAGTATCCATTTGCTAGTGTACATTACTTCATGCAAGATAGAGATCCTCCCTTTCCTAGTGTACACTGCTTCATGCAAGATATAGAGATACTCCCTTTCTTAGAATTAACTGCCTCATGCGAAGTCAAGCCAATGGTAAAGAGGAATTTATTGATGGAATTGCAAAGCTTTGGAATTCGCTGGACATGCTCAAGTGTTGCCGTTATATTAACCTCTTCAGGAAGGCTCTTCCAAAAGTGATCAAAGTTGGTCGTCAGATTTAATGAAATCGATAATATATCCTACAAAACCGGTTTGTGGAAGCTTACCAGAAGTATGTACATTGCAACTAATTACAACCTGAGAAACAGTGATAAATATTGTGTTGTTTCTGGTAATATGTGATACGTATTTGATGTAAAATATGGTTGGAGTTCTATGTCGACCCAACCATGGTCAGTAGCTAATGTGCATGAGGTGTGGTCCTATCACAGGCTTCCCACTCCTCTGATGTGTACCTTTTGGAAGTTCCAACACATAAACTACACCACCTCTAAGCTGATTGAGCTTTCCTCGAGAATTGGATTCTCCTGTCACAAAGAAAGCCTTCGACTCTGCACTAGAAAGAAAGTTTCCAAATTGCTTGACCACATTCCTAATCTTCCTCTATACTGCAGAGGAAATTCTGTGGGTCTGATTGCTTTAGTATACAAGGTCCCAATATTTCAGTGGAATCATCCTTCCCCCCCCCCCCCCCCCCCCCACCTCCCCATTTTTTAGCCATCTTAGCTTAGCACTTATTTGATCCTTAGTAGATTCATTCACTTCCACCATTCCTTCCTCTGCCCCCTCCCTCCCAAACATATTTGTTCCGACTAACTTACATCCCCTTTTCCCCTTTCTTCTTCCCTTTTGAATTTTTTTCAATTAAAAAATGCCGCTACCAAAATCAGTAAATGCTAGCTCTCTCTGTCTGTGTATCTATGTGTTTGTTTATAGGACACTAGATGCCACACCAGCTTGAAATCTCACTCGCAACAGAGTTTTCTAGGTGAGGTACTCTTGTTCACATAATTGCTCTTCACGATGCTCCGTGAACTACTCATTTGTGTTTTGCAATTTTATTGTTGTTTTTTGGCATGCAATAACTGTAAAGCCATCGGCTGTCACCTCTGATGTGGAGGAGGTTCAAAGGTATGTGAGGGTAATACTTTCAGGATTACATTAGACAAGTTGGGAAATTGACACCACTAACAAGTTAGTATCAGGAGTTGTTATAAAAGAATGTTGTTCTCTTCATATGTATCAACTTGGTATCAAGTTCAAGACCTACAATTGGTACTGAACATGGAATATAAATCCTTCTGTGCATTTTGCTTGAGTCAGCCCATGTCACTGATGGAAATACCACAGCCCTTCTTATAAAAGTGTTTCAAACTATGCATTTTAATTTTATTAGCGAGTGCTTTCTCCATTTCAGATAAACCGGCTAGGTGAGAACTTGGTTGCATCAACAATCCCAAGATTTTGCACCTTGGATATTATGCCTGCCAATCTTCAATTTTTAACTAAGATTGAATAGATGATTATTTGCTTATTACAATGATCGACAACTACTATAGTTACTCAATAATTACCCTACAGGAATATACTAGTACATAGTATAGTATTACTAAGGCTGCATGTGGTTGCATGTACTAAGTTGGTATGTGTACAAGAAGTTCCCTACTTTGGTGGCATTCCTAGTCCACATTGAAGTTAATGGTAAAATGTGCTCAGTAATAAGATCTATAGCAAATTAGCACTCAATGTAGATGACTTGATCACGTCGATATTGGGTTGCATGGTGCTTCATGAGCATTGCCTGGAGAGTTGTTTGTGTTTTGACCTCCTTCATGTTGTGGTGTGCTTCTTGCTCTGCCAGTGCATCTGGTGATGACCACCATCAAAGATAAAAAATTCCAAGTCGCAAACCTTACAGAATGTGTAAGTTTCTTCCACCTGTTAGGCTTCATGCAGGATTTGTACGACCACTCAAACTGGCACTTGCTATGTATGGGCCAATGCTTGTTGAGTGTGGGACAGCCAGAAAGACTGTTGTTGCTGGCTGAAGCTACACTAACACAGGAGGAAGCCATAATAATCCATAATTACTACTAGGCGTAAATTTCATGGTTTTTCCAGGGATGTCAGGAAAGTGGTAGTTTTAGGGATGTTCCAGGAATAAACAGGATGGTTGAGAGCAGTGTGATGATGTGGGGGTGCTTCAAACATTTGTGAGTGCAATGGTTTATCTATGACATCAGAGGATTTATCAGATGTGGGGGAAATGGTTGAACCATAACCCAAAGTTCCAAGCTCAGGATGTAGTCTAGATCATACCTTACTCCTTACTACTAACCTCAGGATGTAGAGGGATTTCTTATTGGTGTACTTACAGGATGGCACCAGAAGATTCACAAGTTCAGTTTAGTTTCAGGAGTTGTATAAAAGAATGTCTCCCTCTCTATATCAGCACAGTATCAAAATCAGGCAAGACCTCCAATTTCTACTGAGCATGGAAAACAAATTCATTTTTGCACTATTGCTGTTATCTGCACCTGCTTTCTCAGTCGCAGATAAAAATGGCACTACTCTTCTTTCAGAAGTAGTTCAAGACGTTATTGGACGCCTCAAGACCACCATTGTAGACCTCGAGACCATTTTGGAGAAGGATATTGTCAGCCTTCATCGTCTGGGAGAAGTCCGTGCCTTTCCTGCAACCTCCTGCCAGCAAATAGCCTCCCTCCGACCAGATGCCAAGTCTGGACTGTATTGGATTCAAGATGGTAGGCATCCCCATCGTGTGTACTGCCAGGTGGGGTTAAGTGGGTGTGGTGAAGGCATGTGGATGAGAGTAGCCAGCGTTAACATGACTGTGGCAAACGCTAGTTGTCCTGTGGGTCTGGAAGAAGTCACTTCTCCTAATCCTCTATGTCGCAAAACTGTTAATATTGGCTGCTCATCAGTGAAGTTTTCTACCTATGAAGTTCCCTTCACTAAAGTGTGTGGGCAAGTGATTGGCTACCAATACTTGACTACAGATGGCTTTGACCGTTATAATCGTACAATTGATAATTCGTATCTTGATGGTGTTAGCATCACTCACAGCAGTTCTCCAAGAAAGCACATCTGGACATTTGCATCAGGAGGTCATTCTCCAAACTCCCGATATAACTGTCCCTGTAGCAGCTCCAGAAGATATAATGGTATTATTCCTGGATTTGTTGGAACCGACTATTACTGTGAGACTGGTACCTCTCTCCCCAGTACCAATGGCGTCTTTTCTCAGGACCCTTTATGGGATGGAAAAGGATGTCGGTCATCCTCTAGATGCTGTGATGGAGCCGGGAAGCCATGGTTCAAGAAGGAGCTCTCCGGCCCTGTTACTAGTGATATAGAAGTACGTGTGTGTGCGGATCAATCTAGAGGAGACGAAGATGTGCTGATTGAACAAGTGTTTCTTTTTGTGCAGAAATGATGTTGCTGTAGTTAATAAAACAGTCAATGATGTGAGTAGCACCAGCGATGGTCATGAACATGTGCCCCTATAAACTTGTGTATATATTGTGGCTGTAGTGAAAGTTGATATAAGATGTTATAATTATGTGCACTGTAACACCTGCAACTTTTCTTATTTTGGTACCAAAACATGAGTGTTAATTGGCTTTAGAATGACAATGAGGGATATGTCAATGACTAGGGGAATGGCATGAAAAATGGTTGAATAGACTCCTCCAATCAATAAGGTGATTTGTAGGTAGCTCAAATCCCATGTTATATAATTCAACCCTAACTGAAGTGCTATTCTCATATAAAAGTTGCAGGGCATCTGGCTAAGCATTCATCCCCAACCCCCACGCTAGCCTTGATTAGGCTTGTGCAAGCGACGCGCTATTGCACAAACACCGAAAGATTGAATACTGCGGAGAAAACAGAAGCGTAGCGAAATTTACTAGTCCTCAGTCATCATTTGTTTCCAGTCCTTCTTTGTCATTGTAGAGGACTGAGATGTCTAGAATCTTGACATTTTCTACTTTCATACGTGGAACTTAGATTAGAATTTGTGATACCGCTTCAGCTATATCCTTTCCCCGCCTGCCTTATAACCTCCTGAAGGTCCGAATTATTTCCAGCAAGGAATTTATTGCGCTGCGGCAGACAAGCCTCTGGACTTTAGATGTCTGGACTTGAGGTTGTGCCCACTGCCATGCCATGATATTCGTGCAGCTAGCTGCAGTTTGGATGGACTGGTGATTAGCAACTTGGACAATTGTTACTGATATAATTTTCTCTCAAGCTCAACAGCAGGAAGACAGAACTTGTTCATTTTTCTAGACATAATTTCACTCCCACTACTTTAGATATTGCTGGCAACTCCGTTCAGTCTCAGACTCAGGCTGAGTGTTTAGGCACATGGTTGCAGCCTTCCCTGTCTCCTTGTAGTTCTGTAGATGAGTATATCTCTAAAGCAAGAAGAGCCTTTTTTTGCTCATGTTTCTATTGGAGCTTTTCATTTTTCATGGTAAAGTAAACCCCCTACCTAACAATAAGAAATGTCTTTTTGAGAGTTTTGCTGACACTAAAAGACACCACTTCTGGACAAGCATGAAATGTTTCAATGTGATATTGGGAGGCACATACTGCACATTTCAAATCATCATGCTGACCTACTCCACTCATTGGCCTTCATATGCCATCAATTGCAGCAAGTAGTGTTAATATTGTCCTTCCCCTTCTCCCTTCTAGCCTCTGACTGCCAGTGCTTGTGTATTCAGGACCCTGGCTGCTGAACATCAGTTTGCTGCAGCAGATTCGGTGGCTTGAACATGAAGTGCACGTTGCTTCAGCCATTGATAAATGCTTATTGAATCCTGATTGTTCCATTACTACATATTTCCATAAACTGATTCAGACTGGGATTTGTATGAACACTCATATTTATATATCTG
The DNA here is from genome assembly GCA_028752905.1 of Cladorhizidae sp. MBARI D1340-BT2. Classification (NCBI taxonomy): domain Eukaryota; kingdom Metazoa; phylum Porifera; class Demospongiae; order Poecilosclerida; family Cladorhizidae; species Cladorhizidae sp. MBARI D1340-BT2. Next base: position 15,513,810 of record JAQNBH010000012.1, on the reverse strand, counting down.
ATGCCCAGAGGGGAATAAAACATTAGGCATAGAGAAGACTCATAATGTTCTTTCTCAAAAGCAAGTTCTCATCTATCGTTGAAGCATGTCACTTCATCTTCTACCATTGCATGTATTGGTGTCATATGTGGGACAAGACTTTAGACCACAGACCAGGGGACTCAATCTTCCAGTCATTTTTCACATGTCATACTAGACCAGTATTTGGGAATTGTTTATGTGTCCTGTGTAAATCTAGTGTTCCAACACTAATGAGCACCTCTGCTCCACACACACTGACTTTTGACTCCATATCCGTACCCTCCATTTTAGAGGATAGAGGGCGTACTCTTTCACCTTGCTCCAAACCTTCCCTTATGATTGAACATGGCTTTCTATTCCTTACTTGGCATGTATATAGCGCACATACATGTCTCTTGTTTATTTACCTCTAATTTATAATGATATCCCGAAAAGGGCTATCGAAATAAAACCTTGTACATTGAACTTTGAACCACATTGTGCATACAATTCGAGGGAAAACACTATTATTGTTCAGTCATCTTAATTAATGGAGAGAACACTTCCTGGGTGAATACTAGTGGAGGGTGATTACCATTCTAGGAAGTACCATATTTTGCAGGCACAGTGAGAACCAAAGCCACAAACTCTTCAACTCCGATGACTTCATACCTGCATGCATTGGTCACTATGAGAACAGTCATGGATTAACATGCTAAACAATGTCTAGATTAAAAAGTCAGTGAATGTATCAGTACTCATTAGGTGGTCAAGAATTGTTTGAGATGCCCTAGATGAATCTGTGGGAGACAAGTAGGTGGAAGGAGGCTAGAGAAATCACAACAAAATTTTGTGTGCACTAACCCTACATGTTATGCTCTAGAAATCTTATCATGATAAACTTGAAATTCTCCAAGAGAGCATATCTTCTGTCAGCAAATAGCCTCCCTCTGACCAGGTGCCAAATCTGCAATCTATTGGATTCAAGACAGTCGGTGTCCGTCTTATGTTTACTTCCAGATGGGGTTTAGTGGGTGTGGTTAAAGTATGTGTGATGAGCCAATGCGAACAGGACTGTCACTCTAGCTAGTCACATCTCCTAAACATCTATGTTGTAAAATAGTTAATTGATGTTCCCTTCACTAAAGTATGTGGGCAAGTGATTGGCCACCAATACCTTGGAAGAATGAAGCTAGATCAAATGAATGATTGAGCAATTACTTCTTTTTGTGCAGTAGATAAGAAGTAGGTATAAAAAAATCATCTTATTATGAACTCAATGGAAGCACCTTCTATGTTATCATAGACCAGGTAAAGGAAGGACTGGTTTGTTGACTGAATATTGGAAGTGAATACACATAACTGACTATCTAGAATGTTATAGTTATTATTATAATTTACAAGTGAACATGAATGTACTTTATTCAACTTTATTATAACTCATCTTAATCTGGAGCAAAGCATAAACAGTAGTAAATATATGAAGTGGTGGTACTGTGCAGGCCCAATGTATGAGTTCTTCACCTCCAGCATGCCTGCATACTTATGTGCATTGCAGAAAGGCAATTTTCCTCTACACACCATCAAGATCAGGAACACCAGGACACATCACATCTTTATGGTGTGCTATCTAGAAACCATGCTTTTATATGACAACCTCTACAGAGAGTTCACATACCATACTCTCTTTACTTTCCTTCCTTGTTTAACCGTTTCACCGCCATAAGCGCCTACAGGCGCAAACTCGACATCGCTCGCGTAAACATTAATTAAAAATTATGCAAATAAGCTACAGATTTAATTTTTTAACCAGGGGTTGCGCGAAAGATAGCTCTAAACGTTAAAAATATAACAAAAGAAAAATTCCAGGTAGCACGTGATTCCGAACTGGTCACGGCAACAAATATATATGTTGTAGACATAGAGATTCGTAACTTTTGTTTGCCTGCTTCAATAGAGCTGATTCATATACCAAGTTATAGCTCTTTCAATTTGCAATCGAATGATATGTTTTGTTTCAAAATTTAATGTTTACAAAAAAAGTTATGAAATTCAAAAATATTTTAAATTATAAAAAAAAAAAGGTGTTGGGCTAAAGTTGGCGGTGAAAGAGTTAAGCTGGAGTACTTACATAATACTCAAATAGAACTGAGACATCCTTTTACTGCTCCTGTAGCTGTACGCATATTCTGCTCACTTTCCTTGATTCCAGGGAGTAGATTAGCTTTGAGATTGTTAGTGAGACATAGTGGTCTTCAGCCCCCACAGCTGTGTGTACCAGGGTTTCATAGGCATGGGGGAGGGAGGGGTGCTAATATATTATAGAGGCGGGGTAATTATGGTATCTGGCCCTAGTTATACCTGTAAGTTCTACAATTGTGGTGTGAAATGCAAAATAACTTTTACAGAGACTTTATAAACAACATTTTCTTACTGCCAAATATGCCCTGGCACATGGGGTTTCATAACAGGTTCATAATAGTTGTTTAGCCTTAGTTTGGCCATTTTGTTGGCACACATAGCAATTGCATAGAGTGTGAATAGGGAGCTTCCCAAGGCTTGAAACCCTCACATGTTTCATAAGATATATTTTCCTGTTTTTTTCTAAACAAAGTAAAAGAGATGTTTGCAGTGATCTTATTGCAGTTGTCTACTCCTGCTAAGCATATACGATGATTGAGAGTGTATGAACGTTACCTTATAAGAAGACACAAATAATTATGTTACATCACTGCTGTGATATCCCAAAATCAGCAGGAAAAATTAAGAAAAATTCGAATGGTCTGGAGAAGAGGAGAAGCATACGCCACCAGTCCCAGCAGCTTTAGTTTATGTGTTTATGTAACTGAAAAATCATGATAGGCTTTCAGAACAAAAGGGAGGAATGAAAGAGGGGATGTTCAGGTGGGGTTGGGGGTGAGGAGGTGGGGGAGGAGGGGGGGGGGGGGGGGAGGGGTAAGGGGAAGACTAAAGAATAGGTGGCGATATGTTTCTGATTGCAATCATAGAGCTCCATATTCTGCACACTTAACTCTCTGTGTGCTCTCTACTGATACTAAACGTATTACTGAGTATAGATATAACAATCCCTAAGTTACACCTGCCAAATGAGCATCGCAAAGTCCGAGTGCCTGGTTGTAGGTGTGTTCCTTATTTAAAAGTGTTTATCAACTGTAAATATAGTGTGGTTAGAGGAAGCAGTACTTCAATCAATGTTTTTATTAGCACAAAGGCCCAGCAATTGGAACTTGTGGTTTTCATGGCCACTCATCCACTTATCAACACTTGACTATTCATTGGAGTCGATTGTATCAATTTGACCACACCTGCAATTTACAGCCGATTAGCACTCCCAATAAGGAGCCACTGCAGAAAAATCTGGTGCTGTATATAATTTAGTATAGTAAGTTATACAATTTGTAGTTCAAAAAGAGAGCATAAAGAGAGATTTACCTTTTGAGGTCTATATATAGTGAAGTGTGCAGAATCTACGTGAGATAAAGCAAACTAATTTTATTTTTAGGTCTCCCTTCATGAAGCATAGCATTGCAGTGGCATCTATGTAGGAGGATCACAGGAGTGGGGGGCGGGGGAGGGGAGGGGAAGTGGGGTCATTAAACATTGCCGTTATGGTGGCACTAAAGTTAGGGGAATAATAGAATATTGGGAGTGGTATGGAAAACACATTATTGACTACAACTCTAGATTAACCTGTAGCTATGTTTGTGTAGTAGTAATGCCTCCATTTAAAATCTATTACATATTTCCATTGCTACAGAATAAATCTTAGAAGTCTTTGCGGCATTTCATTGCAATCACAACAGCTACAAGGAACTCACCCCTCCCTATCCAGCCATCCTGAGAGACAGAGTTGTGCATCCGTGATTGGTTGGCCGTATATATGCACATCTACAGTAGTCATTCAAAACATGCTTTCCAACAATAGCACTACTCAACTTATGGAAATAAATTGTAGTCCACTGAATTTTTGGCTCCTAAACACTAACCATAAACTGCCATACGAAGACTGCATAGCTGTTGGAAGTTTCCTCAACAACTATGCATACATCCTTGACATTTTGTCAACAATAGCCAACAGATCTCACCTCTGGAGAGGATGCTTTTGAAAGGTTTGTGAGAGTAGTGCTTAGTTTCAGGATAAAATTGGATTTCACCAGGTGGGTAAATTGACAACATTCAACAATAATTATTATTGGGAGTTGTTATAAAAGACAGTTGTTCTCTTTATATCTTTAAGGTAGCGAGTTCAAGAACTCCAATTTATACTGAACCTGGAATTATTTTTGTGCATTTTGATTTTGTCAGCCCCTGTCACTAATGGTAATACAACTGCTCTCCTCAAAAAAAGTGTTTCTTTCCGTGCATTTTTTAATTTTATTAGCACGTGCTCTCTGCAGTGCAGATACATCAGCTGGGGGAGAACTTGGATGCACCAACAATCCCAAGAGTTCCCACCTTGGATGTTATACCTGCCACCCCTCAATTTTAATTTTCTCTTACTTTGGTGGCATCCCTGGTCAATATTGAGTTTATTGGACAAATATAAGTGCTATTTATATGGTGGTTCTGAGAAATAAAATCTAGGGCAAATTAGCACTCATCAGAGCTGACTTGATCACGTGAACACTGGGTCCCTTGGTGCTTCATCAACATTGCCTGGAGAATTGGCTGTGTTATCAGCTCCTTCATCTTGTTGACCAGCAACTAAATAATCCATGCTGCTAAATGTGTAGGTCTCTTCCCATCTGTTAGGCTTCATGCATCACTTGTATGGCCACTCCAATGGGAACTTACTCTCTGTGACAACGCTTTTTGGGTGTTGGACTGCCAGAAAGTGTGCTACTGCTGGTTGAAGCTACACTGATTCAGGAGTAAGCCATAGTAACTAATAATTACTACAAGGCATAAATTACATGTTTTTTCCAGGAATGCCGGTTTTAGGGATGTTCCAGGAATAAACAGGATGGTTGAGTGCAGCAAGATGTGTGGGTGTTTCAAAGGTTTGTGATAGTAATGTTTAAATGATATCAGAGGATTCATCAGGTGTAGTGGAAATGGGTGCGTGAACCATTACCAAGAGTACTTAGCGAACTACAAGCTTCCTAAGGTTTCCTGCCCCAGGATGAGAGCTATTACCAAGAATTCCCATCTCAGGCACTGAACTATAACTTAGAGTTCCCACCTAAGGATGTGAATGTGTTACAAAGGTTCATGAGTGTGGTGTGACCACAATGGCACCAGAGGATTAATAATACTGCAGTAGATAACTCATGCTAAGCATATATGTTGATTGAGAAAATAATGTCTACTTCCTATGGAAAATATCAAAAATCAAAATATGGTTGTCATCACCAACTAGACCATCCCATAATCAGCAGTCAAACATTAATAGAACTAGGAGGATCTGGGGAAGGAGAAGAAGCGTACTGCCACCAGTCCCAGCAGCTTTAGTTGATATATTTTGTGCATGATGTAAGCTGAAAAATCATGATAGGCTCACAAAATATAGAGGAGAGATGAAAGAGGGGATGAACAGGTGGGGTTGGGAAGGCGGGGGGGGGGGGGGGGGTGGGGGGGGGGGCAAGGGGATGCTAAACAAAGTGGGAGGGAGGGGGGGGGGGGGGTGTAATATTTCAGTTGCAATTATAGAGTTCGATTTATTCTGCCTATGACTTTATATTATAGCTAGAAAATTGTCACTCTCAGTGTGCTCCAGTTTTGATACTAAACATATTGCTTACAACCACACCAATGTGACATGTCGCCAAGATTGATTTCTAAGTGCCTGAATTTGCTGTAGGCTTGTTCCTTATTGGTAATCAGCTGTTAAATAATGTGTGGTTAGAGGAACTAGCATGTAGTAGTAATTAGCCAGCAGTGGCCACTCTTCCACACTTGACTGCTTAACCACTAATCGAAGTCTATTGCCTCTAAACTCACTTGTGATGATTGCCACTTGCTAATAAGTCACCTCAACTGCAGCTAATTTGAGGTGCCCCCATTTTGGTTGCATATAAATTTGGTATGGTTATATCAATGGACCAATCTAAAGAGAGCACACAGACATCTATTTAGCTGAAATTTACAGTGTCTATGGAGGTCACCTCTTTTTATGGTTTAGGGTCGCCTTCAAGAAACAGTGCCATTGTGGTGTCATCAAAGTTGTTTGGCCGGAGCGGAATATTCATGAACCATTGCCATTATGTGACATTAGAATTAGGTGAATGCTCATGAAACACTGTCATTATGGTGGAACCAAAATTCATGCATGGGAAAACATATCTTTAACTGCAACTTTAGATGAGCGTGTAGCTATGTTTGCTCAGATCTAATGAAATGGCAACATTCTAGCTCTATTACAGACTACCGTTGCTGCAGAATAAACCTTGGAAGTCTTTGAGGCATTTAATTGCCCTCACAATAGCTACAAAGTACTCACCCTTGCAACCTTGCCATCCTGATATCATTGCTGGAGGAGATGGAAAATCACACAATATAAACCAAAACACAATCATGCAGTTCTCCACATGCAGCAGTAGGCATAGTGTTGCACGTGCCTTACCAGAAACTTCTAAATGATCAGGCAGAATGGTCTATATTGGTTGGCCACATCTATATGCACATCTAGTGTAGTGATTAAAAATGTTGTTTCCATTCCATAGCACTACTCAACTTATGTAAATATATTCATTATTATAGTCAACTGACCTTTTGGCGATCAAAAACACTAACCATCAAACTGTCAGCGAAAGATTCCAGAGCTGTTTAAAGTTTACTCAGAACATGTACTGCCCTTGAATTGAAGGAAATCGAGCAGAGGTGAGATGAACACACCATAGTTCAGCTTACTTCCAGATAACCCTCAACAGAACAAGGAAAAGAGATTGGATTAGGTCCCTGTGCCCACATTGATGATGACTTGAGCAATGTTATATGGACTGATGAAACTAAATTGAGCACACAAGCGATTCTGCCACAATAAAGATGGTGAGAAACCATGTCTCATACCCCATTCAAAGCATCCAACTATTTGGGCAGGGATCAGCAAGCAAGGTGCAACCAAAGTATGAGTAGTCTAGGGAATTATGTGGGCTCCATTACACAGTGAAATTCTGCAAAAATTGTTGCCTTTCATCATGTAGGAGAAGTATCCATTTGCTAGTGTACATTACTTCATGCAAGATAGAGATCCTCCCTTTCCTAGTGTACACTGCTTCATGCAAGATAGAGAACTTCCCTTTCCTAGTGTACACTACTTCGTGCAAGATAGAGATCCTCGCTTTCCTAGTGTACACTGCTTCATGCAAGATAGAGATCCTCCCTTTCCTAGTGTACACTGCTTCATGCAAGATAGAGATCCTCCATTTCCTAGTGTACACTGCTTCATGCAAGATAGAGATCCTCCCTTTCCTAGTTTACACTGCTTCATGCAAGATAGAGATCCTCCATTTCCTAGTGTACACTGCTTCATGCAAGATAGAGATCCTCCCTTTCCTAGTGTACACTGCTTCATGCAAGATAGAGATCCTCCATTTCCTAGTGTACACTACTTCGTGCAAGATAGAGATCCTCCCTATCCTAGTGTACACTACTTCGTCAAGATAGAGATCCTCCCTTTCCTAGTGTACACTGCTTCATGCAAGATATAGAGATACTCCCTTTCTTAGAATTAACTGCCTCATGCGAAGTCAAGCCAATGGTAAAGAGGAATTTATTGATGGAATTGCAAAGCTTTGGAATTCGCTGGACATGCTCAAGTGTTGCCGTTATATTAACCTCTTCAGGAAGGCTCTTCCAAAAGTGATCAAAGTTGGTCGTCAGATTTAATGAAATCGATAATATATCCTACAAAACCGGTTTGTGGAAGCTTACCAGAAGTATGTACATTGCAACTAATTACAACCTGAGAAACAGTGATAAATATTGTGTTGTTTCTGGTAATATGTGATACGTATTTGATGTAAAATATGGTTGGAGTTCTATGTCGACCCAACCATGGTCAGTAGCTAATGTGCATGAGGTGTGGTCCTATCACAGGCTTCCCACTCCTCTGATGTGTACCTTTTGGAAGTTCCAACACATAAACTACACCACCTCTAAGCTGATTGAGCTTTCCTCGAGAATTGGATTCTCCTGTCACAAAGAAAGCCTTCGACTCTGCACTAGAAAGAAAGTTTCCAAATTGCTTGACCACATTCCTAATCTTCCTCTATACTGCAGAGGAAATTCTGTGGGTCTGATTGCTTTAGTATACAAGGTCCCAATATTTCAGTGGAATCATCCTTCCCCCCCCCCCCACCTCCCCATTTTTTAGCCATCTTAGCTTAGCACTTATTTGATCCTTAGTAGATTCATTCACTTCCACCATTCCTTCCTCTGCCCCCTCCCTCCCAAACATATTTGTTCCGACTAACTTACATCCCCTTTTCCCCTTTCTTCTTCCCTTTTGAATTTTTTTCAATTAAAAAATGCCGCTACCAAAATCAGTAAATGCTAGCTCTCTCTGTCTGTGTATCTATGTGTTTGTTTATAGGACACTAGATGCCACACCAGCTTGAAATCTCACTCGCAACAGAGTTTTCTAGGTGAGGTACTCTTGTTCACATAATTGCTCTTCATGATGCTCCGTGAACTACTCATTTGTGTTTTGCAATTTTATTGTTGTTTTTTGGCATGCAATAACTGTAAAGCCATCGGCTCTCACCTCTGATGTGGAGGAGGTTCAAAGGTATGTGAGGGTAATACTTTCAGGATTACATTAGACAAGTTGGGAATTTGACACCACTAACAAGTTAGTATCAGGAGTTGTTATAAAAGAATGTTGTTCTCTTCATATGTATCAACTTGGTATCAAGTTCAAGACCTACAATTGGTACTGAACATGGAATATAAATCCTTCTGTGCATTTTGCTTGAGTCAGCCCATGTCACTGATGGAAATACCACAGCCCTTCTGATAAAAGTGTTTCAAACTGTGCATTTTAATTTTATTAGCGAGTGCTTTCTCCATTTCAGATAAACCGGCTAGGTGAGAACTTGGTTGCATCAACAATCCCAAGATTTTGCACCTTGGATATTATGCCTGCCAATCTTCAATTTTTAACTAAGATTGAATAGATGATTATTTGCTTATTACAATGATCGACAACTACTATAGTTACTCAATAATTACCCTACAGGAATATACTAGTACATAGTATAGTATTACTAAGGCTGCATGTGGTTGCATGTACTAAGTTGGTATGTGTACAAGAAGTTCCCTACTTTGGTGGCATTCCTAGTCCACATTGAAGTTAATGGTAAAATGTGCTCAGTAATAAGATCTATAGCAAATTAGCACTCAATGTAGATGACTTGATCACGTCGATATTGGGTTGCATGGTGCTTCATCAGCATTGCCTGGAGAGTTGTTTGTGTTTTGACCTCCTTCATGTTGTGGTGTGCTTCTTGCTCTGCCAGTGCATCTGGTGATGACCACCATCAAAGATAAAAAATTCCAAGTCGCAAACCTTACAGAATGTGTAAGTTTCTTCCACCTGTTAGGCTTCATGCAGGATTTGTACGACCACTCAAACTGGCACTTGCTATGTATGGGCCAATGCTTGTTGAGTGTGGGACAGCCAGAAAGACTGTTGTTGCTGGCTGAAGCTACACTAACACAGGAGGAAGCCATAATAATCCATAATTACTACTAGGCGTAAATTTCATGGTTTTTCCAGGGATGTCAGGAAAGTGGTAGTTTTAGGGATGTTCCAGGAATAAGCAGGATGGTTGAGAGCAGTGTGATGATGTGGGGGTGCTTCAAACATTTGTGAGTGCAATGGTTTATCTATGACATCAGAGGATTTATCAGATGTGGGGGAAATGGTTGAACCATAACCCAAAGTTCCAAGCTCAGGATGTAGTCTAGATCATACCTTACTCCTTACTACTAACCTCAGGATGTAGAGGGATTTCTTATTGGTGTACTTACAGGATGGCACCAGAAGATTCACAAGTTCAGTTTAGTTTCAGGAGTTGTATAAAAGAATGTCTCCCTCTCTATATCAGCACAGTATCAAAATCAGGCAAGACCTCCAATTTCTACTGAGCATGGAAAACAAATTCATTTTTGCACTATTGCTGTTATCTGCACCTGCTTTCTCAGTCGCAGATAAAAATGGCACTACTCTTCTTTCAGAAGTAGTTCAAGACGTTATTGGACGCCTCAAGACCACCATTGTAGACCTCGAGACCATTTTGGAGAAGGATATTGTCAGCCTTCATCATCTGGGAGAAGTCCGTGCCTTTCCTGCAACCTCCTGCCAGCAAATAGCCTCCATCCGACCAGATGCCAAGTCTGGACTGTATTGGGTTCAAGATGGTAAGCGTCCCCATCGTGTGTACTGCCAGGTGGGGTTAAGTGAGTGTGGTGAAGGCATGTGGATGAGAGTAGCCAGCGTTAACATGACTGTGGCACATGCTAAGTGTCCTGTGGGTCTGGAAGAAGTCACTTCTCCTAATCCTCTATGTCGCAAAACTGTTAATATTGGCTGCTCATCAGTGAATTTTTCTACCTATGACGTTCCCTTCACTAAAGTGTGTGGGCAAGTGATTGGCTACCAATACTTGACCACAGATGCCTTTGACAGCTATATTCGTACAATTGATAATTCGTATGTTGATGGTGTTAGCATCACTCACGGCAGTTCTCCAAGAAAGCACATCTGGACATTTGCATCAGGAGGTCATGCTCCAGGTTCCCGATATAACTGTCCCTGTAGCAGTTCCAGACAATATTATGGAATTATTCCTGGATTTGTTGGAACCGACTATTACTGTGAGACTGGCACCTCTCACCCCAGTACCAATGGCGTCTTTTCTCAGGACCCTTTATGGGATGGAAAGGGATGTCGGTCATCCTCTACATGCTGTGATGGAGCCGGGAAGCCATGGTTCAAGAAGGAGCTCTCCGGCCCTGTTACTAGTGATATAGAAGTACGTGTGTGTGCGGATCAATCTAGAGGAGACGAAGATGTGCTGATTGAACAAGTGTTTCTTTTTGTGCAGAAATGATGTTGCTGTTGTTATAAAAATGTCAATGATGTGAGTAGCACCAGCGATGGTCATGAACATGTGCCCCTATAAACTTGTGTATATATTGTGGCTGTAGTGAAAGTTGATATAAGATGTTATAATTATGTGACTGTAAACACTATTGCAGCTTGCTTGGTATGCTACTAAATCTGTACTACTAGGTGTTCACCTAGTGAAGTGTTGGCATGAGATCTGTGAGCATGAAAACGTGAGTGTTTATTGGCTTTAAATGGCATACAGTATAATTATTATGTATTATGAGGGGTTAATGACATGAAAAATGGTTGAGGTCATTCAAATTGACTCCTAAAGCTCTCTCCAAGAGCAGAACATCAATAAGGTTCAAACTTGATTTTGCAGGGCATCTGGCACCCCCCCCCCCCCCCCCCCACGCTAGCCTTGACTAGGCGCATGTGCAAGCTAATTTAGCGACGCGCAGAGGCGAGCTTGAGTGAATATATACTGCGAGAGAAAACAGGAGCTAGGAATAACCTCCTGAAGGTCCGACTTTCCTGCAAGGAATTTATTGCGTTGCGGCAGCCAAGCTTCTGGACTTTGAGATGACTGGACTTGAGGTTGTGCCCATTCCCATGTCATGATATTCGTGCGGCTAGCTGCAGTTTGGATGGTGATCGACAATCGTTTACCGATATTAATTTCCTCTCAAGCTCAACAGCAGGAAGACAGAACTTGTTCACTTTTCTAGACATCACTTCAATCCCATTATTTGAGATATTGCTGGCAACTCCGTTCACTCTCAGACTCAGGCTAAGTGTTTAGGCACATGGTTGCAGCCTTTCCTGTCTCCTTGTAGTTCTGTAGATGAGTATATCTCTAAGGCAAGAAGAGCCTTTTTGCTCATGTTTCTATTGGAGCTTTTCATTTTTCATGGTAAAGTAACAGGGGTGGATCCAGGAATTTTAGATTGGGGGGGTTGATGAACTACTCACGGCCATAGCCAGGGGTGTTTCCATGTTGCCCGAAAATCCTTCCCCCTCTTTCCTGAGTCATGATCATAATCATTTTGCAAGAAAACACCGTCCTGCATTTCTATTTCTCTTGGCAATTATATAACAAGACATATTATCACCAACATTATTATAACAAGAAATGTAAAATTGAACATTGTATCGTTAAAAAAAATTGTGATAGTGCAAGTGCTAAGGAAACCCGCTTAATTATTCCTGGCTATGGTCCTGGCTGCCTGCCTACTAACAACCTAAAGAAGATGCTGGGGCGGATCCAGGAATTTTAGAAAGGTACAGGGGGTGGAGAACTAGCCCATGCACGCTGTACTGTGTAATGAATAAGAATATTTATCAGCTTAAAAGAACAGCAACTAATGATAAACAGGAAACTATTTTCAGTCAATAAATAGTGAAGCTTGAAAGAGCCTTCTCGGGTGACACTGCACAAAAGTATGGCAGATATCATCAACTGACACTCTCACTCCATAGTTCATGGCTATTACAGCAAGATCAGAAAAGTGTTGTTCAGTCAAACTCGACCTTGTATATATATGTCTTTATCCTCCTGATCAAACTAAATGATCGTTCTGCTTCAGCACTGGTGATAGGCGGAGTGCAAGCAATGACTAGTAAGCAATGAATGTTTGGGAAAGAGTCAGAGTCACAAGAGCTAAGAGCTAGGAGAAGATTATTGGGGATGGTAGCCTCATCTTTGTCTCACTTATGCTCCCACAATGATTGCCATCTTCTTAGTTCACTTTTGAGAGACAAGGAACATGGAAGATCTTGTTCCCAGTACAGAAGGTCAATATGTTGTGATAGTTGAAACACTCGGATTACTGAAGGCACAAGACAAAAAAGCATTGACTTTTGTTTTCCCTCACCTTGAAATCTTTCCTCCAACTGGTTAATAAATGAATCCAGCACTGGTATAGCAACGACTCTGGAGTGTTGCTTCAATTCCATTGAATGCTTGTCTTTCTTGGAACACTCTCACTCACACCAATTGATCTCAGCCAGTTCAAGTACCTCACAATACCACAAGCTAAACACGGTTTCAATAGTCTTTCTGAGGGTTTTCAGCATTCAATCGCTTCAGTAACCTTGTTATAGGCCTCATATATATCTTGATCCTACTTCAGAAGTTTTGAAGCAAGTATTTTCACTTCATCAAGAACATTCTTGGTGATTATAAAAACAGCAAGAGTTTGAAAAGAAGAGAGAGCAGCTTTCAGACCTTGTGCTTTCACTCTTGTCTCAGTATCCCAATTCCAGCTCCCATCTGATGAGCCTAAATTTGGGTAATCAGTAGGACACAAAATGGCATCTAAGAAAGTGATAAGTGGCTCATACATTTCAAACACTTCAAAGCATGTATGTCTCTCCATCCATCTTGTCTTACACATTCCTGGAAGCATTCTTGCTTTTGAAGAAGGCAAGAATTCATTGACTGTAAGTTCAAAAAGGTTTTGTCTCTTAGGGCTGTGAGCTAAAAAGATCATTTATAACTAAAATCAAGTTTCGTACTTCTGAACAAGACGTGTTGAAAGATTAAGGCAGTGTGAGTAGCAGTGTGTGTACAGAGCTAGTGGGCTGACCTCCTTGACTTTATATTGGACTCCTGCAATGCTGGATGACATCACAGATGCTCCTCAGATGCTCCATCATAAGCTTGCCCTCTAATTCTACAGGGATCTAAAGAAACTGAAAGACTAGAAACTGTTTCAAGAATCTTTCTTGAAATGGATGAAGCATTGGCTCGGTCCAAGTAGACAAAGCTAATCAGGCACTCCTTGATATGAGGATCAGTGGGAGAGGACAGATCAACATACCTGAAGCACACAGAAAGAATCTCTTGATTAGAATGAGGATCTGTGGCTTCATCAGTAATGATGGTGAAAGGCAATTTTTTTTCTCGGAGCTGTTCAGTTATATGCTCTCTAATTTTAGATGCATTTATGTAAATAATCTCATTTTGAATGGTTTTGCTGGTATACTTCGCGTTCCTTTTAGCTGAGAGAAGGTGTTTGTGTAGGAGCTTAATTGTCTTAGCCAAAAGCTGAAGTGTGGCTACAAAATAGTCCCTGTTGACATCTTCATCTGAGAAATCCACTCTGTAGTCGGAGTGGCCTCTGAATGGTAGTGCTTGCTTTGCCAAAAACTCTACAGCCAAAACTATCTGCTGGAGAACATGCCTTTTCTCTTCAGCTTGTTGGTTGCTCTGTTTCAATAGCCTTGTATCTATCCTTTCATCTGGTTGGTTAAAATATCTGAGAAAAAGGTCTACCCTCTCAGCTGCACGGCAATGCATTTGAGTCTGATCATGGCATACAAGTACACCATCCTTGCCAAGTGCTTTTGAGTATGGTTTCTGGTATGGGGACAAAACGAACAAACCAGAACGATTGCCAACTCCAGAAATACTGCCTCTACCCGGCTGCTCTGGAAAAACTATACAATATCTACAAAGAACACCTGCAAGAACAGTGCTGTAATGAAAGCCAAGGAAATTGTACTAAGCATCCAAGCTGGAAGGATACACTCCAGGTTTTTCATAGTTTGGTAACCTGATGTGAATGAAGATGATCAGAAGAAGAAGGTTTGGAATGATGAGAAAGATATTGCTTCTTACGATCATCTGGGATATTATTTGCTAATGACCTAACCTTATCCCAGTTACCTTGAGCGGCTTCAACTATTGTCCCTAAGTCCACCTGTCTACTAGTTGACAGAACTACACTGAGTGATGTGTATAGTCATCGTGTCAATTGTTGCTGAGCATAACTGAGAAACAGTAGTTGGCATTGACAAGGAAGAGCTCGGTGTAGTGGTTGTGACTGTGACTGTCATTGATGGTGATTGAACAAATAAATCTATATCAGTTGATGCACTAGAGTTAACATCATCAGCGGTCATTGACACAGGGATATGGGACTCATACTCGATTCTAGAAGGCTATTATAAATTGAGCATTCAACTCTTAACCCTTATTGTTCATATACTAGTATATTGTATCTTACCTTTAAAAAAAGTTGCAGCTGGGTGCAATCCCTGGGTGCTGACCTCTTTCTACTTCCACACATGGCAATATTGATGGCAGATGCAAAATGAATGCCTATATCTAACACGTGTCTATATCTAACAAGTGTCTATATCTAACAAAGTGTCTAATATCTAACAAAGAAACTGGAGGTGTAGCTAGTGTTTAGAACGTTATGGGGGTGGGTTGTAACCCCAGAACCCCCCCCCCCCCTGGATCCACCCCTGAGTAAACCCCCTACCTAACAATAACAAATGTCTTTTTGAGAGTTTTGTCATTCCAACCTTACTATATGGCTGACACTAAAGACACCACTTCTGGACAAGCTTGAAATGTTTAATGTGATATTGGGAGGCACATACTGCACATTTCAAATCATCATGCTGACCTACTCCACTCATTGGCCTTCATTGGCCATCAATTGCAGCAAGTAGTGTTAATATTGTCCTTCCCCTTCTCCCTTCTAGCCTCTGACTGCCAGTGCTTGTGTATTCAGGACCCTGGCTGCTGAACATCAGTTTGCTGCAGCAGATTTGGTGGCTTGAACATGAAGTGCACTTTGCTTCAGCCATTGACAAATGCCTATTGAATCCAGATTGTGCACAAGATCCATTACTAAGTATTTCAGATAAATGATTCAGACTAGGAGATTTGTATGGACACTCATATTTATGCCAAGAAGGGTACAAAACATTAGGCAATCAGAAGTAGCTATATTTATTATGTTCTCTGACAAAAGTAAGTTGTCATCTATCGCTGAAGTATCATTTCATCTTCCACCATTGCATCTATTGGTGCCATATGTGGGACAACGCTTTAGACCTCAGTCTTTAGGGGACTCAATCTTCTCAGCCATATTTTACATGTCTTACTAGACCAGTATTCGGGAATTGTTTATGTGCCCTGTATAAATCTAGTGTTCTCCAAGAGAGCATATCTTCTGTCAGCAAATAGCCTCCCTCTAACCAGGTGCCAAATCTGCAATCTATTGGATTCAAGACAGTCAGTGTCCGTCTTATGTTTATTTCCAGTTGGTGTTAAGTTGGTGTGGTTAAAGCATGTGGATGAGCCAATGTGAACAGGACTGTCACTCTAGCTAGTCACGTCTCCTAAACATCTAAGTTGTAAAACTGTTAATTCTGGCTGTTCATCAGTGAGGTTTTCTACCTATGATGTTCCCTTCAGTAAAGTGTGTGGGCAAGTGATTTCCTACCATGGAAGAATGAACCTAGATGAAATGAAGATGTGCTGATTGAACAATTACTTCTTTTTGTGCAGTAGATAAGAAGTAGGTATAAAAAATCATCTTATTATGAACGCCCCACAATTCAATGGAAGCACCTTCTACGTTATCATAGACAAGGTAAAGGAAGGACTGGTTTGTGGACAGAATATTGGAAGTGAATACACATAAGTGAATATCTAGAAAGTTATAGTTATTATTATAATTTACAAGTGAACATGAATGTACTTTATTCAACTTTTTTATAATTCATCTTAATCTGGAGCAAAGTATAAACAGTAGTAAATATATGAAGTGGAACTGTGTGGACCCAATGCATGAGTTCTTCACCTCCAGCATGCCTGAATACTTATGTGCATTTCAGAAAGGCAATTTTCCTCTACACACCATCAAGATCAGGAACACCAGAACACATCACATCTTTATGGTGTGCTATCTAAAAACCTTGCTTTTATATGACAACCTCTACAGAGAGTTCGCATACTATACTCTCTTTACTTTCCTTCTTGTTTAAGCTGGACCACCTACATAATACTAAAATAGAACTGAGACATCTTTTTACTGCTCTTGTAGTTGTACCCATATTCTGCTCACTTTCCTTGGAGTAGATTAGCTTTGAGATTGTTAGTGAGTAAGACATAGTGTGGTCTTCAGCCCCCACAGCTGTGTGTACCAGGGTTTCATAGGCATGGGGGAGGGATGGGTGCTAATATATTATAGAGGTGGGGTAATTATGGTATCTGGCCCTAGTTATACATGTAAGTTCTATAATTGTGGTTTGAAATGGCAAAATAACTTTTACAGAGACTTTATAAACCCCCAAAAATTGGTGCCGAATATCCCCTGGCACATGGGATATCATAACAGGTTCATAATAGTTGCTTAGCCTTAGTTTTGCCATTTTGTTGGCACACATAGCAATTGCATAGAATGTGAAAAGGGAGCCTTGAAACCCTCGCATGTTTCATAAGATATATTTTCCTAGAAAAATTTGAATAGTCTGGGGAAGAGAAGCATATGCCATCAATCCCAGCAGCTTTAGTTTGTGCTTATGTGCCTGAAAAATCATGATAGGCTTTCAGAATAAGAGGGAGGAATGAAAGAGGGGATGTTCAGGTGGGGTTGGGGGTGAGGAGGTGGGGGAGGAGGGGGGTGAGGTAAGGGGGAGACTCAAAAATAGGTGGCGATATGTTTCTGATTGCAATTATAGAGCTCCATGTATTCTGCACACTTGACTCTCTGTGTGCTCTCTACTGATACTAAACATTCTGAGTATAGATATAACAATACCTAAGTTACACCTGCCAAATGAGCACCTAGTGCCTGAATTAGTTGCAGGTGTGTTCCTTATTAGAAAGTGTTTATCAACTGTAAATATAGTGTGGTTAGAGGAAGCAGTACTTCAATCAATGTTTTCATTAGCACATAGTCGCAGCAATTGGAACTTGTGGCTTTCATGGCCACTCACCCACATTATCAACACTTAACTATTCATTGGAGTATATTGCATCACAATAAGCCTACGACCACACTCGCAATTTACAGCTGATTAGCACTTCCAATAAGGAGCTACTATGCAGCCAATTTTGCACCCAATTGGGGCTGAATATATTTTAGTATAGTTATACAGTTTTTAGTTCTAAAAGAGAGCACAAAGAGAGATTTACCTTTTGAGGTCTTTATACAGTGAAGTGTGCAGAATCTATGGAGATACATCCAAATAATTTAATTTTATGTTCTTCATGAAGCCTAGCATTGCGGTGGCATCTATGTAGGATCACAGGAGTGGGGGGCGGGGGGGGGGAGAGGGGAGGTGGGATCATTAAACATTGCCGTTATGGTGGCACTAAAGTTAGGGGAATAAATATTGGGAGTAGTAATATGGTATGGAAAACATATTCTTGACTACAACTCTAGATTAACCTGTAGCTATGTTTGTGTAGTAGTAATGCCTCCATTTAAACTCTCTTCTTATTTCCTTTGCTACAGAATAAATCTTAGAAGTCTTTGTGGCATTTCATTGCCATCACAACAGCTACAAGGAACCCATCCCTCCCTATCCAGCCATCCTGAGAGACAGAGTTGTGCATCCATGATTGGTTGGCCGTATATATGCACATCTACAGTAGTCATTCAAAACATGCTTTCCAACAATAGCACTACTCAACTTATGTGCCTTTTTGGCTCCTAAACACTAACCATAAACTGCCATAGGAAGACTGCATAGCTGTTGGAAGTTTCCTCAACAACTATGCATACATCCTTAACATTTTGTGATAGCCAACAGCTCTTAACTCTGAAGTGGATGGTTTTCAAAGGTTTGTGAGAGTAGTGCTTTCAGTATCAAATTAGAATTCACCAGGTGGGTAAATTGACAACACTCACCAGTTATTATTGGGAGTTGTTATAAACAGTTGTTCTCTTTATATCATTAAGGTAGCGAGTTCAAGACCTCCAAATTATACTGAACCTGGAGTTATTTTTGTGCATTTTGATTTTGTCGGCCCCTGTTACTAATGGTAATACCACTTCTCCCCTTAAAAAGTGTTTCAAACGAATTATTTCCGTGCATTTATTATATTTATGTGCTCTCTGCAGTGCAGATACACCAGCTGGGTGAGAACTTGGATGTACCAACAAATTCCAAGAGTTCCCACCTTGGATGTTATACCTGCCAACACCTCAATTTTAATTTTCTGGATTAAACAAAGATTATTACGATTCTTTGCTTATTACAATTATCAACAACCACTAGAGTTACTCAGTAATTATCACTAGAGGCACTTATTAGTGCATAGTCTAGTATACTATGGCTGCATGTGGTTGCATGTCTTGCCTGACTAAGTTAGTATGTGGGGTGCAAGCAGTTCCTTACTTTGGTGGCATCCCAGGTCAATATTGAGTTTATTGGACAAATATAAGTGCTATTTATATGGTTGTGCTGAGAAATAAATCTAGGGCAAATTAGCACTCGGCAGAGCTGACTTGATCACGTGAACACTGGGTCCCTTGGTGCTTCATCAGCATTGCCTGGAGAATTGGCTGTGTTATCAGCTCCTTCATCTTGTTTGTGTGCTGCTCTGCCAGTGCCTTTGGTGACCACCTCCACCAGCAACCATGCTGCTTACCTTAGAGTATGTGTAGGTCTCTTCCTATCTGTTAGGCTTCATGCATCACTTG
This sequence comes from Cladorhizidae sp. MBARI D1340-BT2, assembly GCA_028752905.1. Taxonomy (NCBI): domain Eukaryota; kingdom Metazoa; phylum Porifera; class Demospongiae; order Poecilosclerida; family Cladorhizidae; species Cladorhizidae sp. MBARI D1340-BT2. Next base: position 15,494,283 of record JAQNBH010000012.1, on the reverse strand, counting down.
TATGACCATTCAAGTGGGATCTTGCTATCTATGTGACAAAGCTTTTTGGGTGTTGGACTGCTGGAAAGAGTGCTATTGCTGGTTGAAGCTACACTGACTCAGAAGGAAACCATAGCAACTCATAGGCATAAATTTCATGTTTTTCCCAGGAATTCCCCAAAATTATGGTTTCAGGGATGTTCCAGGAATAAACAGGATAAACAGGATGGTTGATAGCAAAAAAACGTTTGTTAATGCAATGGTTCATAAGAGGATTCCTCAGATGTGCGGGAAAATGGTTGCGTCTACCTTGACCAAGAGTTCCTAGCCTCAGGTTGTAATCTATAATTAATGCCTTACGAAGAATATACACCTCAGGATATAGAGGTTGGCCATTGATTTCTTATTGACAAACTTATAGGATGGGACCAGAAGATTTACCAGTTTCAGGAGTTGTTATAAAAGAAGGTCTCTCTCTCTGCACAGTATCAAAATCAGGCGAGACCTCCAATTTCTACTGAACATGGAAAACAAATTTATTTTTGCACTATTGCTGTTATCTGCACTTGCTTTCTCAGGTGCTTATGAAAATGGCACTACTCTTCTTTCAGAAGTAGTTCAAGACTAAATTAGACGCCTCAAGACCACCATTGTAGACCTCGAGACCATTTTGGAGAAGGATAGTCTCAACTTTCACAATCTGGGAGACGTCCCTGCCTTTCCTGCAACCTCCTGCCAGCAAATAGCCTCCCTTCCGACCAGATGCCAAGTCTGGACTGTATTGGATTCAGGCATACCCATCGTGTGTACTGCCAGGTGGGGTTAAGTGGGTGTGGTGAAGGCATGTGGATGAGAGTAGCCAGCGTAAACATGACTGTGGGTGTCTGGTGGGTCTGGAAGAAGTCACTTCTCCTAATCCTCTATGTCGCAAAACTGTTAATATTGGCTGCTGATTAGTGAGGTTTTCTACCTATGAAGTTCCCTTCACTAATGTGTGTGGGCAAGTGATTGGCTACCAATACTTGACTACTGATGGCTTTGACCGTTATAATCGTACAATTGATAATTCGTATCTTGATGGTGTTAGCATCACACTCACAGCAGTTCTCCAAGAAAGCACATCTGGACATTTGCATCAGGAGGTCATTCTCCAAACTCCCAATATAACTGTCAGCTTCAGAAGATATAATGGTATTATTCCTGGATTTGTTCGAACCGACTATTACTGTGAGACTGGTACCTCTCTCCCCAGTACCAATGGTGTCTTTACTCAGGACCCTTTATGGGATGGAAAGGGATGTTGATCATGCTGTGATGGAGCCGGGAAGCCATGGTTCAAGAAGGAGCTCTCCGGCCCTGTTACTAGTGATTATAGAAGTACGTGTGTGTGCGGATCAATCTAGAGGAGACGAAGATGTGCTGATTGAATAAGTTTTTCTTTTTGTGCAGAAATGATGTTGCTGTAGTTAATAAAATGGTCAATGATGTGAGTAGCACCAGCAATGGTCATGAACATGTGCCCCTATAAACTTGTGTATATATTGTGAAAGTTGATATAAGATGTTATAATTATGTGACTGTAAACACTATTGCTATGTATGGAAGCTTGCTTGGCATGCTACTAAATCTGTACTACTAGGTGTTCACCTAGTGAAGTGTTGGCATGGGATCTGTGAGCATGAGCTACTGCGCACTACCACGCACTCCATAACTTATTGGAAACTTGCAAAGTAGTTACTTAAGTGGGACTAAAATAATGTTGTGCACTGTAACACCTGTAACTTTTCTTATTTTGGTACCAAAACACGAGTGCTTATTGGCTTTAAAATGACACACATTAAATTATGAGGGATATGTCAATGACTAGGGGAATGGCATGAAAGGTTATTCAAATAGACTCCTAAAGCTCTCTCCAAGAGCAGAACATCAATAAAGTGATTTGTGGGTAGCTCAAATCCCAGGTTATATAATTCAACCCCAACTGAAGTGCTATTCTCATATAAAAGTTGCAGGGTATCTGGCTAAGCATTCACCCCCCACCCCCACCCCATGCTAGCAGCTAATTTAGCGACGCACAGAGGAGCTTGAGCCACAAACAACAAAAGATTGAATACTGCGAGAGAAAACAGGAGCTAGGAATGGGTAGTGAAATTACTAGTCCTCAGTCATCATTTGTTTCCAGTCCTTCTTTGTCATTGTAGAGGACCGAGATGTCTAGAATCTTGACATTTTCGACTTTCAAGCATGGAACTTAGATTAGAATTGTGATACCGCTTCAGCTCTATACTTTCCCTGCTTGCTATAGGCAGCGAGTTTAACCATCTTCTCTTATAACCTCTTGAAGGTCTGAATTTTCAGCAAGGAATTTATTGCGCTGCGGCTCTGGACTTGAGATGTCTGGACTTGAGGTTGTGCCCTCTGCCATGCCATTATATTCATGTGGCTAGCTGCAGTTTCGATGGCGATCAGCAACTTGGACAATCGTTTACCGATATTAATTTTCTCTCAAGTTGAACAGCACGAAGAGAGAACTTGTTCATTTTTCTAGACATCATTTCACTCCCACTACTTTAGATATTGCTGGCAACTCCGTTCAGTCAAGTGTTTAGGCACATGGTTGCAGCCTTTCCTGTCTCCTTGTAGTTCTGTAGATGAGTATATCTCTAAGGCAAGAAGAGCCTTTTTTGCTCATGTTTCTATTGGAGCTTTTTATTTTTCATGGTAAAGTAACCCCCCTACCCTAACAATAACAAATGTCTTTTTATGAGATTTTGGTCATTCCAACCTTACTATATATATGGCTGATTCTAAAAACACCACTTCTGGTCAAGCTTGAAATGTTTCAATCTGATATTGGGAGGCACATACTGCGCATTTCAAATCATCATGCTGACCTACTCCACTCATTGGCCTTCATTGGCCATCAATTGCAGCAAGTAGTGTTAATATTGTCCTTCCCCTTCTCCCTTCTAGCCTCTGACTGCCAGTGCTTGTGTATTCAGGACCCTGGCTGCTGAACATCAGTTTGCTGCAGCAGATTCGGTGGCTTGAACATGAAGTGCACGTTGCTTCAGCCATTGATAAATGCCTATTGAATCCTGATTGTGGCACAAGATCCAGTACTACATATTTCAGATAACTGATTCAGACTGGGAGATTTGTATGGACACTCATATTTATGCCCAGAAGGGTACTAAACATTAGGCAATCAGAAGTAGCCATACTCATAGTGTTCTTTGTAATAAGCAAGTTCTTATCTATCGCTGAAGAATGTCACTTTATCTTCTACCATTGCATCTATTGGTGCCACAAGGCTTTAGACCTCAGTCTTTATGGGACTCAACCTTCTCAGTCATTTTTTCATCATACTAGGCCAGTATTCAGGAATCGTTTATGTACCCTGTGTGTATATCTAATGTTCCAACACTAATGAGCACCTCTGCTCCACACACATTGACTTTTGACTCCCATATCCTTACCATTTTAGAAGATAGAGGGCGTACTCTTTCACCTTGCTCCACACCTTCTCTTATGAACCTGGCTTTCTATTCCTTACTTGGCATGTATATAGCACACATACATGTCTCTTGTTTATTTACTCTAATTAGTAATGCTATATATTAGCACCCCTCACCTCCAGCATGCCTGCATACTTATGTGCATTGCAGAAAGGCAATTTTCCTCTACACACCATCAAGATCAGGAACACCAGAACACATCACATCTTTATGGTCTATCTAGAAACCATGCTTTTATCTAGAAACCATGCTTTTATATGACAACCTCTACAGAGAGTTCATATACCATAACTCTCTTTACTTTCCTTCCCTTGTTGAAGCTGGACCATTTACATAATACTCAAATATAACTGAGACATCCTTTTAATGCTCCTGTAGCTGTACGCATATTCTGCTCACTTTCCTTGGCTCCAGGGAGTAGATTAGCTTTGAGAGATTGTTAGTGAGTAAGACATAGTGGTCTTCAGCTCCCACAGCTGTATGTACCAGGGTTTCATAGGCATGGGGGAGGGAGGGGTGCTAATATATTATAGAGGCGGGGTAATTATGGTATCTGGCCCTAGTTATACCTGTAAGTTCTACAATTGTGGTGCGAAATGGCAAAGTAACTTTTACAGATACTTTGTAAACAAAATGTTCTTGGTCCCAAATACCCCCTTGCACACGTGGGTTCATGTTGGGTTCATAATAGTTGCTTAGCCTTAGTTTTGTCATTTTGTTGCCACACATAGCAATTGCATAGAGTGTGAAAAGGGAGCTTCCCAAGGCTTGAAACCCTCGCATGTTTCATGAGATATATTTTTCTGTTTTTCTTCAAAACAAAGTAAAACAGATGTTTGCAATGATCTTATTGCAACTGTTTCCTCCTGCTAAGCATATACGATGATTGAGAGGGTATGAATATCACAAACACAAATATTCTTGCATCACTGGATACTATCCCAAGATCAGTAGCTAAAATTAAGAAACATTTGCAAGGTCTGTGTAAGGAGGAGAAGCATATACCACCGGTCCAGGCTGCTTTAGTTGATATGTGTATGTGGTAAACTGAAATATCATGATAGGCTTCCAGAATAAAGTGGAGGAATGAAAGAGGGGATGTTCAGGTGGGGTTGGGCGGGAGAGGTGGGGGGGGGGGGGGGGGTTGGGGGAGGCTAAACAATAGTTGGCGATATGTTTCTGGTTGCAATTATAGAGCTCCATGTATTCTGCACACTGGACTCGATGATCTCTTTGTGAGCTCTCTGTTGATATATTGAGTATAGATACAACAATACCTAATTTACATGTGCGAAATGAGCACCTCAACATCTGCATGTGTGTTCCTTATTGTAAAGTGTTAATCACCTTAAATATAATCTGATTAGAGGAAGCCATACATATAGAGAATGCGTGTTTTCATTAGCACATAGGTGCAGCAATTTTTGGCTTTCATGGGCACTGTCAACACTTGACTGTTATTGCATCACAATCATAGTGTAGTTCATATTATTGGTAATTTTCAGCTGATGCAATAAGGAATCACTCTGCAGCCAAAAACACCACTTCTGGTCAAGCTTGAAATGTTTCAATCTGATATTGGGAGGTGCATACTGCACATTTCAAATCATCATGCTGACCTACTCCACTCATTGGCTTTCATTGGCCATCAATTGCAGCAAGTAGTGTTAATATTGTCCTTCCCCTTCTCCCTTCTAGCCTCTGACTGCCAGTGTTTGTGTATTCAGGACCCTGGCTGCTGAACATCAGTTTGCTGCAGCAGATTCGGTGGCTTGAACATGAAGTTCACGTTGCTTCAGCCATTGATAAATATCTATTGAATCCTGATTGTGCACAAGATCCATTACTAAGTATTTCAGATAACTGATTCAGATTGGGAGATTTGTATGGACACTCATATTTATATATCTGTTGCCCAGAGGGGAATAAAACATTAGGCATAGAGAAGACTCATAATGTTCTTTGTCAAAAGCAAGTTCTCATCTATTGCTGAAGCATGTCACTTCACCTTCTACCATTGCATGTATTGGTGCCATCTGTGTGACAAGACTTTAGACCTCAGACTTTAGGGGACTCAATCTTCTCAGCCATTTTTCACATGTCTTACTAGACCACTATTCGGGAATTGTTTATGTGTCCTGTGTAAATCTAGTATTCCAACACTAATGAGCACCTCAGCTCCACACACATTGATTTTGACTCCATATCCGTTCCCTTCATTTTAGAGGATAGAGGGTGTACTCTTTCGCCTCGCTCCAAACCTTCCCTTATGAACGTGGCTTTCTATTCCTTACTTGGCATGTGTATAGCGCACATACATGTCTCTTGTTTACTTACTCTAATTTGTAATGCTATCCCGAAAAGGGCTATTGCAATAAAACCTTGTACCTTTGAAATTTGAACCACATTGTGCATACAATTCTAGGGAAAACACTATTATTGTTCAGACATATTAATTAATGGGGAGAACACTTCCTGGGTGAATCAGGGTGATTACGATTCTAGGAAGTACCATATTTTACAGGCACAGTAAGAACCCAAGCCACAAACTCTTCAACTCCGATGACTTCATACCTGCATGCATTGGTCACTATGAGATCAGTCATGGATTTAACATGCTAAACAATGTCTAGATTATGAACCATCTGTGGGAGACATGCTAGGGAAGATGGAAACACTGCTTAACAAGTTGCCAAAAAATTTGTGTGCACAAACACTACATATTATGCTGTACAAATCCAATCATGCTAAACAGGAGTAGATGAACTTCCTGTTCATTCAAGTTCTGGTTGTCCCTGTAGCAACTCCAGACATCCTGTACCATACACTGTTCTCAATCCTGCAGTTGTCAGGGCCCACTATTACTGTGAAACTGCAAGTAGGACTCAATATTCCAGACCCTACTATTCAGATGATCCTTTATGGGATGGTGAGGGATGTAGAGCAAACTCTAGCTGCTGTGAAGGAGCAGGGAAGCCATGGTTCAAAAAGGAGCTCTCCGGCCCTGTTACTAGAAATAGTTGTGTGTAGAGATGAAGCTAGATCCAATGAAGATGTGCTGATTGAACAATTATTTCTTTTTGGGAAGTAGATAGGAAGCAGTTATAAAAACCATCTTATTATGAATGCCCCACAATTCGATGCATCTCATATAGAATAACATGTGGGAAAGGAAATAGGAATAGTTTGGGTGGCTATGAAATTTCATGAGCCCTATGACTTGTAAGTGAATAATGCTGTGCTCCACTTACCACTGAAGTTGACTGTGGTGTTGGGCTGGCAAACACTCTTGGGGCATGTATTTTTGATTTTACATTTTGTTTGCATGCAAATCATATTCATTGCAGAGTATGTTTAGCATTTCAATTTGTGCTAAGATGTTTTGTCCATTGAATAACCATCTGTGTATCTTATGATCCTCAAATCTTTGTAACACATAGTTATGTAACAGTTTTAAGCTAGGCATCCTTTTCTACTCACTTTCCCCTTACTAGGTAAATATTTAACACGCAGAAGTAAAAAAACAAATCTTAGTACTTGCATCATATTTGTCCATGCTGGCATTTGGTGGAATATTGCTGTGCATTTATTGAATTCTTACATACGAAATTGTTTGTGGTGGATGATATTATTATATGTACTCTGCTTATAGATTTAGAGTGAAAGGAACAATTCCTATGTTATGATAGACCATGCAAAGGAATGACTGGTTTGTGGACAGAATATATTGGAAGTAAAAAATTTAATACACATAAGTGAATGTATAGTTATTACAAGTGAACATGAATGCACTTTATTCAACTTTATTATATACATTTTACTAAATCTGGAGTAAAGCTATTATAAACAATAGTAAATAGGCTGAGGGGACCCAATGCATGAGTTCTTCACCCCCAGCATGCCTGCATACCTATGTGCATTGCAGAAAGGCAATTTTCCTCTACACACCATCAAGATCAGGAACACCAGAACACATCACATATTTATGGAGTGCTATCTATAAACCACGCTATATATGACACCCTCATAGAATTCACACACTATACTGTTTAATTTCCTTCCCTTGTTTAAGGTAAGCTGGCCACTTACATAATACTCAAATAGAACTGAGACATATTTTTACTGCTCCTGTAGCTGTGCGTATATTCTGCTCACTTACTTCTTCCTTGATTCCAGGAAGTAGATTAGCTTTGAGGTATTGTTCATGTGTAAGACATAGTGTTCTTCAGATCCCAGAGCTGTGTGTTGGAAGGTTTTGTAGGCATATGGCTAATGTATTATAGAGGAGGGTTAATTACAGTATGTGACCCTAGTTACATCTATAAGTTCTACAATTGTGGGTGTGAAATGGCAAAATATCATTTGCAGAGATATTTAAACAAAATTTTGCTGCACAATATTTCCCCAGGCACACAGGGATTCATAACAGGTTCATAATGTTTGCTTAACCTTAGTTTGGTCATTTTTTTAAAGTAAGTATTGCATGGAGTGTAAGAAAGAGAGCTGTATTACACAAAGCTTGAAAGCCTTGCATGTTTCCTAAGATATATTTTCCTGTTTTTTTTCTATGCCAAATAATTATATTTTATGTTTTAGTCCCCCTTCATGAAACATTATGATGACATCTATGTAGTGTCAGGGAAGCGGGGGGACAGGGGGGAGGAGGGGAGGTGTGGTCATTAACCATTGCCATTATGACGGCAATAAAGTTAGGGGAATATCCACGGAATATAGTGGGAGTAGTAATATGGTATAGAAAACACATTCTTAACTACAACTCTAGATGAACCTGTAGCAACCCATTTAAACTCCATTACATACTTCTATTGCCACAGAATAAATCTTAGAAGTCTTTGTGGTATTTCATTGCCATCACAACAGCTACAAGGTACTCTCCCCTCCCAATCCGAGATATGGCTGTGGAACTAGCTATATTTGTTGGCCATATCTACATGCACATCTACAGTAGTGATTCAAAACATGATTTCCAACCATACACTACACAACTTATGTACTTTTTGGCTCCTAAACTTTAACCCGTCAAACTGTCATAAGAAGACTGCATAGCTGTTTGAAATTTCCTCAGAACAACTATGCATAGATCTTGATAATTTGTGAACAATAGCCAACAGATCTCACCTCTGAAGTGAAGTGGGCAGTTTTAAAAGGTTAGTGAGAGTACTGCTTTCTGGATCACATTTGAATTCACAAGATGGGTAAATTGACACCACTCACCAGTAACTATCAGGAGTTGTTAAAAAAGATGGTTGCTCTCTTTATATAATTAAGGTAGCAATTTATACTGAACATGGAATACAAATTATTTCTGTGCATTTTGATTTTGTTAGCCCCTGTAGCTGATGGAAATACAACTGCTCTTCTTACAAAAGTGTTCCAAACAAATTCTTTCCGTGCATTTTTTAATTTATTAGCACGTGCTCTCTGCAGTGCAGATACATCAGCTGGGTGAGAACTAGGATGCACCAACAATCTCAAGAGTTCCCACCTTGGATGTTATACCTGCCAACCCCTCAATTATAAATTTTCTGGATTAACTACTTGAATGGATGATTATTTATTCATTACAATGATCAACAACTACTCTATGGCTCAGTAATTATCACTAGAGGCATGTACTAGTAAGTATAGTAGTAGTAAGGCTGCATGTGGTTGCATGTCTTGCCTGACTAAGTAGGTATACATGGTGCAAGCAGTTCTCTACTTTGGTGGCATTCCTGGGGATGATGCGCTAAGAAATCAAATATAGCAAACTAGCACTCGGCAGAGCTGACTTGTCACATGAATGCTGGGTCCCTTGGTGGCTTCATCAGCATTGCCTGGAGAATTGGCTGTGTTATTAGCTCCTTCATCTTGTTGGTGTGCTGATTGCTCTGCCAGTGCCTTTGGTGAACACCTCCACCAGCAACTAAATAACCCATGCTGCTTACCTTAGAGAATGGGTAGGTTTCTTCCCATCTGTTAGGCTTCATGCATCACTTGTATGACCACTCAAATGGGAACTTGCTATCTGTGTGACAAAGCTTTTTGGGTGTTGGACTGCCAGAAAGAATGCTACTGCTGAATGATCTGAAGCATACTTCTGAAGCATAATGCTGAACCTGATCAGGAGGTTTTTTAAATGTTGATTATAAAATGTGGCATCCCTACCTGTATCTCCAGACATGAATCATCAAAGCTCTTGGGACAAGGAGAAGTCAACCCTAGAGTAGTGTTGCCGTTATATCAACCACCTCAAGAAGGCTCTTCCAATAGTGATGAAAGCTGGTGGTGAACCGGCTGGTTACTGAATTGATCTGTTTTGACTGAAGGCACTTTATTGCTTGTATATAGTGTTTAGCTACTATTTACCAAACATTTACTGTTCCAGCGACTTACTTGGATACAATGTAAAGCAGCTAGATGAAGGGGTCAGAGTTTAATAAAATATCAATAATAAATCCTACAAAACCTGCTTGTGAAAGCTTATTAGAATGTACACATAGCAGCCAATTACAACATCAGAAACAGTGCGTAAATATTGTGTTGTTTCTGGTAATATGTAATACGTATTTCATGTAAAATATGGTTGCAGATCTATGTAGACCAAACCATGGTCAGTAGCTAATGTGCATGAGGTCTGGTCCTATCACAGGCTTCCCGCTCCTCTGATGGGTACTTTATGGAAGTTCCACAAGAATTACACCAACCTCTCACCTGATTGAGCTTTCCTGGTGAATTTGATTCTCCTATCACAAAGAAAGCCTTCAAATGTTTTGTGCACTAGAAAGAAAGTTTGAAAATTACTGCATTGCTAATATTCCCCTAATCTACAAAGGAAGGAAATTCTGTGGGTTTGATTGATTTGGTAAAGTTTACAGTGGAATCATCCCCCCCCCCCCCCCCCCCTTCACCCCTGCTCCTCCATTTTTTTAGCCTTCTTAGCTTGCCCCTTAGTAGATTCATTCACTTCCACTTACCTTCCATCCGCCCCGCCCCCACCCACCCAAACTTATTTGTTCCTGATAACTTACACCTTTATCCTCTATTCTCCTTTTTGAATTATTTTTGATTAAAAAAATGCCCCTACCAATATTAGAAAATGCTTACTCCCTCTCTCTCTATGTATGTGATTGTTTATGGGATACAAGATGCCACACCAGCTTGAAATCACTCCTGCAACAGAGTGTGGCTACCTCAGATGGTCGTTGACTAAGTGAGAATGAAGATTAAACAAATATTAAAGACTAACATACAAGATATAAATTTCATACCAGTACGGAAGTTTCTTCTTGGCACTAAGGATTTTGATAGTGAAGAAGTTGTTGGTTGGAGCATGAAGGATGTGTTTTACTGGCACCAGAGTGTGTGTAAAGTTTCTGACAAGACAGTCGAGGAAGTGACTGGTCAGACTGTGAAGAATGGGAGTATGAAGAACCGAACTGTAGAGGTGACTGAGCAGAATTAGGTGGCAACCAGCCAAATATATTCTGGCCAGTATGAAGGGCCAGATTGTGGAAAAATTATCTGACCACCAGCTGCTCAGACTGTGCAGATGCCTATGGAGGAGACAAACTTGACAGTGGAGTGAGCGGCCAAATTGAAGGTGGAGAAAATGGTGGATTTGGTTGACCTGAAGTGACATAAGATAGCTGACTGGGTGTCGAGGCATTGACTATCACACTCACATTAATATACCAATACAATTTTGTTGCAGGGAATGGACAAGTGAGTTTTGCAATTGGCCTGGAAGCATAAGTAAAATAGCTGCCTGTCTGGCCTCCCAGGGATAAAGCAATAGAACTGTGGTTAGTCCCTGGAAGAACCAACACACAGGCACACACATGCACAAACACAGAAACACTCACTCACACACACACAACTCAAACATTCCACCTGAATATGAACCGGATTGCTTTGCCGTCTTGCACCTTGCAGGATATGCAGAAGTCACAAACAGAGTCAACGACCCGAAGACTAGATAGAGCTGGAGCAAGTGGTCAAGTGTGAACATGATCATGAATCACTAGACATTTCGGCAGGTGGGGAAATTGACACCATTAAACAAGTTAGTATCAGGAGTTGTGGTTGTTCTCTTTATATGTATCAAGTTCAAGATCTACAATTGGTACTGAACATGGAATATAACTTCTTTCTGTGCATTTTGCTTTAGTCAGCCGCTGTCACTGATGGAAATTCTACTTCTCTACTTACAAAAGTGTTTGAAACATATTCTTTCTGTGCATTTTAATTTTAGCACGTGCTCTCTCCATTGAGATACACAAGTGAGAACTTGGCTGTATGAACAACCCCAAGACTGCCTATCTTCGATGTTATTATACCTACCAACCCAGCAATTTTAATTTAACAAAGATTGTAACTTGAATGGATGATTCTTTGCTTATTACAATGATCAACAACTACTACTAGAGTTATTCAATAATAATCACTAGAGGCACTTACTATAGGATTCATAGTATTACTAAGGCTGCATGTGGTTGCATGTCTTGCCTGACTAGGTTGGTATGTGTACAAGCAATTCCCTACTTTGGTGGCATTCCTAGTCCACATTTAAGTTAATGGTAAAATGTGCTCAGTAATAGCAAAGTAGCGCTCACCGTAGACGACTTGATCACATCGATATTGGGTTGCCTGGTGCTTCATCAGCATTGCCTGGAGAGTTGGTTGTGTTATGACTTACTTCATGTTGTGGTGTGCTTCTTGCTCTGCCAGTGCATCTGGTGATGGTCACCATTAAAGATAAAAAATTCCATGTGTCGCAAACCTTACAGAATGTGTGGGTTTCTTCCTCCTGTTAGGCTTTATGCAGGATTTGTTAGACCACTCAAACTGGCACCTGCCATCTATTGGCTAATGTTTTTGGACTGTTGTGCTGCCAGAAAGACTGTTGTTGCTGGTTCAAGCTGCACTGACACAGGAGGAAGCCATATAACCCATAATTACTACAAAGGGTAAATATCATGGTTTTATGAAGGAAGCCAGGGAAATGATGGTTTAATGGATGTTCCAGGAATAGTTGAAAGCAGCAGGATATGGGGGTGTTTCAAATGTTTGTGATTGTAATGGTTCATGGATGACATCAGAGGATTTATCAGATGTGGGGGAAATGCTTATGTCAACCATAACCAAGAGTTCATATAAAGCTCAGGACGTAGTCTATAATTAAGCATTCCTGCCTTACTAAGATTATGCACCTCAGGATGTAGAGGTGTGTCAGTGGTTTCTTATTGATGTACCGACAGGATGGCTCCAGAAGATTCACCAGTTCAGTTTAGTTTCAGTAGTTGTTATAAAAGAAGGTGCTCTCTCTATATCTGAACAGTATCAAAACCTGGCAAGACTTCTACTGAACATGGAAAACAAATTCATTTTTTCTATGTTGCTGTTATCTGCATCTGCTTTCTCAGTGGCTGAGGCAGATGGCACTAGTTTTCCTTCAAAAGTGGGTCAAGGCATTATTGGCATTATTGGAGACATGAAGACCACCAATTTGGAGAAGGATACTGTCATCCTTCGCCATCTGGGAGACTTCCCTGCCTTTCCTGCAACCTCCTGCCAGCAAATAGCCTCCATCCGACCAGATGCCAAGTCTGGACTGTATTGGGTTCAAGATGGTAAGCATCCCCATCGTGTGTACTGCCAGGTGGGTTTAAGTGAGTGTGGTGAAGGCATGTGGATGAGAGTAGCCAACGTTAACATGACTGTGGCACATGCTAAGTGTCCTGTGGGTCTGGAAGAAGTCACTTCTCCTAATCCTCTATGTCGCAAAACTGTTAATATTGGCTGCTCATCAGTGAATTTTTCTACCTATGACGTTCCCTTCACTAAAGTGTGTGGGCAAGTGATTGGCTACCAATACTTGACCACAGATGCCTTTGACAGCTATATTCGTACAATTGATAATTCGTATGTTGATGGTGTTAGCATCACTCACGGCAGTTCTCCAAGAAAGCACATCTGGACATTTGCATCAGGAGGTCATGCTCCAGGTTCCCGATATAACTGTCCCTGTAGCAGTTCCAGACAATATTATGGAATTATTCCTGGATTTGTTGGAACCGACTATTACTGTGAGACTGGCACCTCTCACCCCAGTACCAATGGCATCTTTTCTCAGGACCCTTTATGGGATGGAAAGGGATGTCGGTCATCCTCTACATGCTGTGATGGAGCCGGGAAGCCATGGTTCAAGAAGGAGCTCTCCGGCCCTGTTACTAGTGATATAGAAGTACGTGTGTGTGCGGATCAATCTAGAGGAGACGAAGATGTGCTGATTGAACAAGTGTTTCTTTTTGTGCAGAAATGATGTTGCTGTTGTTATAAAAATGTCAATGATGTGAGTAGCACCAGCGATGGTCATGAACATGTGCCCCTATAAACTTGTGTATATATTGTGGCTGTAGTGAAAGTTGATATAAGATGTTATAATTATGTGACTGTAAACACTATTGCAGCTTGCTTGGTATGCTTCTAAATCTGTACTACTAGGTGTTCACCTAGTGAAGTGTTGGCATGAGATCTGTGAGCATGAGCTACTGCGCACTACCACGCACTCCATAACTTATTGGAAACTTGCAAAGTAGTTGCTTAAGTGGGACTAAAATAATGTTGTGCACTGTCACACCTGCAACTTTTCTTATTTTGGTACCAAAAAATGAGTGCTTATTGGCTTTAAAATGGCAGAGTATATTATGAGGTGGTATGTCCATTATTAGTGAAATGACATGAAAAATGGTTGAGGTCATTCAAATAGACTCATAAAGCTCTCTCCAAGAACAGAACATCAATAAGGTTCAAACTTGATTTCTGGTTGGCTCAAATCCAATGTTATATAATTCAACCACAACTGAAGTGCTATTCTCATATAAAAGTTGCATGGCATCTGGCTAAGCATTCACCCACCCCCACCCCATGCTAGCCTTGACTAAGCTTGTGCAAGCTAATTTAGCGACGCGCAAAGGCTGCTATTGAGCTTGAGCCAGAAACACTATACTGCGAGAGAAAACAGGATCTAGGAATGGAGCTAAATTGGTAGCGAAGTTTACTAGTCATCAGTCATCATTTGTTTCCTGTTCTTCTTTGTCATTGTAGAGGACCGAGATGTCTAGAATCTTGACATTTTCGACTTACAAGCATGGAAATTTGATTAGAATTTGTGATAGTGCTTCAGCTATATCCTTTCCCCGCTTGCTAGTTTCCTCATCTTCTCTGATATCCTGAAGGTCAGCAAGGAATTTATTGCGCTGCGGCAGACAAGCCTCTGGACTTGAGGCGTCTGGACTTGAGGTTGTGCCTCCTGCAGTTTGGATGGACTGGTGATCAGCAACTTGGACAATTGTTTACCAATATTAATTTTCTCTCAAGCTCAACAGCAGGAAGATAGAACTTGTTCACTTTTCTAGACATCACTTCACTCCCACTACAGTAGATATTGCTGGCAACTCAGTTCAGTCTCAGCCTCAGGTTAAGTGTTTAGGCACATGGTTGCAGCCTTTCCTGTCTCCTTGTAGTTCTGTAGATGAG
This sequence comes from Cladorhizidae sp. MBARI D1340-BT2, assembly GCA_028752905.1. Classification (NCBI taxonomy): domain Eukaryota; kingdom Metazoa; phylum Porifera; class Demospongiae; order Poecilosclerida; family Cladorhizidae; species Cladorhizidae sp. MBARI D1340-BT2. The sequence goes on along the minus strand of JAQNBH010000012.1, from coordinate 15,479,245 downwards.
TATATCTCTAAGGCAAGAAGAGTCTTTTTTGCTCATGTTTCTATTTGAGCTTTTCATTTTTCATGGTAAATAACAAATGTCTTTTTTTGCCGATATTTGTCATTCCAACCTTACTATTATTATGGCTGATACTATAACACCACTTCTGGTCAAGCTTGAAATGTTTCAATCTGATATTGGGATGCACATACTGCACATTTCAAATCATCATGCTGACCTACTCCACTCATTGGCCTTCATTGGCCATCAATTGCAGCAAGTAGTGTTAATATTGTCCTTCCCTTTCTCCCTTCTAGCCTCCGACTGCCAGTGCTTGTGTATTCAGGACCCTGGCTGCTGAACATCAGTTTGCTGCAGTAGATTCGGTGGCTTAAACATGAAGTGCACGTTGCTTCAGCCATTGATAAATGCCTATTGAATCCTGATTGTGCACAAGATCCATTACTACATATTTCCATAAACTGATTCAGACTGGCAAATTTGTATGAACACTAATATTTATATATCTGATGCCCAGAGGGGAATAAAACATTAGGCATAGAGAAGACTCATAATGTTCTTTGTCAAAAGCAAGTTCTCATCTATCGCTGAAGAATGTCACTTCATCTTCTACCATTGCATGTATTGGTGCCATATGTTGGACAAGGCTTTAGACCTCAGACTTTAGGAGACTCAATCTTCTCAGTGATTTTTCACGTGTCTTACTAGACCAGTATTCGGGAATTTTTTATGTGTCCTGTGTAAATCTAGTGTTCCAACACTAATGAGCACCTCTGCTCCACACACATTGACTTTTGACTGCATATCCGTACCCTCCATTTTAGAGGATAGAGGGCGTACTCTTTCACCTCGCTCCACACCTTCCCTCATGAACGTGGCTTTCTATTCCTTACTTGGCATGTATATAGCGCACATACATCTCTTGTTTATTTACACTAATGTATAATCCCGAAAAGGGCTATTGCTTGTAACTTTAACTTTGAACCACACTGGGAATACAATTCGAGGGAAAACACTATTATTGTTCAGTCATCTTAATTAATGGAGTGAACACTTCCTGGGTGAATACTAGTGGAGGGTGATTATCATTCTAGGAAGTACTATATTTTACAGGCACAGTAAGAACCCAAGACGAAGCAGCCTTTAACAACTACAGAAATTGCAACAACATTTTGTGTGCACTAACCCTACATGTTATGCTCTAGAAATCCAATCATGATAAACTTGAAATTCTCCAAGAGAGCATATCTTCTGTCAGCAAATAGCCTCCCTAAGACCAGGTGCCAAATCTGCAATCTATTGGATTCAAGACAGTCGGTGTCCGTCTTATGTTTACTTCCAGATGGGGTTAAGTGGGTGTGGTTAAAGTATGTGTGATGAGCCAATGCGAACAGGACTGTCTCACTCTAGCTAGTCATGTCTCCTAAACATCTATGTTGTAAAACTGTTAATTCTGGCTGTTCATCAGTGAGGTTTTCTACCTATGATGTTCCCTTCAGTAAAGTGTGTGGGCAAGTGATTGCCTACCAATACCATGGAAGAATGAAGCTAGATCAAATCAAGATGTGCTGATTGAACAATTACTTCTTTTTGTGCAGTAGATAAGAAGTAGGCATCTTATTATGAATGCCCCACAATTCAATGGAAGCACCTTCTATGTTATCACAGACCAGGTAAAGGAAGGACTGGTTTGTGTGTAGAATATTGGCAGTGAATACACATAAGTGACTATCTAGAATGTTATAGTTATTATTATAATTTACAAGTGAACATGAATGTACTTTATTCAACTTTAATATAATTCATCTTAATCTGGAGCAAAGCATAAACAGTAGTAAATATATGAAGTGGTACTGTGTGGACCCAATGCATGAGTTCTTCACCTCCAGCATGCCTGCATACCTATGTGCATTGCAGAAAGGCAATTTTCCTCTCAGGAACACCAGGACACATCACATCTTTATGGAGTGCTATCTAGAAACCACGTTTTTATATGACAACCTCTACAGAGAGTTCACATACCATACTCTCTTTACTTTCCTTCCTGTTTAAGCTGGACCACCTACATAATACTTAAATAGAACTGAGACATATTTTTACTGCTCTTGTAGCTGTACGCATATTCTGCTCACTTTCCTTAATTCCAGGGAGTAGATTAGCTTTGAGAGATTGTTAGTGAGTAAGACATAGTGGTCTTCAGCCCCCACAGCTGTGTGTACCAGGGTTTTATAGGCATGGGGGAGGGAGGGGTGGTAATATATTATAGAGGCGGTGTAATTATGGTATCTGGCCCTAGTAATTTCTACAATTGTGGTGTGAAATGGCAAAATAACTTTAAACAAAATGTTTGGTGCAAAATATCCCCTGGCACATGGGGTTTCATAACAGATTCATAATAGTTGCTTAGCCTTAGTTTGGCCATTTTGTTGGCACACATAGCAATTGCATAGAGTGTGAAAAGGGAGTTTCACAAGGCTTGAAACCCTCGCATGTTTCATAATATATATTTTCCTAAACAAGAGATGTTTGCAATGATCTTATTGTAGTTATCTCCTCCTGCTAAGCATATACGATGATTGAGAGGGTATGAACTTCACTTTATAAAAAGAGTATCACAAATGTTCTTACATCACTCTCTGTGACATCCCAACACCACCAGTCCCAGCAGCTTTAGTTTATATGTTTATGTATATGTGCTAAGCTGAAAAATCATGATAGGCCTCCAGAATAAAGGTGCAGAATGAAAGAGGGGATGTTCAGGTGGGGTTGGGCGGGATTAGCCACTAATTGGATCCTATTGATTGCCTTTAACTTCTCTTGTAATTTACAATCGATTAGCACTTTCCCATAGGTGATGAAGGATTATGTGAAGTGAGCGACATAATAAGAGTAAACGCCATAAAGATGGTGCCAAAGCTTTCACAAATCAAGCTACAATCACATCCTTGCTATCTCAAAAGAAGCAGTCACTTAATGAGTAGGTTACTACAGCTGAATTGTATTTCACAATTTTCATAGCAGAGCATAACTTAGCATTTTCTGCTGGAGACCACTTCTGAGACCACTTCACAAAACTGTAATAATGTTCCCAGATAGTAAAATAGCTGAAGGGTTTGCTTGTGGAGCAACAAAGACACAAGCCATCATTAAAAATGCTCTTACTCCTGCAATCAATGAAAATGTAATCGAAGCCTGTGCATCATATTCTTTCACTATCCTTTATGATGTGGGTAATGATCAAAATATTTCGCTATAAATTAATGGTAAGATTTTGGGATGAAAGTGCACACTCTGCTATCTCACAATTCTTAGCAGCAATGCCAGTTTGTAATGTAGCTACGGCACAAGCGATGTTTGATGCTTTATCAAAGGAATTAGAATGTCATAAGATCCCATGGTCTAATGTGATTGGCTTTAGATCAGTCTGTAATGGTTGGGGGAAATAATTCTGTCCTGAGCAGAATTAAGGAAAAACAACCAAAACTATTCAGTCTTGGTTGCACTTGCCATCTTGCTGTTCTATGTGCTATCGCAGGCTTAAAAAAACTTCCAGTATCTGTTGATAGCCTTCTCATAGACAATTGTTATCACTTCAAATACTCTGCAAAAAGATGGGCTGAATGCTCTGAAATAGAAGCTGACTTTGCAGATATCAAACCACTAAAACATTTGAAGCATTGTACCACACGCTAGCTAAGTTTGGAGCGCTTCATTAAGCGGCTTATTGACACATGCACACACACAAACACACAGAGAGAGATAGACACTTATTGACAACGCGAGGACTTGTTATACAGTACCAATTATATTTATGCCTATATCTAGTGCTGCGACCTATGTTGTCAGCCTCCATCACTTATTCATGAGCTAAAGTCATGACTGGCGCCAAGTGTCTTTGTGCAATAGATGTGTACTGAGCAAACATAGCTACATGCTCATCCCAAGTTGCAGTTAAATATATATTTTCCCATGCAATGAATTTTGGTTCCACCATAATGAGAGTGTTTCATGAGCACTCCCCTAATTCTAATATCACCACAACAGTTTCATGAAGGCGGCTCTAAACCATAAAAAGTTCATAGACACTGCAAATTTCAGCTGAATAAATGTCTGTGTGCTCTCTTTTGATTGGTCTATTGGTATAACCATACCAAAGTTATATGCAGCTCAAAATTGGGCTCCTTATTGGCAAGTGGTAATCATTACAAGTGAGGTTGGAGGCAATCAATATGCTCCAATTAGTGGTTAAACAGTCAAGTTTTGAAAGAGTGTTAATGAAGTCACTGGTGGCTAATTAGTAATTACTACTAATAAAAACACAGGTTCCTCTAACCACACATTATTTAACAGCTGATTAGCACCTACCAATAAGGAACAAGCCTGCAGCAAATTTAGGTAATCTTGGTGGCATGTCACATTGGTGTGGTTGTAAGCTGTTTAGTATCAAAATTGGAGCACACTGAGAGTGACAGTTTTCTAGCTGTAATAGAAAGTCATAGAGTCAATTGAGCAGAATACAGTGAACTCTATAATTGCAACTGAAAGCCCCCCCCCCCCCCTCCCTCCCACTTTGTTTAGCATCCCATTGCGCCCCCCCCCCCCCAATGCTACCTGAACATCCCCTCTTTCATTCCTCCCCTTTATTCTGGAAGCCTATCATGATATTTCAGCTTACCACAAGCACATAAACATATAAACTAAAGCTGCTGGGACTGGTGGACGTACGCTTCTCCTCCTTCCCCGGATCCTCCAGATTCTATTAATGTTTGACTGCTGATTATGGGATGGTCTAGTTGGTGATGTTAGATTTTTGATATTTTCCATAGGAAGTTGACATTATTTTCTCAGTCAATATGCTTAGCATGAGTTATCTACTGCAGTATATTATTAATCCTCTGGTGCCATCCTGGACACACCACACTTATGAACCTTTGTAACACATTCACATCCTTAGGTGGGAACTCTTAGTTATAGTTCAGTGCCTGAGATGGGAATTCTTGGTAATAGCTCTCATCCTGGGGCAGGAAATCTTAGGAAGCTTGTAGTTCACATTGGGTAGCTAAGTTCTCTTGGTAATGGTTCACGCACCCATTTCCACTACACCTGATGAATCCTCTGATAAACATTAATCTCACAAACCTTTGAAACACCAACACATCTTGCTGCACTCAACCATCCTTAAAACCCACCATTTTTTGGCATTCCTGGTAATTTATGCCTTGTAGTAATTATGGGTCGCTATGGCTTCCTTCTGCATCAGTGTAGCTTCAACCACCAATAACTGGCAGTCCAACACCCAAAAAGCTTTGTCACATAGATAGCAAGTTCCCATTTGAGTGGTCGTACAAGTGATGCATGAAGCCTAACAGAAACCTACGCATTCTCTAAGGTAAGCAGCATGGATTATTTAGTTGCTGGTGGTGGTTTTCACCAAAGGCACTGGCAGATAGCAGCACACCAACAAGATGAAGGAGTTAATAACACAGCAGGCAATGCTGATGAAGGGATCCAGTATTCACGTGATCAAGTCATCCCTTCCGAGTGCTAATAATTATGCCCTAGATTTTATTTCTCAGCACAACCATATAAAGGGCACTTGTATTTGTCCAATAAAGTCAATGTTTGACCAGGAATTATTAAGGAACAGCTTGCACCACACATACTAACTTAGTCAGGCACGCGACATGCAACCACATGCAGCCTTTTTAATACTAGACTATGCACTAGTAAGTGCCTCTAGTGGTAATTACCGAGCAACTCTAGTAGTTGTTGAAAATTGTAATAGCTGCAATTGATGGCCAATAAGGCCAATGAGTGGAGTAGGTCAGCATGATGATTTGGTATGTGCCTCCCAATATCAGATTGAAACATTTCAAGCTTGACCAGAAGTGGTGTTTTTAGTATATTATATCAGCCGTTGGAATGACAAAAATCTCATAAAAAGACATTTGTTATTGTTAGGTAGAGGGTTTACTTTACCATGAAAAATGAAAAGCTCCAATAGAAACATGAGCAAAAAAAGGCTCTTCTTGACTTAGAGGTACGGTATACTCATCTAGAGAACTACAAGGAGACAGGGAAGGCTGCAACCATGTGCCTAAACACTCAGCCTGAGTCTGAGACTGAACGGAGTTGCCAGCAATATCTAAAGTAGTGGGAGTGAAATTATGTCTAGAAAAATGAACAAGTTCTGTTTCCCTGCTGTTGAGCTTGAGAGAAAATTATATCGGTAAACAATTGCTAATCACCAGTCCATCCAAACTGCAGCTAGCTGCACGAATATCATGGCATGGCAGTGGGCACAACCTCAAGTCCAGACACCTAAAGTCCAGAGGCTTGTCTGCCGCAGCGCAATAAATTCCTTGCTGGAAATTCGGACCTTGAGGAGGTTATAAGAGAAGATGGGAAACTCGCTGCCTATAGCAAGCGGGGGAAAGGATAATTATAGCTGAAGCGGTATCACAAATTCTAATCTAAGTTCCACGCATGAAAGTAGAAAATGTCAAGATTCTAGACATCTCAGTCCTCTACAATGACAAAGAAGGACTGGAAACAAATGATGACAAAGAAGGACTGGAAACAAAATTAATGATGACTGAGGACTAGTAAATTTCGCTACCCATTCCTAGCTTCTGTTTTCTCCGCAGTATATATTCAATCTTTCGGTGTTTGTGCAATAGCGCGTCGCTAAATTAGCTTGCACAAGCCTAATCAAGGCTAGCGTGGGGGTGGGCTTAGCCAGATGCCCTGCAACTTTTATATGAGAATAGCACTTCAGTTAGGGTTGAACATCATTTCTGCATGGGATTTGAGCTACCTACAAATCACCTTATTGATTGGAGAGAGCTTTAGGAGTCTATTCAACCATTTTTCATGCCATTCCCCTAGTCATTGACATATCCCTCATTGTCATTCTAAAGCCAATTAGCACTCATGTTTTGGTACCAAAATAAGAAAAGTTGCAGGTGTTACAGTGCACAACATTATTTTAGTCCCACTTAAGCAACTACTTTGCAAGTTTCCACTAAGTTATGGAGTACGTGGTAGTGTGCAGTAGCTCATGCTCACAGATCCCATGCCAACACTTCACTAGGTGAACACCTAGTAGTACAGATTTAGTAGCATACCAAGCAAGCTGCAATAGTGTTTACAGTCACATAATTATAACATCTTATATCAACTTTCACTACAGCCACAATATATACACAAGTTTATAGGGGCACATGTTCATGACCATCGCTGGTGCTACTCACATCATTGACTGTTTTATTAACTACAGCAACATCATTTCTGCACAAAAAGAAACACTTGTTCAATCAGCACATCTTCGTCTCCTCTAGATTGATCCGCACACACACGTACTTCTATATCACTAGTAACTGGGCCGGAGAGCTCCTTCTTGAACCATGGCTTCCCAGCTCCATCACAGCATCTAGAGGATGACCGACATCCCTTTCCATCCCATAAAGGGTCCTGAGAAAAGATGCCATTGGTACTGGGGAGAGAGGTGCCAGTCTCACAGTAATAGTCGGTTCCAACAAATCCAGGAATAATTCCATAATATTGTCTGGAACTGCTACAGGGACAGTTATATCGGGAACCTGGAGCATGACCTCCTGATGCAAATGTCCAGATGTGCTTTCTTGGAGAACTGCTGTGAGTGATGCTAACACCATCAACATACGAATTATCAATTGTACGAACATAGCTGTCAAAGGCATCTGTAGTCAAGTATTGTTAGCCAATCACTTGCCCACACACTTTAGTGAAGGGAATGTCATAGGTAGAAAAGTTCACTGATGAGCAGCCAATATTAACAGTTTTGCGACATAGAGGATTAGGAGAAGTGACTTCTTCCAGACCCACAGGACAACTAGCGTGTGCCACAGTCATGTTAACGCTGGCTACTCTCATCCACATGCCTTCACCACACCCACTTAACCCCACCTGGCAGTACACACGATGGGGATGCCTACCATCTTGAATCCAATACAGTCCAGACTTGGCATCTGGTCGGAGGGAGGCTATTTGCTGGCAGGAGGTTGCAGGAAAGGCACGGACTTCTCCCAGACGATGAAGGCTGACAATATCCTTCTCCAAAATGGTCTCGAGGTCTACAATGGTGGTCTTGAGGCGTCCAATAACGTCTTGAACTACTTCTGAAAGAAGAGTAGTGCCATTTTCATCTGCGACTGAGAAAGCAGGTGCAGATAACAGCAATAGTGCAAAAATGAATTTGTTTTCCATGCTCAGTAGAAATTGGAGGTCTTGCCTGATTTTGATACTGTGCTGATATAGAGAGGGAGACATTCTTTTATACAACTCCTGAAACTAAACTGAACTTGTGAATCTTCTGGTGCCATCCTGTAAGTACACCAATAAGAAACCATTGACACACCTCTACATCCTGAGGTGCATAATCTTAATAAGGAGTAAGGCAGGAGCACTTAACTCTAGACTACATCCTGAGCTTGGTTATGGTTCACCCACATCTGATAAATCCTCTGATGTCATAGATAAACCATTGCACTCACAAATGTTTGAAGCACCCCCACATCATCACACTGCTCTCAACCATCCTGTTTATTCCTGGAACATCCCTAAAACTACCACTTTCCTGACATCCCTGGAAAAACCATGAAATTTATGCCTAGTAGTAATTATGGGTTATTATGGCTTCCTCCTGTGTCAGTGTAGCTTCAGCCAGCAACAACAGTCTTTCTGGCTGTCCCACACTCAACAACGATTGGCCCATACATAGCAAGTGCCAGTTTGAGTGGTCGTACAAATCCTGCATGAAGCCTAACAGGTGGAAGAAACTTACACATTCTGTAAGGTTTGCGACTTGGAATTTTTTATCTTTGATGGTGGTCATCACCATATGCACTGGCAGAGCAAGAAGCACACCACAACATGAAGGAGGTCAAAACACAAACAACTCTCCAGGCAATGCTCATGAAGCACCATGCAACCCAATATCGACGTGATCAAGTCATCTACAGTGAGCGCTAATTTGCTATAAATCTTATTACGGAGCACATTTTACCATTAACTTCAATGTGGACTAGGAATGCCACCAAAGTAGGGAACTGCTTGTACACATACCAACTTAGTACATGCAACCACATGCAGCCTTAGTAATACTATACTATGTACTAGTATATTACTGTAGGGTAATTACTGAGTAACTATAGCAGTTGTCGATCATTGTAATAAGCAAATAATCATCTATTCAATCTTAGTTAAAAATTGAGGAGTTGCAGGCATAATATCCAAGGTGCGAAATCTTGGGATTGTTGATGCAACCAAGTTCTCAACTAGCCGGTGTATCTGAAATGGAGAAAGCACTTGCTAATAAAATTAAAATGCATAGTTTGAAACACTTTTATAAGAAGGGCTGTGGTATTTCCATCAGTGACAGGGGCCGACTCAAGCCAAATGCACAGAAGAATTTATATTCCATGTTCAGTACCAATTGTAGGTCTTGAACATGATACCAAGTTGATACATATGAAGAGAACAACCTTCTTTTATAACGACACCTGATACTAACTTGTTAGTGGTGTCAATTTCCCAACTTGTCTAATGTAATCCTGAAAGTATTACCCTCACATACCTTTGAACCTCCTCCACATCAGAGGTGAGAGCCGATGGCTTTACATTTATTGCATGCAAAAACCCCCCAATAAATTTGCACAACTCAAATGAGTGGTTCACAGAGAATTATGAAGAGCAATTATGTGAAACTCACCTAGAAAAACAGCTTTAATCTCACTATATCTCCATGATCATGTTCACACTTGACCTCTTACTCCAGCTCTTCGGGTTGTTGACTCTGTTTGTAACATCTGCATATCCTGCAAGGTGCAAGACAGCAAAGTGATGAGTTTCCTTAGTGCCAAGAAGAAAATTTTATAATTTATAACTTAATTAATATCCATTCTCTCTTAGACAAACACCATCTGAGGTAGCCACACTCTGTTACGAGCATGATTTCAAGCTGGTGTGGCATCTAGTGTCCTATAAACAAACACATAGATGCACAGACAGAGAGAGCTAGCATTTTCTGATTTTGGTAGGGGCATTTTTTAATTGAAAAAAATTCAAAAGAGAAGAAGAAAGGGAAAAAGCGGATGTAAGTTAGTGGGAACAAATTTGTTTGGGATGGAGGGGGCAGAGGAAGGAATGGTGGAAGTGAATGAATCTACTAAGGATCAAATAAGTGCTAAGCTAAGATGGCTAAAAAATGGGGAGGGGGGGGGGGGGAAGGATGATTCCACTGAAATATTGGGACCTTGTATACTAAAGCAATCAGACACACAGAATTTCCTCTGTAGTATAAAGCAAGATTAGGAATGTGGTCAAGCAATTTGGAAACTTTCTTTCTAGTGCAGAGTCGAAGGCTTTCTTTGCGACAGGAGAATCCAATTCTCCAGGAAAGCTCAATCAGCTTAGAGGTGGTGTAGTTTATGTGTTAGAACTTCCAAAAGGTACACATCATAGGAGCGGGAAGCCTGCGAATGGACCACACCTCATGCACATTAGCTACTGACCATGGTTGGGTCGACATAGATCTCCAAACATATTTTACAAGAAATACGCATTACATATTACCAGAAATAACACAATATTTATGTACTGTTTCTCAATTTGTAATTAGGTACAATTATATATACTTCTGGTAAGCTTCCACAAACCGGTTTTGTAGGATTTATTATCGATTTCATTAAAAGGAAGAGTGAGTAAATGTTGAGGTTTCTATTGACTTTGATTGGTGATTTGAATAATGTTGCTTATAAAAGTGTAAATACATGCAGAAATCCACAATGCCATGCATTTGGACCATATGTAATATTTTTTCTTATTTCAGAGGAAGTTTACAGGAAGAATGAAGAATCAACTGTAAACTGGAAAATGGCTACCTGATGAGTAACATTACCTTGACACTGGAACTTATTCAAAATGAATATCTAATTTATTCAAAATTTTTTTCTGCATTGCAGTCTCCAATTTTGGTTCTTTTTCACGTGTACAGAGTCATTCACAAGAAACAATCCAAATCCATAACAACAATGGCAACCACTGGGTTGTGTCCAGCAGTAGAGATACAGAAGTGACAGTCACAGCAAGTGGGTGGAGAGTGGCAAGAGACCATCATTGACTCATCAGCAGTAATGATCCACCACCATTTGTTCATCGAAGACCATTGTGTGGAGACACAACTAGTTGTCCATGTCCCAGAGGGCAACAGCAATAGGGTGCAAGTGACTGTGGTTTATTCGTTATTACATATGCATACCACATAGCCAGGTGCCGTTAAGATATGGAATTCAACCAAGAATAAATTTATTCTATTGTTATAGCCCATGGGAAGTGATTTCCATTCCCTCTACTAGCATTTTCGACGAAAAATATTGCTACCCATAACCTCTATTGATATATTGCATGTGTAAGATGCCAGTGACATTAGGGAACTTGATTAATTGTGGCAATTGTGAGGAGTGGTACCACTTACAGTGTGTGGGACTCACTAACCAACAACACTGAGCATTGGTTCTGCAGAGATTGTAATGATTAATTATTATATATCCAAAGATGTTTGCTTCTATTGAAATACCTACTGTGGCAATACAGGACATCATTTGTCACTGTGGCTTATCGTAGTATTCAGTGAAAGGGGAGAGGTGGGTCAAAGGTCAAGATAGTGGAGATTACTAGATATGAGAAGGGCCAGAAAACAATATTGCATACAATGAGCCACTGAAATACAGGGCAACTCCATTGTGCACACAGCTACGACTCAAATACATGTGGTCATGTTTCCTCACTCAAATGCACTGCATCGTAACAACTCGGCAAGACAAATATCACAGCCAAGCTACTCTAAGTTGAATTCCTCAGATGTTTTTTCCCTCAAATACACTCATCCTCAGGTAGGTCAAAATTTAATAAATAAGACTTTTCCCCGACCTGTATCCCATAAGATGGCATGTGAACACAGCATAGAAAAGAGAGAGAGTTTAGATTATGTAGACACGATCGGTAATCTCCATAACCTCCACTCTTGATCCATTTATTTAGAGTCTTTCAAAGAGTGTCCAGCTCAATTTTCAACTATAATACATGCTTGGATAGGTCACAACTAAGTGGGGTGAGGTCACTCCATCCAGAGGTAGTTAACTGCACAGGGGGCTATTACATTGATATGTACTCCATCCTCAGATAGGTCACAACTTAGTAAGACAAATATTATAGTCTAGCTACGCTAAAATACAATCCTTAGATGTCTACTCCACTGAAATTTAGTTTATTTATGCTTAAGGGGGTAGTAAACCATTTTTCTGAAGATCTGTGTTCCAAATTTGTATCGTTCATAACTTTTTTGTTTTTCATCCTTTACAGATACTTTTTAGATCAAAAGAAAGACTGGTTCAATAGCTTTAAAATGACATATTACATGAAGGCTACTAATGATTTTTCATGTTTGTACATTTGCCACAGATAGACTCCCTTAGAACCTTACCCTTGTCACTCGACAAAAATCTTAAAAATCACAGATTGTCAGTGACCACTGCCCATTCACAGTTTGTGTAACATAGCCACATACGTAAAGTATGATAGAGACAGTTTTGCCACAATGTACTTGGAAGTGATTTGGGAGGTCAATGAAAATTCGTAATGAAAAAGCATGAAATCCGTGTCGAACATCAATGCATAACTCAAGACCAGTACACAAAATAAGAAAAAGGATTCTATCAAACTTTAGAGCATAGAAAGAGCTATAAAATGGTATATTATGGAATTGTTCTAGATAAATATTCACCGAGAGAGATTTTTTGAAAGTCTAAAAACACACCTTTTTCATAATACTCATAATACAGCTTTGAAGGGGAGACAGTTGCATTTTGGGGGGGGGGATGACCCACATGCTTTTTTTGTGTGTGATAACCACTTTATAACTCCATAGATTCCGTAAACTTCATGGTATGGACTTGATATATAGCTGAAAAGATAGGTCTCTCTATGTGCTCTCTGTTGATACTAAAATATTTTTCACAGGTATAACTAAAGCCAAGTTAGGGGAGCTACAAGTGGAGGGACCTAAAAACTTGAATGCCCACATAAATAACTCCAGATTGCCAAGTGCTAAAAATTTAAAATTAGCACGGGTGGCTAGAGGAAGCCCTACTCTATGTAATGAGTGTTTTTATTAGGTGTTAAAATTTAAGTACGTGGTCAAGCGCGCGGGTAGAAAATGAATTTCTTTAAAAATCCATAAAACTCATTTTCCACCCGAGCGCTTGACCACGTACTTAAATTTTAACGCCTAATGAAAACACTCATTACATAGAGTAGGGCTTCCTCTAGCCACCCGTGCTAATTTTAAATTTTTAGCACTTAGCAATCTGGAGTTATTTATGTGGAGGTTGCAGGCATTCAGGTTTTTAGGTCCCTCCACTTTAGGTCTAGTAACTTGCCTATAGTTATACCTATGAAAAATATTTTAGTATCAAAAGAGAGCACACGGAGAGACCTATCTTTTGAGCTATATATCAAGTCGTTACCATGAAGTTTGCAGAATCTACGGAGCTCTAAAGTGGTAACCATAAGTTTTTGGGGGGAAACAGACATCATTTACACCCCCCATGCAGTACAGGTGTGTACAAAATGCATGCATGAAATCCTCCATAACTTTTTTTCTGAACCAGAACAGCCTTCCAAGTTTTTTACACAGGTCATGCAGAGCTATAGGTAGGATATAGGTAGGATATAAAAGGAAGAATTTTTTAAAAGAAAATTTTCAGAAAAATGGTTTACTACCCCCTTAAATGAACTGCCTCCTCAGAATAGTGAGATGGTGGTCACTTCACCTTAAGATAGGTCATTATACAATGACCGGGAGTCACTGTATCAGTGATCCCCAGGGTCATTTTATAGCGGAAAGGTATACCATGTAGCACAACACCTGTGATGCATTGAACCTGAAATGCACTGTATCACCTGCTTAAACAGGTCACAATAAACTGGGGGGTAGGGTACTCCATCTAGAGGAAGGAAGGGATCACTGTTTTCTCATTCAAATGCACTCCCTTCTCAGATAGGTCACAATTAAGAAAAATATGGCCCAGATATTCTAAATTGCAATCCTCAGCTGTCTGAATCATAGTATCTAAAATGAACTGTATCATCGGAAGATCATGATTAGTGAGGCGGCCACAAACAAGTAGAGTGGTCGCTGTTTTCTTAACAACTGCACTCAATCCTCAGTTAGGACACGACTCGAACTATTCCAATAACAGTTGCTTTATTCCCCTCACAGAATCTAGTAATATTTAAGCTTAAATGAACTGCCACCTCAGCCGATCATCGATGAGGAAGGGGTTCCCCATGGTAAGTCACTGTGTTCTAGGATACAAAGTCCCTGTGTCACTGTATCCTAGTATTTGCTGAGAACTAGGATACAGTAACCGGGGGTCATTTTAAAAGGGGAACACCAGATACTGCAACACCGGCATCAAACCAGTCCAATCAGCTCTCAGCTCTGGAGTTCAATAAATGTTTATTTAAAAAATTAAAATAAATATTATTATTTTTAATTTGCTTGGTCAAGGCCTGGCCTATTATTTTAGCCCTCCATGTTAAGCACCTGGACAATGGGTGTTGCCCATTATGCTTTATTGCCAGTCTGGGCCTCAGTCGGTTCACTCAGAAGTTTACTCCTGTGACAATAGCTAACACACATACCATAAACGAAACCAGGGTACCTATGATGCATGTGTATTATATGGTACATATATAGGTACATGCATTTTCTTTAGTATTAAACATGGTAGATAATAACAGCTGTTATACTGAGTAACTTCTTGTAGGTGGTTGATTGACTTAAAGATTGACTTAAAGATAAGATAAAAAACGTAACAGGGAAAAAAATGAACAAAAATTTACCAGACAACAAACATTTACAGAACCCTTTACCTATTAATATAATGACCAAATATAATGACCAAACTGAAGAAAAAAACTTTACTTATTTGTACCTTTCAATGCCTGCTGTCTATATTTGGAGTTTTCAGTGCCTTCTGTCTATATTTGGAGCTTTCAATGCCAGCTGTCTATATTTGGAACCCTCAATGCCTGCTGTCTATATTTGGAGCTTTCAATGCCTGCTGTTTATATTTGGAACTTTCAATGCCTTCTGTCTATATTTGGAGCTTTCAATGCCTGCTGTCTATATTTGGAGCTTTCAATGCCTGCTGTCTATACGTGGAACTTTCAATGCCTGCTATCTATATTTGGAGCTTTCTATGCATGCTGTCTATATTTAGAGCTAGAGTGCTCCCGTGTTTAGATTAGATCATGCATTCCCATGCATTGCAGTGTGCATGCTCATAAGTGAACTCAAGTACAGTATTATGGTACATAAATCATCATAAATATAGCTGTACTCCCATTTCTTGGCTAATTACCTAGGAGATCCAGTTGACCCTTTTGGACCCTTCTTTCTTCTCTGTACTCTCACCCTACATGAACCCCACATGAACCCTGCCCCCCTCACCCTCCTCAGCTATATAATAAAATCATGAAGGTAAGCTTCTGCTTCCACCTTCTCCCGAGCTCATCTTCCCATTTCCACTGCCTGCCTTCTCTTTCGTGACTCCAGATTTCATCTTCCTATATACCTCCATTGAGCACACACTAGTGATGCTAACGAACCTTACCTCCTCTCCTTTACCTCCTCATCTATCTCGCATCTCCACTCTGCACGGACTGATGATGCAGACGAGCATGTTGCTCTCTAGAGTGCTATTATTCCAGTTCCCTTCAAACTATCAATTAATCTACATTCAGCCAATCATTTATATATTAAAATTCGGAGAAGAGATGTCTCTATGTGACTACTGTCTTGATATAGAGATATTCAAATGTGTAGTTGGTGCCTTCAGACTGTTAATAAACAAACAATAATATCACTAACTAATTACCATTAATTTTGGTGGAACACCGACAACATTTTTAAATGAAATCATTTGGACTTATATACTCAAGCAACAGTATATCCTTGATCTTGTGTGGCTCCAAATGTGGGAGCCATATGAAATTTATATATCATTCACTGATGATGGTTCAAGATCAGGATCACACTTCAGGTGGTGACTCTATTGCTTTAGCTGCAAACATAAGGATATGAGTAAGTTTATAGAGGGGAAACTTCTCCCTATTAAGACAAGGTTAGGATTGTTCTTCTCCCTGGTGAACTAGTCAGTTATGTAGCTGTAGAAGACTACAGTTATGTCTACTTCAAGTTTTCTGAGTTGCATCAGGTTTATCAAAGTCATTGTTTATAACCTTGACATTGAGAAAGAGGTTTGCTTCAAAGAACAGAATTTAAAAAAAGTGATGGAGAGAACACGACTTCTGTCTTCCATTAAGGTAGGATGCAAATGCTTAATTAGAAAGCTGTGCATGCAATGTGATCATGGATCAGGTGCTCTAACAAAAGAGGCTAATATAGACCAATGAGCAGATCAAGTTGGTTGAGTTTCATTTCAATGCACATGGTTACCAACAGGAGTCTTTTCTCAGTATTCTCAAGATTCAGGCAGAGGCATTAATGTAGCTGACTTGAATAATCTGAATGTGCACACCTCATTAGTAGGATTGTCTTGTAAAGATGAAGCACTGCTATTGATGGTCAGCAACACTATTAATAGGCATTTATCGACCAACTGCAGCAAAGTCTTGTTATTCTTTGAACAACACAGGCAATGTTCAACATGGGGTGCCGAGTGAAGCAATGAAGCAATGTAAGTTTATTGCTCCATGGGATGTACGTAAGTGCGCACAGATGTCCAAGGCAACATACACTAGCATACTGTCTCCAGGCTTGAGATGTACATACACTAGCATACTGTCTCCAGGTTTGAAATGTACATACACTAGCATACTGTCTCCAGTCTTGAGATGTACATACACTAGCACACTCTCTCCAGGCATGAGATGTATATACACTAGCATGCTGTCTCCAGGCTTGAGATGTACATACACTAGTATAACTCCAGGCTTGAGATGTATATACACTAGCATGCTGTCTCCAGGCTTGAGATGTATATACACTAGTATAACTCCAGGCTTGAGATGTATATACACTAGCATGCTGTCTCCAGGCTTGAGATGTATATACACTAGCATACTGTCTCCAGGCTTGAGATGTATATAGACTACTGTCTCCAGGCTTGAGATGTATATACACTAGTATAACTCCAGGCTTGAGATGTATATAGACTACTGTCTCCAGGCTTGAGATGTATATACACTAGTATAACTCCAGGCTTGAGATGTATATACACTAGCATGCTGTCTTCAGGCTTGAGATGTATATACACTAGCATGCTGTCTCCAGGCTTGAGATGTATATACACTAGCATGCTGTCTCCAGGCTTGAGATGTATATACACTAGCATGCTGTCTCCAGGCTTGAGAGAAATATAAAAAACGATAAAAACTAAAACAAACAAAGACAATGATCAGTTTTTATTAACATTATATGTAAAACATTAAAAATAAACAAATTAATAAAAATTCCTGGTGAAGGTAATTGTAATTTATTTTTATTTTTATAATAACCTTTTCAACAACAACAACAATAACAACAAAAATAATAATAACAACAACAATAATAATAACTTTTTATTTATTTATTATTGACCAAATGTAAAAGAAGTTATTGGACAAATGCTGACTTTTATCTCGGCACAAGCACGACGAAGTGCTTCAACCAGGGCTGTCTTACAGCATTGCAGGCCCAGGGTAAAGCAATATACTGGGTCCCTTCCCACTCACTAAAAAAGTGTGATACAAGATCTGAGAAAAGGGCTCACTTGAGTGCAACATAAAATATGAACATAGATCTAAGGACGCTCTTCGAAATGCACTTGAATCCAGAACCATTCGAAAATTATGTGTCATGATGAGACAAGTTTTATTTTTACTCGAAACTCCGTCCATGTATTGATATCACACAATTTTAGGTTACTGTGGTAACCAAAGGGAAATAATGAATTGGATAGTGCCTCCTAGAACAAACTGAATGAAAGTGCAATTAGATGTACATGTACAAATCTATATATGGAATGTCCACATCGCTATATAACCTTCCTAACAATACAGCAAGCCCACTTGATCATGCCTCCCTCCATTCCATGTAACATTTACCAATAGCAGGCCCATTATATACTAAAACAAACCATAAAACTGAAATTCAAGTTATGGGCCAGGCTAGCTGCTGCTGAAACTTTGTGTGCACAGGTAGGCTGAAGCACCTTGCCAAGTCTTTCATTCCTGGCCGTTGTACGTATATCGTCCCAGTCCTCATTTCACACCTTTTCCTTCACCGGTTTCCAGACATAGCTCCCACTCAGACCTCATATATACTCTCCTTATAGCCCTGTTCCTCATTCTATAACTACCTTTCTCGGGGGTGGCAGGTAGACTACGATCATTAATAAGTGCATGGGGTGTATTTCAGAATGCAAAACTTTGATTTTCAGATACCAAATTTTAGCGTTATGCAATACTGGCATTAGTTTCTTAGTTATGTGAGATATCGATGATATAAAATAGCTATGTACTCTTTGGTTCTAAAAACTTCCGAATTGTTTTGTCTTGG
This sequence comes from Cladorhizidae sp. MBARI D1340-BT2, assembly GCA_028752905.1. Taxonomy (NCBI): domain Eukaryota; kingdom Metazoa; phylum Porifera; class Demospongiae; order Poecilosclerida; family Cladorhizidae; species Cladorhizidae sp. MBARI D1340-BT2. The sequence goes on along the minus strand of JAQNBH010000012.1, from coordinate 15,460,578 downwards.
TAAATGTAAAGCATTATTAAATTGTATGAATTCTCACTTGACATAACAACATTAAAATCACTTTCTCAATAATCGACTTCAATTTTTATTCCCTCGACGTTTTGACGTTTTGACTAGAGCATCTAGCGAAACATCGAGTGAATAAAAATTGAAGTCGATTATTGAGAAGGTGATGTTAATGTTTCGTCATTCCAGTTTCATTGTTGAAAGGAGATACATTCTAGGCTTTCTAAGACCGCTACTTCAGAACCGATTTGCTCAAAATCGACTCACTAACTACGAGAGCTTATAAAATGGGAGTACAAAGAAGGTAAACACTGCCTTGCTATGCTCTTCATTGCCAGTCATAAGGACACGTTCATTAGAGGAAATCAAGATGACCAGAATTTTCACAGTTATTCTTTACCACTATATTGACTTGCTTCTCCTGAATTTGTCAAAAATAACAAGAGGGACTACACTGCCTTGCTATGGACTGCACTGCCTTGATATGGACTGTGCCTTGCTATGGACGGCACTGCCTTGCTATGAACTGCACTACCTTGCTATGGCCTTGCTATGGACTGCACTGCCTTGCTATGGACGGCACGGCCTTGCTATGGACTGTACTGCCTTGCTATGGACTGCACAGCCTTGCTATGGACTGCACTGCCTTGCTTATGGACTGCACTGCCTTGCTATGGACGGCACAGCCTTGCTATGGACTGCACTGCCTTGCTATGGATGGCACAGATATAAAAGCATCTACCACAAAAAAAGGAAAAGGAGACCAACACATCTATTTTTGGGAGGGGGCAGTTTTCAAAGTAAATAAAAATAATCTAGTCCCAGAGTGGTGCAATTGTTGGCCTTATAGAGTGAATCCACTAATCGTCCTACTCGATCATAACAGGTTCACCCCTTCCATCTTGCCTATCCTAGGTCTCTCTGCAGTGCTGTTTCCTGTAACCACAGCCTTCCCGTCAATAAAACTTCAGCTAAATACTCCACACCACCCATCCTACCTCTACCCACAATTAATTCTGCTCATCCATGCTATTTTCACCGACTTCTTCACTATCTTCTCAACTGTGCATTTCCCCTCGGCTTCCTGTCAAATAACACCAGCGAGTAAGTACTCTTCCCCAATTTTCACACTTAAACCTTCACACCCCTTACTGTTTAACCTTGGTGGTCCAACTGCCAATTCACCACGGCAGCAGTACTATCAGCATACAAGTACCCTAAACAAACTCCATCAGACTATAGCATCATTCCCATTATGTAGATACGAACAAATCAGGGCATCCCAGCCCCAGCATACTCACCTATCAGGCTTGCTTAGTTTAGCATCACCCTATCTCCACCCCACTATACAAACCTTTGCATTTTCATAAAACCTCTCCATTGGCCACACCACATCCCTAATCATATATAAGCCTTACTCATTTCCACAAAAAGGACTTTACTAGCCTCCACAAATACCAAATATGGCCATTCTAACTTCTGAAAGTGACAAATACGGTCGGTTATTAACTTCCATAAAGTCTGAGTAAGTATGAAACTTTCCTCTTCCTCATTCATACATCACTCAGCTCCAACCACCAGTCCGAACATCTCGACAACCCTGTCCTCACCCCCAAAAGTCAAAAGCTTGTTGATAGAGAGAATGTATGGCATCCCTGTGGGACATCACCTAATGATCTTTACCAGCACTTTCCAAAACAACACAGCACAACTGTATACAACTGCATGTAATGAGCACACAAATAAAGCTAGATCACCAGGATGAACGAAACAAAATGTTCATGAGCTCTTTGCCTTGGCAATGGCTATAGCAGCTAGTGACAGTACACCAACTGCCACAACTCCTCCTACAGCAGCCGCGCCTCCTAACACACCTAGACCTATCAGTCCATCTGCAGAGATTCAAACAGACAGTACACAACAGTGAGCAACAGTTCATAGGGAGAGCTTGAGAGAGAACTGGTGACCGAGACAATACTACACTTGCTATCCTAACCGACACCAAAAACACATTTCTACTATTGTATATAACACAAGATTTATCAGAACTATGAATGTGTATATGTCTGCACACAGTTCCATTTCTCTAATGGACCTTAAGCACACAATATTGCATTTACAACCAATCCAAAATTGGGTAATAAACGTCATCTTTTGTGGTAGAGATTCGCTTCACACATGCAATGTTGGTTCTCTAAGGAAAATAGCTTCATGCAGAGCAGCATTTCATCTGATTCCATGTAGTTCTGTATGTGGCCAACCAAAGGCTCACTATCATGCTCATAGCACACACACACATTTAAATAAAGTCAACAAGTTTCACAAAACTTTCACCAAATTTGGGTTGAGGGACAGATTTATAATCAGAATGCCAGAAGCTAACCCACAGCCCTAGATTATGGGCGAGCCAGTTTCTCTAAGTTTCTCCTGCAACATTTGATTTGGTGAAGTGGATGAGATCTTCAGGACATCTTATGTACAAGTCTCTGTGTTGCCATGGTTGCAAGTGCAAACAAAGAACTGCACTATATCACACACATGAAGAAAACGTTCCACACTGTTACTGCCTTTACTGAGATTTACATGTGTTTTGAGAAATCCATCTGAATCTTATATATATGTCAATACCATTTCATAGAGAAATAGGACAAGGTAAATCATTTCTTAAAATATGAATAAAAAAGGATAGGCTCATACGACTAATGCAGTAGAAATAGTTAGTCCCAGTGACACCCCTGATGACCAGTGCTCCAGACTAACCTGGTTGGTGTAATATTTAGTCCCTATGACACCCAGGATGACCAGTGCCCCATACTAACAAGGTTGGTGTAATATTTAGTTCCAGTGACACCCCTGATGACCAGTGCTCCAGACTAACCTGGTTGGTGTAATATTTAGTCCATATGACACCTCTGATGATCTATGCCCCCTGCTAACCAGGTTGGTGTCTCTATGACCAGTGCCCCCTAATAACCAGGTTGGTGTAATATTTAGTCTCTATGACACCCCTGATGACCAGTGCCCCACACTAACCAGGTTGGTGTAATATTTAGTCCCTATGACACCCCTGATGACAAGTGCCCCACACTAACCAGGTTGGTGTAATATTTAGTCCCTATGACACCCCTAATGACCAGTTCCCCATAGGTTGGTGTAATATTTAGTCCCTATGACACCCCTGATGACCAGTGCCCCAAACTAACCAGGTTGGTGTAATATTTAGTCCCTATGACACCCCTGATGACCAGTGCCCCAAACTAACCAGGTTGGTGTAATATTTAGTCCCTATGACACCCCTGATGACCAGTGCCCCAAACTAACTAGGTTGGTATAATATTTAGTCCCTATGACACCCCTGATGACTAGTGCCCCAAACTAACCAGGTTGGTGTAATATAAAGTCCCTATGACACCCCTGATGACCAGTGCCCCATACTAACCAGGTTGGTGTAATATTTAGTCCCTATGACACCCCTGATGACCAGTGCCACAAACAACAAAACAAGCCAAAATGCAAACAAACATACAAAACACCATGACCAAATAAGGCAGACAAGTGATGACAAGCTAGCCTTATTGACTGCAACAACAACAACAACAACAACAACAACAACCAAAAAATGTTCATGGTGTTTTTTCCCCTTCTTTTCTTTGCCTTGGAGAAGCCTAGCGCAGTTAGTGCCAGGGACCCCAATGCCACTACTCCTCCCAGAGCAGCCACACCTCCTAACATACCTAGACCTATAGGCCATCTGTAGGAATGCACACAGACAGTAGACTACAGTGGTCAACAAGAGAATGCTGTGATTGTGAGTGCTTGGTGGCTGAGAGGATGTGCCTGTTAGCCCAACTCGGATCTGTCTATAGAAATCCAAATTTTACATACAACCTTTTTCACACATTTAGCATCTTTCCAGTTCCATGTATCTGTGTCTACAGCGAAGTAATCTTGGAATAGAAGTTCCAGGTAGGTATCTGTGTCTACAGTAATAGAAGTTCCAGGTATCTGTGTGTACAGTAAAGAGCTCTGGGAATACAAGTTCCAGGTATCTGTGTCTAGAATAAAGGACTCTGGGAATAGAAGTTCCAGGTATCTATGTCTAGAATAAAGGACTCTGGGAATAGAAGTTCCATGTATCTACATGTATGTCTACAGTAAAGAGCTCTGGGAATAGAAGTTCCAGCAGGATCTGTGTCTAGAATAAAGGACTCTGGGAATAGAAGTTCCAGGTATCTGTGTATACAATAAAAAACTCTGGGAATAGAAGTTCCATGGATCTCAGACATTAAAATAATAATCCTCAGACATCAAAAAAAAATTTCTCAGACATTAAAATAATAATTCTCAGACATGGCATTTTATAAAAACTACAACTGGGAATGTTTTTGTGGGGATTATTTAAACATGAAGTATTCCAGATTTGTGGCACACATACCTCTGGTGATCTTTTTAGTGACGAGTCTCTTGAGCTTCTGGGCCTGGTGATTGTTGGGCTCCATCTGCAGCACACGATCGATACAGTTGCGGGCCTCCTCGAACTCCTGCACAACCAATGCAACAATGAGGTTGCATCAAGCCATGTGCTGTCTTAGTCTCGGCACAACCACTAACTTCTGCTGTCTTAGTCTGGGCACAACCACTAACTTCTGCTGTCTTAGTCTGGGCACAACCACTAACTTCTGTTGTCTTAGTCTGGGCACAACCACTAACTTCTGCTGTCTTAGTCTGGGCACAACCACTAACTTCTGCTGTCTTAGTCTGGGCACAACCACTAACTTCTACTGTCTTAGTCTGGGCACAACCACTAACTTCTGCTGTCTTAGTCTGGACACAACCACTAACTTCTACTGTCTTAGTCTGGGCACAACCACTAACTTCTGCTGTCTTAGTCTGGGCACAACCACTAACTTCTGCTGTCTTAGTCTGGGCACAACCACTAACTTCTGCTGTCTTAGTCTGGGCACAACCACTAACTTCTACTGTCTTAGTCTGGGCACAACCACTAACTTCTGCTGTCTTAGTCTGGGCACAACCACCAACTTCTGCTGTCTTAGTCTGGACACAACCACTAACTTCTGCTGTCTTAGTCTGGGCACAACCACTAACTTCTACTGTCTTAGTCTGGGCACAACCACTAACTTCTGCTGTCTTAGTCTGGGCACAACCACTAACTTCTGCTGTCTTAGTCTGGGCACAACCACTAACTTCTACTGTCTTAGTCTGGGCACAACCACTAACTTCTGCTGTCTTAGTCTGGGCACAACCACCAACTTCTGCTGTCTTAGTCTGGACACAACCACTAACTTCTGCTGTCTTAGTCTGGGCACAACCACTAACTTCTACTGTCTTAGTCTGGGCACAACCACTAACTTCTGCTGTCTTAGTCTGGGCACAACCACTAACTTCTGCTGTCTTAGTCTGGGCACAACCACTATAACTTCTGCTGTCTTAATCTGGGCACAACCACTAACTTCTGCTGTCTTAGTCTGGGCACAACCACTAACTTCTACTGTCTTAGTCTGGGCACAACCACTAACTTCTGCTGTCTTGTCTGGGCACAACCACCAACTTCTGCTGTCTTAGTCTGGACACAACCACTAACTTCTGCTGTCTTAGTCTGGGCACAACCACTAACTTCTGCTGTCTTAGTCTGGGCACAACCACTAACTTCTGCTGTCTTAGTCTGGGCACAACCACTAACTTCTGCTGTCTTAGTCTGGGCACAACCACTAACTTCTGCTGTCTTAGTCTGGGTACAACCACTAACTTCTACTGTCTTAGTCTGGACACAACCACTAACTTCTGCTGTCTTAGTCTGGGCACAACCACTAACTTCTGCTGTCTTAGTCTGGGCACAACCACTAACTTCTGCTGTCTTAGTCTGGGCACAACCACTAACTTCTACTGTCTTAGTCTGGACACAACCACTAACTTCTGCTGTCTTAGTCTGGGCACAACCACTAACTTCTTCTTAGTCTGGGCACAACCACTAACTTCTGCTGTCTTAGTCTGGGCACAACCACTAACTTCTGCTGTCTTAGTCTGGGCACAACCACTAACTTCTGCTGTCTTAGTCTTGGCACAACCACTAACTTCTGCTGTCTTAGTCTGGGTACAACCACTAACTTCTGCTGTCTTAGTCTGGGCACAACCACTAACTTCTACTGTCTTAGTCTGGACACAACCACTAACTTCTGCTGTCTTAGTCTGGGCACAACCACTAACTTCTACTGTCTTAGTCTGGGCACAACCACTAACTTCTGCTGTCTTAGTCTGGACACAACCACTAACTTCTGCTGTCTTAGTCTGGGCACAACCACTAACTTCTGCTGTCTTAGTCTGGGCACAACCACTAACTTCTGCTGTCTTAGTCTTGGCACAACCACTAACTTCTACTGTCTTAGTCTGGGCACAACCACTAACTTCTGCTGTCTTAGTCTGGACACAACCACTAACTTCTACTGTCTTAGTCTGGGCACAACCACTAACTTCTGCTGTCTTAGTCTGGACACAACCACTAACTTCTGCTGTCTTAGTCTGGGCACAACCACTAACTTCTGCTGTCTTAGTCTGGGCACAACCACTAACTTCTGCTGTCTTAGTCTTGGCACAACCACTAACTTCTACTGTCTTAGTCTGGGCACAACCACTAACTTCTGCTGTCTTAGTCTGGGCACAACCACTAACTTCTGCTGTCTTAGTCTGGGTACACCCACTAACTTCTGCTGTCTTAGTCTGGGCACAACCACTAACTTCTGTCTTAGTCTGGGCACAACCACTAACTTCTGTCTTAGTCTGGGCACAACCACTAACTTCTACTGTCTTAGTCTGGGCACAACCACTAACTTCTGCTGTCTTAGTCTGGGCACAACCACTAACTTCTGCTGTCTTAGTCTGGGCACAACCACTAACTTCTGCTGTCTTAGTCTGGGTACAACCACTAACTTCTGCTGTTTTAGTCTGGACACAACCACTAACTTTAATAACTTGCATACAGTATGTAATTGTGTATATAGGAGATTTTGTATGCTTATGAAACATTACTGCAGATGCTAGAGGTGTATCACATCAGGATATGTTGAAGCACTCTTTGACTATATTATATAGGGTGGACTCGCACCATTTCAAAATCACAGATAAAAAAAGCAAGGAAACAAGTAAATCGGTAAGGATCATCAATGCAATAAGCAGGTGGCCTAGCCCAGCTTATTCAGTAGCTGTACGAACTCCATGCAGAGATACAATTAGACAGTTGTCTACCGAGAAACATATTCTTTGTGAAAGAATATTAGCACCCAACAGCATTGACTTCCCAACAAGATCAGGTCACGATTCATGTATGTGTATGTATGTATATGCACAAATGTATTATGTATATAATATGGATGGATGTATACAATAAGTGCATGTATATATGAATGATGTATGTATATAATATATGCATGTATATATGTGACACGGCATAGGAAAATAAGGGACTTTAGAAAAAAGGAAAACGCGAGAAAATTGAACTTTTAGTTGGGATGGTTAATTTTAGTAACGGCATGACATAAGAATTGCTATTTTTATTTAAATTGAATTCTTACATCATCATAGCGGCATGCACTAAAAAGAGTATTGAAAAATCTAAAAGTTGGTCTATGTTTCGAGTTGATTGAGTACGTATTGTGGAAGTTACAGCAAGTTAAAGCTGAAGGTAGTCTTTTTCTATTTTAGCTATATAGTCTTGCCAGAGAAGTGTGTGGACTAAACAATGGCAGAGGAGACTCCTACCTCTCCATCTAATTTCACTCTAGAGAACATCTCTCCAGTCACTGCGCTAGATGGCAGTCATGAGGACAATAATGAGAGAGAAACAGTGGACCAGTTCTTCTCCACAGGTTGTGGCTGTTAGCTTGGTCCTGATAATACAGGCTGCTCAAGTCTTCTCTGTGGGGAGTTAGCAGTGAGGAGTTAGCAGTGACTACAAGAAATGTGTGTTTAGTTGCCATCTCTTTTTCTGTTTTCACTACTCACCTTGACCATGCAAAACTAGTAAAATATGGATTATGACATCATTGTTTATTATTACATCATTGTTTACACGATTAATAAATTTTATATCTTAAGAATGGTAATGTATTGACCTATAATATTTTGAGAAAACATTCTTCATTATCTAAGAAATATATTAAAATAGTAAAAATAAATTGAAAAAAAAATCAAAGTCCCTTGTTTTCCTATGCCATGTCACATATGTATGTATGAATGATGTGTATATATGTATATATGTATGCATGTGTGCGTATGTGTACTTTAGCAGTACACATGGTGAAGACTGACACCTGCTATGGTGGGTTAATCATCCTGAGTAACTGTTATAGATTTCTTGAGGAAAGGTGTAGCAGAGGAGCCAACAGCAATATTCAAGAATAAGAACTAAATATGATATGTACTGCCTTATACACATCATGGAGAGATGAAACAAACGAGAAAAAAGTTTATAAGGAGTTGACACTCCCTCTGGAGTTCACACTCGGAGATTGCTGTGCTTCTCCATCGCAACAGCTGGCTTGGAGCAGCTCCCGCCTAGCTAAATCACTCCTCCACCATAACATTCTAGACAACTACAAACATCATAAAAAGAACAGAGCCAAAAGTTTTCCACAACTTGTTTAATTATGAACTTAAATTGGCTTAGTCAACACCCGACACTTCAGCTACAGCATCTAGCGGGAACATAGAGTGGGCAAACCAGTTTATTACCTCTGCTTATTACCTCAGCAGAGTGCGGGTGTCCCAGCTAGTACATATTAAAAACTAAAAAAAAAAGACTTGTCTAAAAAAAAAATGCAACATGAACTTATCACCGCAGGGCAAGCAGTCCCCAGTGATGGTAGCTGTGCGTCAAGGAAGAGCGAAAAGCAAATGATAAAGTGCACGTACATTGATACCCTTTACCTCATACATTTATAATCCTGTGCACTAATATTACATTGCCCGCTGTCTGGGAGTGCACTAGCAACAAATCACTTTGTCCTACATTCTAAAAATGATGGACAGCAACTCCCCTCCCTCCCCCTTTCCAAATAAAGCTCATATCTCAGATAAACTCATGGTGGTAGTTTCCCAGCTGTCAACATGGAACTCATGGTGGTAGCTTCCCAGCTGCCTACATGGAACTCATGGTGGTAGCTTCCCAGCTGCCTACATGGAACTCATGGTGGTGGCTTCCCAGCTACCTACATGGAACTCATGGTGGTAGCTTCCTAGCTGTCTACATGGAACTCATGGTGGTAGCTTCACAGCTGCCTACATGGAACTCATGGTAGTAGCTGCAAAACTGCCTACATGCAACTCATGGTGGTAGCTTCCCAGCTGCCTACATGGAACTCATGGTGGTAGCTTCCTAGCTGCCTACATGGAACTCATGGTGGTAGCTTCCCAGCTGCCTACATGGAACTCATGGTGGTAGCTTCCTAGCTGCCTACATGGAACTCATGGTGGTAGCTTCCCTGCTGTCTACATGGAACTCATGGTGGTAGCTTCACAGCTGCCTACATGGAACTCATGGTGGTAGCTTCCCAGCTGCCTACATGGAACTCATGGTGGTAGCTCCTCAGCCCTCAGCTGCCTACATGGAACTCATGGTGGTAGCTTCCCAGCTGCCTACATGGAACTCATGGTGGTAGCTCCTCAGCTGCCTACATGGAACTCATGGTGGTAGCTTCCCAGCTGTCTACATGGAACTCATGGTGGTAGCTTCCCAGCTGTCTACATGGAACTCATGGTGGTAGCTTCACAGCTGCCTTCATGGAACTCATGGTGGTAGATTCCCAGCTGCATACATGGAACTCATGGTGGCCAGCTGCCTACATGAACCTGCTACTTTCAGCAACTGTTGACTAAAAAAGACTCCTAGCAAGTCCCCTTGCTAAAGTTGGATACCAGCACACCTCAATACCACATCAAGTGTGAAACCCACCTTGAAATTCTTCCTTAACCCTCTCACCGGCATAAGCGCCTGTAGGTGCGAAATGGTATTACCGCTACTAAAATAATAATAAAAAATTAACCATTCAACCAAAAAATAAAGTAAACATATTTTCGCATAGCTAAAGCTTTGCTCTATGAAGATTTAAAATATAACGTTTGTATAACATAGGTAACCATGAAAAACGTGACGTCAAACTTCACTTCCGGTTTTGGAATATAAATGTCGGTTTGATATAATCGAGATGAAGTTATCGGTCTGCTTTTTTATGATGATTTTTGCCTCTCCAAGAGTCATAACTCTTGAGAAGAAAAAAAATATACCCCTGCTTACTTGGGAAGCCACGAGGTTGACGTGAATGAGCTAGCAGCTCTGACAAGATCTGTCATTGGTAGCCCTAGCCCTTGCCCACCTGCTGCTACCTCTCTTGCTGGTATGCATGTAACATAATCTAGTAATGTAAAGGTATAATAAGATTTATTCTGATATATTTAGGTCCTTCAAATATCTCTCCTTCTGACTCTAATGAGTCAGTGATACAATTACCCCTTCCTAATCAGCTCCATGTTATGATATTCACAGTTATGTGGTTGTTGCCAGCTTCATATAATGATATTCATAATTATACGTTTGCCAAAAATATAGTCAGTTACCTTCTATTGTCATTTACTAACCTGTCACTCAATGAGCAATAGAAAATTCTTAGTGGACATAATAGAAACAGTTCCTGTTTCTTACAATGAGATTCATGATGTTGTGATTTATTGCTAGGCCACCAAATTTTGTTACAATATTCATTCACTCATTAGCTATCACCTGATATATGGTTGCTGGGTACTTTACATCATGCATCTTTAAATATAATATATATTAAGAAAATCATTAATTTTGAGAAAAAACCCTCTGTAAAGGTACCGGTGAGAGGGTAAGGAATGGTACTACTATCCGCCCGGCATATAATTACTGCACAATTGATCCATGCAAAGATATTTTAGTACATGAAAACTTGAAATGTCTCAAAGTGCATATCCACGAATAATGTTAGTGAAATAAGGACTTGGTAAAGGATTATCTGGTTGGGGTAAGTTTGTTGATGTAATCAAGCTAACAAGTGTGCTGCATTATAGGTAGAACAAATGGGAGTTCTCACACCTGGGCAATTGTTGGGCAATTGTTAAGAAGTACAAGGAGGCTATAACTGTTCCTCTACCAAAACATCTGCTCTCCTTGAAGGAGGCTGTCGTCAACACTGCATAGGTACAGTCAACAAAAGCTATAAGACATGGTCTATGCCGATACTGTATGCGTAGCATACAACAACTGTACATACATGTACAAACAAGTTAGAAAAAATGGTTAAGGAAAAGTGGAGACTCTGAACTGATGTTGTCTTCCACTGACTACAAGACAACAAACAAACAAACAACCAAAAACCAAAAAAAACACCCAAAAAAAGTTTGCAACCGCCCAAAACTGTACTCATGTAGAACACTAACAGTTGTGGTATATACCTACCTCCAGTTTGTAGTGGCCCAGAGCAATGAGGTAGCAGTGGTCCCTCTGGTCTTGGCCCGGCTTCACCAGGTCTGCACACACATACGCATACAGAGACACCACGTTGCTCAAGCCTCGCACTTCCACAACACAAACGCGCTCTCATACGTCAGGTTAGGGAGGTAAGGAGGAATATCTCCAATTACAGAATGCCCTTACCAAACTAGAGAAGCACTCAATTATTACGAGCAATGCCTTTCCTTCCTTCCTTGAAAACCTCCAAGATACCTTCAAAGGAAGCATCACACATTTATGGTCCTTCCTCCTTCCTACAGGGTGCTTGCTTCCTTTGTAAATGCAAAAGTGGGTGGCCCAGGAAACTAATTACCGGTAAACACCTGTCACCGCCAACAACTCGGATAGAAATAGTGTGTAGAGTAGCGACCAAAACCAACGCCAGCTTATCTGACTTGTTATTTTTTTAATTTGCCATAGAAACTGGTCGAGTATTTAGTCAGCAGGAATATGGTGGCTTAATACCGAGCTTAACAAGACGCTATCAATTTCTTGTATGGATATCCGAGTGTATGTATGTATGAGGCAAGCTACCGCGGAAGGGTAGACATGCACCCTGGACCCTTGTCCGTAAACCTGCATATTGCATTACCAGCATGAGTAAGGACTTGGTCACTTAACATGTGCACTGACTCTCTGTGCCCTAGGTGTGCAGCAGATGACTCTCTGTGTCCTAGGTGTGTAGGTGATGACACTCTGTGCCCTAGCTGTGCAGCTGATGACTCTCTGTGTCCTAGGTGTGTAGGTGATGACACTCTGTGCCCTAGCTGTGCAGCTGATGACTCTCTGTGCCCCAGGTGTGTAGGTGATGACACTCTGTGCCCTAGGTGTGTAGCTGATGACTCTCTGTGGGTGTGTAGCTGATGACTCTCTGTGTCCTAGCTGTGCAGCTGATGACTCTCTGTGCCCCAGGTGTGTAGGTTATGACACTCTGTGCCCTAGGTGTGCAGCTGATGACTCTCTGTGCCCTAGCTGTGCAGCTGATGACTCTCTGTGCCCTAGGTGTGCAGCTGATGACTCTCTGTGCCCTAGCTGTGCAGCTGATGACTCTCTGTGCCCTAGGTGTGCAGCAGATGACTCTCTGTGCCCTAGGTGTGCAGCAGATGACTCTCTGTGTCCTAGCTGTGCAGCTGATGACTCTCTGTGTCCTAGTAGGTGATGACTCTCTGTACCCTAGGTGTGTAGCTGATGACTCTCTGTGCCCTAGGTGTGTAGCTGATGACTCTGTGCCCTAGCTGTGCAGCTGATGACTCTCTGTGCCCCAGGTTTGTAGGTGATGACTCTCTGTGCCCTAGGTGTGTAGCTGATGACTCTCGTGCCCTAGGTGTGTAGCTGATGACTCTCTGTGTCCTAGTAGGTGATGACTCTCTGTGCCCTAGGTGTGTAGCTGATGACTCTCGTGCCCTAGGTGTGTAGCTGATGACTCTGTGCCCTAGGTGTGCAGCTGATGACTCTGTGCCCTAGGTGTGTAGCTGATGACTCTCTGTGCCCTAGGTGTGTAGCTGATGACTCTCTGTGCCCTAGGTGTGTAGCTGATGACTCTCTGTGCCCTAGGTGTGTAGCTGATGACTCTCTGTGCCCTAGGTGCGTAGCTGATGACTCTCTGTGCCCTAGGTGTGTAGCTGATGACTCTCTGTGCCCTAGGTGTGCAGCTGATGACTCTCTGTGTCCTAGGTGTGTAGGTGATGACTCTCATTGTCCTAGTAGGTGATGACTCTCTGTGCCCTAGGTGTGTAGCTGATGACTCTCTGTGCCCTAGGTGTGTAGGTGATGACTCTCATTGTCCTAGTAGGTGATGACTCTCTGTGCCCTAGGTGTGTAGCTGATGACTCTCTGTGCCCTAGTAGGTGATGACTCTCTGTGCCCTAGGTGTGTAGCTGATGGCTCTCTGTGCCCTAGGTGTGTAGCTGATGACTCTCTGTGCCCTAGTTGTGTAGCTGATGTCTCCCTGTGCCCTAGGTGTGTAGCTGATGATTCTCTGTACCCTAGGTGTGCAGCTGATGACTCTCTGTGCCCTAGGTGTGTAGCTGATGACTCTCTGTGCCCTAGGTGTGTAGCTGATGACTCTCTGTGCCCTAGGTGTGTAGCTGATGACTCTCTGTGCCCTAGGTGTGTAGCTGATGACTCTCTGTGCCCTAGTAGGTGATGACTCTCTGTGTCCTAGGTGTGTAGGTGATGACTCTCTGTGCCCTAGGTGTGTAGCTGATGACTCTCTGTGCCCTAGGTGTGTAGCTGATGACTCTCTGTGCCCTAGGTGTGTAGGTGATGACTCTCTGTGTCCTAGGTATGTAGCTGATGACTCTCTGTGCCCTAGGTGTGTAGCTGATGTCTCCCTGTGTCCTAGGTGTGTAGGTGATGACTCTCTGTGCCCTAGGTGTGTAGCTGATGACTCTCTATGCCCTAGGTGCGTAGCTGATGACTCTCTGTGCCCTAGGTGTGTAGCTGATGACTCTCTGTGTCCTAGGTGTGTAGGTGATGACTCTCTGTGCCCTAGTTGTGTAGCTGATGTCTCCCTGTGCCCTAGGTGTGTAGCTGATGACTCTCTGTGCCCTAGTAGGTGATGACTCTCTGTGTCCTAGGTGTGTAGGTGATGACTCTCTGTGCCCTAGGTGTGTAGCTGATGACTCTCTGTGCCCTAGGTGCGTAGCTGATGACTCTCTGTGCCCTAGGTGTGTAGCTGATGACTCTCTGTGCCCTAGGTGTGCAGCTGATGACTCTCTGTGTCCTAGGTGTGTAGGTGATGACTCTCATTGTCCTAGTAGGTGATGACTCTCTGTGCCCTAGGTGTGTAGCTGATGACTCTCTGTGCCCTAGTAGGTGATGACTCTCTGTGCCCTAGGTGTGTAGCTGATGGCTCTCTGTGTCCTAGGTATGTAGCTGATGACTCTCTGTGCCCTAGGTGTGTAGCTGATGTCTCCCTGTGTCCTAGGTGTGTAGGTGATGACTCTCTGTGCCCTAGGTGTGTAGCTGATGACTCTCTGTGCCCTAGGTGCGTAGCTGATGACTCTCTGTGCCCTAGGTGTGTAGCTGATGTCTCCCTGTGTCCTAGGTGTGTAGGTGATGACTCTCTGTGCCCTAGTTGTGTAGCTGATGTCTCCCTGTGCCCTAGGTGTGTAGCTGATGACTCTCTGTGCCCTAGTAGGTGATGACTCTCTGTGTCCTAGGTGTGTAGGTGATGACTCTCTGTGCCCTAGGTGTGTAGCTGATGACTCTCTGTGCCCTAGGTGCGTAGCTGATGACTCTCTGTGCCCTAGGTGTGTAGCTGATGACTCTCTGTGCCCTAGGTGTGCAGCTGATGACTCTCTGTGTCCTAGGTGTGTAGGTGATGACTCTCATTGTCCTAGTAGGTGATGACTCTCTGTGCCCTAGGTGTGTAGCTGATGACTCTCTGTGCCCTAGTAGGTGATGACTCTCTGTGCCCTAGGTGTGTAGCTGATGGCTCTCTGTGCCCTAGGTGTGTAGGTGATGACTCTCTGTGCCCTAGTTGTGTAGCTGATGTCTCCCTGTGCCCTAGGTGTGTAGCTGATGACTCTCTGTGCCCTAGTAGGTGATGACTCTCTGTGTCCTAGGTGTGTAGGTGATGACTCTCTGTGCCCTAGGTGTGTAGCTGATGACTCTCTGTGCCCTAGGTGCGTAGCTGATGACTCTCTGTGCCCTAGGTGTGTAGCTGATGACTCTCTGTGCCCTAGGTGTGCAGCTGATGACTCTCTGTGTCCTAGGTGTGTAGGTGATGACTCTCATTGTCCTAGTAGGTGATGACTCTCTGTGCCCTAGGTGTGTAGCTGATGACTCTCTGTGCCCTAGTAGGTGATGACTCTCTGTGCCCTAGGTGTGTAGCTGATGGCTCTCTGTGCCCTAGGTGTGTAGCTGATGACTCTCTGTGCCCTAGGTGTGTAGCTGCCCTTGGTGTGTACATACACTGTACAGTACATGCGTGTGTGTGTGGGGGGGGGAGGGGGGGGGGGGGGTAGGAGAGAGACCAGCCAGCCAGTTACAGTGTGTATGTGTTGTGTGCATTGTATGTGTGTATATGTGTGTGTTGTGTGTGTGTATTGGGTGTTATGTGTGTGTGTGTTGTGTGTGTGTTATGTGTGTGTATGTGTGTATGCTACGTATGTGTGTGTTATGTGTGTGCAGAGCACAAAATAGCAGCCGGCCATTGGCCAATTTCCGACCCATGTGTACCTGAACTATTGAGTAAGACAACTTATGGTCTGCCAGAAGGACCGACCAGTGTTTGTGGGTGTGGCTAATCTCAATCAAGATGTGGGCATGTTTGTAGCGTGTTAGCCGTGCAGTACTAGTCCACTTTTTTAGTGTAGTAATCTAGCCCTACTAATCTAGCCCTACTAATCTAGCCCTAGTAATCTTGCCCTAGTAATCTATCCCTAGTAATCTAGCGCTAGCTACCTATGTATGTAGCTCTGTTTCATGCCTACTAGCAAGCGCAAGTTGTTCGAGTTCTTCTCTGCAAGTGGTTACACTGCTGTGGCTCAGAGTGGCGATATCTCAGTCAGTAAACTTCAGAAAACTAACGGGTACAAAAATGGGAGGAGTTTTTATCCCCCCCACCCTCCCTTCCTCCCCGGCAAGATGAGGATTGATTGGAGCAGCTGTAGCATCGAAACAGCTACCGAATCAAAGCTCGGAGTCACTCTCGACATCGGCACAGCTGACCGTGTCCTCGATTGAGCCAGCTCCTAGAAATGCTACAGATGGAAAACAGCTCCACTGTAGAGGGTTCACAATACCACCTTGTGCAGCTAATTGGCCGCTTGACTGCAGTAGCTTTCGACATCACCACAGCTGACCGTCGCATGAATGTCTTGTGTGTGTGTGTAGTATGTGTGTGTGGTGTGTGTCTTGTGAGTGTTGTGTGTGTCTTGTATGTGATGATGAGTTTGTTGTTGTGTGTGTGTGTGTGTGTTGTGCATGTGTTGTATGTGGGTGTGTAGTTGTGATGTGCCTACGTACCTCCCATGAGCTGTATGCCTCTCCTGATGTCCTGCTTGTAGCGACTCTTGATCAGGTGCCAGGCGTAAGTGAATATGATGCTGTCTGTCAGGGAGTTGTCAGCCTTGCTCCTCCTGTAGGCCTTCTCATGACACTGCACACACCACACACACACCACCATACAGAGAGTCAAGACCTATATACATGTACCTGTCCAAACCTGTCCCACACTACAGGTGGAGGCCCCACCCAGCGTTGCATGAGTGAGCGCAGTGTGGAGTCATGTGCTGATCACATGCAACCCAGAGCCACACACATAAAGGTAGGTTTAAAATGTGCTTTGCAGCGATGCAACACATCATGCTTGATTTTAATATAACAATAGATATCAACAAGGTCTCAGCAATGAAGATATTCCCTCCTAGCATACAGGCTTGGCATCATAACCCCACACAGATGTGGGGTATTGCTGCTCTCTCCTACAGTAGCATCAGGCTTGGCATCATAACCCCGCATACATGTGGGGTATTGCTGCTCCCTCCTAGCATCAGGCTTGGCATCATAACCCCACACACATGTGGGGTATTGCTGCTCCCTCCTAGCATCAGGCTTGGCATCATAACCCTGCACAGATGTGGAGTATTGCTGCTCCCTCCTAGCATCAGGCTTGGCATCATACCCCGCACATGTGTGTGGTATTGCTAGCATCAGGCTTGGCATCATAATCCCGCACATGTGTGTGGTATTGCTGCTCCCTCCTAGCATCAGGCTTGGCATCATAACCCCACACACATGTGGGGTATTGCTGCTCGGCTTTGCTGCTCATGTCAATAATGTGTCTCGTGATGTTGTTGAAGCTTCTCTGGCAGTTCTTGCTTTGTCCTTGCAGGTTCCCAGTCTCACATTAGTTGTTCACACGCAGTGCCCTCACCCACCACCTTGTTGTTGCTGTACTGGGGGTGTCCAGCTCTCTCTTTCCTCTATTCAAATCTAGCTAGTGCACTAGCCTTCCTATCAGCCCATGTGCTGCCGGCTTGGAGCTCCATCCTAAATCTGCCTCTAACATCTTTACATATATATTCGCGTTTGAGCTTCTCAGCTAGAATGTGCACAGGATGTAGGCATGTCCAGTGCTTCTCCATGCTCTCAAGCGGGGGAATAGTCACGGCTTCCCCAGTCGTTGCTTGCACATGCTCACTGACAACAGGGCCAATGAAGTAGAGATTGATGACGTGGCATGCCTCGGTACTGTGGGGATAAGGCAAAAATGGTGGCAGTTGGAAGTTAGTGATGTGACTCCATTCTTGGTCCTTCTGTGATGCAGCCTTCACAGCAAGTTCATGACAGAGCAACTCAAATAATTTGGTGGAAAACTTCACACAAATGTTAAGTAGCTCGCAGTAATTCACAGCAAGGGGACCAGAGGACCAACCATCGCCCCGAAGTCGAGATCTTCCCCCTCCCACTCGCACTACCCAAAGAATTTGAATGGCAATTCCATTGGATATTCATTCAGTGTAGTGAAATAAGTGTGAGTCAAGACCACGAGGCTAACACTTGCGAGGGCAAGGCTGGTCGTACCTCATCCAGAGACCCGCTGTGGCCGTGCAGAGGGGAAGTACTGCACCAATGCTCGGGTCAACAGGTATTTCTGGATTTAGTCAGTTACCTTGGTTACTTTGTCTTCAGTTAACTAATTAATTTTTATTTTCTATGTTCTAGTCCTAATCCGATTAATAGAAGTTAATTGGTGTGTACATACACTGTAGTAGGTTTGTGATATACAACACATAAAAAACTAAAAAAATGCCCCTCCCCTCAATGAATAGCATTAGGACGGACACCAACCAGTCTTAGCTAATGCTAAGGTGGCCCTCCAACAGAAAGATGAAGATGAAGAACAGGAAACAATTCATGAGGTCACAGAACTCAAGGCACCGGAGAAGAGAGTAGAACTAAAAGTAATCCAGTGACAGGGTTGCTTGCAAGTGCCTTTAAAAGGCAAAGTCTGGTGAAAGGAAATGACATCATTGGGAATGGAATTCTACAGAGGAATAACATACTATATATATAGTAAGACCAAAATGAGGAGTTAGTTTTGGCCATACGGCTGAAAAAGCGGTCAAGAATTAACACGATACGCAGGGGCCGAGGTGTGAGGCAAGAAAATAGCACAGAGAACTCATTGACCTCACAGAAGGGGAGGAGAGAGTCCTAGTCTCTGGTGACAATGCTTACAACACAAGGCAGAGTGCCGCAACTTCAGAGTTGCATAGTCCTACATACATGTATGTACAACTCTATGTGTCTAGTCACCTCAAGATGTCTTAAGAAAATTGGCTAATTTAAGTCTCTCTCCCTCACCATCCTCAATAATATTAATAATAATGTCTGCATCCTCTAGGATGTGTATGTACTGTAAGGAGTGGGAGAGGATGTTCCAGGGCCTCTGTGGATGTTCCAGGGCCACTAATGATGGTCCAGGGCCTCTGTGGATGTTCCAGGACCACTATGGATTGTTCAGGGCCAATATGGATGTTCCAGGCCCACTGGGAATGATTCAGGCCACCGTGAATGGTCCAGGACCACTATAGATGGTCCAAGAACACTGTATAGTCCAAGGGTGTCCTGAGTTCAAAGTTATTATACATAACTCTAGCCAAAGATATAGCCCAAGCCCTACAGTATGTACAGTATATCTCTAGACACAAACATACTACCCACTAAACACAGCCTTATTACTAGCTCTAGTTATAGCCCTAGCTTATGCACCAGCCGTAGACATACATAGCCCCATAACACTACACCTACAGAAGATATATACATAGCTCTAGCCCATATCACTAGCCCTATATTACTGGCCCGTAGGTAACACACACACCATCATCAAACACACATGTAGGTCACAGCATGCCGGGTGGAGTGTTGCCTGTGGTGCACACATACACACATGCCAGGTGGAGTGTTGCCTGTGGTGCACATACACACACACACATGCCGGGTGGAGTGTTGCCTGTGGTGCACACACACACACACATGCCAGGTGGAGTGTTGCTTGTGGTGCACATACACACACACATGCCAGGTGGAGTGTTGCTTGTGGTGCACATACACACACACATGCCAGGTGGAGTGTTGCTTGTGGTGCACATACACACACACATGCCAGGTGGAGTGTTGCTTGTGGTGCACATACACACACATGCCAGGTGGAGTGTTGCCTGTGGTGCACACACATGCCAGGTGGAGTGTTGCTTGTGGTGCACACACACACACACACATGCCAGGTGGAGTGTTGCTTGTGGTGCACATACACACACACACACAACAGGTGGAGTGTTGCCTGTGGTGCACACACACACACACACACATATATACCTCTGCCCTTACAGAGATGCAGAGCGTCAGCTTTTGCTGTTCTGTGTGTCCCGCTGTGTGCAGCTACAGGGACCAGTGACCCTTCCTTGTGCCACCTCCACCTAAGCGAGTGCCAGCTGACCAGGGAAGAGGGAGGGAAGCAGAAACAAACAAAAATGGACTCAAATAAAAACAAAACAAGAATAAAAGAAATTGGAAGTGGCAAAGCTGCATAGCACACGTTACCAAGGTCACGCAGGAACCTAGGAGGTACATGTATGCAGCGAGGTATCACAGGACCTAACAACAGCAACAACACTATAAGATGATTTATGTGAGAGGGGGAAAAGAGTCAACGGGTTGGGGAGGCGTAGGGGAGGTGCCAGTACGGAGAAGGAAGGGGAGGAGTAGGTGGTGGAAGAAGCCATACATGTGATGGAGTGTCAGGACTGCACTCCTATTGCTATGCCAACATGCCCATCCATGCACTGCAGTAGGGAAAGTTGCTTCTGACTGCTGCGTATAGTCCATATCATATCATGTTCATACTCCCTATATACTATATATTATACATATAGTATATGTATATAGTACAGGAGTATGTACATATGCAAAGCAATAAGAGCTTCACTTGCACAATCAATACAATATATGTACTGTAGTTGGGAGTCTTCTTTCTCACTTCTAAATTTGTTGTTGTTTCTCTATATGCTATAGTAGTCCAGCACCTGGTCAGTGGTGCTGGTACAAACCTTGATACTAGCATGAGCATGCTCTCCTGAGTATAAGTCTACATGCATATATTGTTCTACCTTGACACTTGTAATAATCTAATACAAGTCACCACATGCACTGTTTCATAAAGAATTGGGAAGAATCGGGAAGAATTGGGAAGGGAGAGACCGGGAGAGACCTAATAGGAACACACCTTAAAAAAAAAGGAAGAAAAAAAAAGGTGGGGGTGGGGAGAAAAGTCAACCAGGAATTAAAATTTATTTAAAAATATTATTATTTAAATTTTAAAATATTATTATTGTTGTTATTGTTGTTATTCATTTATAGTTGTTATTTTATTATTATTATTATTATTATTATTATTATTATTATTATTATTATTATTATTATTATTATTATTATTATTATTATTATTATTATTATTATTATTATTATTATTATTATTATTATTATTATTATTATTATTATTATTATTATTATTATTATTATTATTATCATTATCATTATCATTACTATTTCATTACTATTACATGTACTATTATAATTTTCCTTGAGAGATCACAATTTTGGAATAAAAAGTTGTACACCCAGAGGTACACAAGCTATGTATGTATGTATATATATATGGTATGACAAAGAGCTATAGCTTGGCTGTTTTGAAATTTTGAAGAAGCATAATAACAATCCTTTAACCTTTGTACTAACTATTGATGCTGAATTCTAATAAAAGAAATTAGACGACTCTGTTTCTAATATGGGGTTTTGTTCAAGTGATTATTTCTCAGGAACTCCTCAATCTATGCAGACCAAACTTTGTGTAGCCTTCAATTAAAAACTATATACCCTGAGAAAGTATAAAAAGAATACAATATTCAGTGAAGGTTTTAAAAGAATGCTATATTCAAAGGAGGTTTTAAAATTTCAGGGAAGATTACCAAAACAATAAAATTTTGATTTTGAGCTTTTGAAATGAAGAAAGTGGCTGTTTTCATTCCATATGCGGTCGTGGACGGCCATTTTGTTTAGGGAATTAACAGCACATGCATTTTTCACATTGCCAATGCTGTACACAGCGCCACCTACATAGCTGCATTGCCAATGCTACACACAGCGTCACCTTCATAGCTGCATTCCCAATGCTATACACAGCGCCACCTACATAGCTGCATTCCCAATGCTATACACAGCACCACCTACATAGCTGTATTCCCAATGCTACACACAGCGTCACCTTCATAGCTGCATTGCCAATGCTATACACAGCACCACCTACATAGCTGCATTGCCACACACACAGTGCCACCTTCATAGCTGCATTGCCAATGCTACACACAGCGTGACCTTCATAGCTGCATTGCCAATGCTATACACAGCACCACCTACATAGCTGCATTGCCAATGCTATACACAGCACCACCTTCATAGCTGCATTGCCAATGCTACACACAGCACCACCTACATAGCTGCATTGCCAATGCTATACACAGCACCACCTTCATAGCTGCATTGCCAATGCTATACACAGCGTCACCTTCATAGCTGCATTGCCAATGCTATACACAGCACCACCTACATAGCTGCATTGCCAATGCTACACACAGCGCCACCTTCATAGCTGCATTGCCAATGCTACACACAGCGCCACCTTCATAGCTGCATTGCCAATGCTACACACAGTGTCACCTACACATAGCTGTATTGCCAATGCTATACACAGCACCACGCTACACACATCGTCACCTACTCTCACCTAACCTCCAACCTTACCAGATGCTGATAAAACAATAGCAACAAAAACTGAAACCAAATCATAATCACAATGTGCATGGTTTCATACAGGGGGGGGGGGGGGGGGGCAAGGGGGGATATCCCCTAACCCAAGTTCGCCCCCCACCCTAGCTTAGATAAAATTTATAATTAAATGCCATGGAGAGAAAAACAAAATATTGCTTGTGCATGTACAAGCATGTATGTGTATTATAACAGTATATACTCAGTGCAGCTAATTAAAGATCAATTATTCTTTAAAAACGTCAAGAATTTCACATTGATCAGTTCTGGTTCCTCTATGGCAATATACATTAACCTAGACAGGTTACAATCAGATAGGCGATTTCTAAGCCTGGTCTTGTCATTTTCATGTCACTGAAAGATTGCTCAACTGTTGCAGTCCCGATTTGCAAGACCGAAATGATATGAAGGCGGGCAAAGGTTTGTGGAAATATGCTTCAGTAGCTTCCATTGACTGAATTACATCTTGCATGCTAGGAGGTTTTGCTAGCTTCTTCGAATGCATTATCACCTCCTTTTCTTTGCCAAGTGCCCTCATGAAAAATTTCCTTTCAGACACAAGTTCTTCTGGATCTAGTAGCGGAGGTGATGTGTAAGTTAGACCATTGTACTTCACTGAGGCTTCATTACCATAGAACCCAGCCAAATTTATGAATCACTTCATTGCCATAGGAAGATAAGGACTCTTCTGTGGGTAGCAAGGCAGGATTGAAGATGGATGTGGCAACTACAGTAGTATTGAATTGCTTTATCAGAGAATCGCCCCTTGATGTTGTCAATCAAAACATCAATGTATGGGATGGCAAGGTGATCAAGATACTCCTTTGTATTGGTGATGGATATGAATCTTGAACGGGCTGATCCAGAAATATGTCTTCCAATATCTATACCATACTCAGTCTCTAACTTTGTACAAGTTAATTTAGTGGAAGCACTAGTGGAAGAACACCATTCTGCTTTTTCATTCTTCAGTGACTTCAATTCATCAAGTGTACACGTCAATAAAAACTGTAACTGACAGAAATCAGCCACTTTCCTTTGCATGGAAGCATTCATTCTTGCCAAGATGTCAAGAACCTTTGAAAGAAAGCCAATACTGGCTATTGCAGTAAAGGTAGCAAGAAGTCTACTCGAGCCGAATGCTTCTGCATTACCCATGGTCTCGTAAAGTTGTTGCAGGTGGTTATAAGAGCAGGAAGGTCCTTTCCAATTGCTCTCATACACCGCTCATTCGAAAGCCAACGCATATAACTAGGCTTCATGATCATTAATTCAGGTAATCTGAGAGCAGCCTGTACTTCTTTTAAGGCTTGAGTTTTTTGGGGGAGAGTAGAAGAAGAGTTCCCATAAATTTCCCATCAAGCCAAAAATCTTCTTTATCTCAGGAACACCTCGCTGCTTGTACACTTGCTAGCTGTAGCTTGTGGCAAGAGCAATGGATGTACATGGCATGTGCAGAGTGAGTCTGCATCCTTACATGCCCTCCAGTTTTACTTCCTGCAAACACCGCTGCATCATCATATTCTTGGCCAATCAATTTGCGGTAATCAAGATGTCTCGAGTCAATAAAGGATTCCAGTGACTCTGTGATGGTTGCAGCATCACAAGCGAGAATGTGTAGGATTGTTAGGAAATGTTCCTCTGGCTGGCCATTTACAATTCTTCGGCAACACACTGAAAGTTCTTCTTGTGTGCTAATATCCTCACACTCATCAGCAAGGATGGAAAAGTACGGGCTCTTCTTTAAGCTAACCAAAAGCTTTCTATTGATCCAGGTGGCAAAAGCTTCTATGGGGGATGTCACAGAAAATTTAGAGGTGTACCGTGCATTTGCAGGAGCCCCATTAATGTGCTGCTGAAGAAGTTTGTCACCATTAGCAACTTGAAGAGCTAGGAGATCCTGAAAGGTGGGAGTATGTGGAATTCCGTGTTTGAGCAAGAAGTAGACCGAGCGCATCAATTTTAGAAGTATTGCCCTGTTATTTGCTCGCTTTTCATTGGCACTCCTTACAGCTGCAGCACATTGGAGATCAACAACACTTGGCTATTCTGCCATCCTTGCAGTCATAGCTGCATCCTTGTGCCATTTTGAATAATTTTGTAGCTTGAGTAACTCACGTGATGTCCAAGCTCCATGGGCATTTTCTGGTGGTTTTCCATAGTTTTGACAAATTTGGCAAAACATACCTTTCTCTACCTCATCATACCTCATCACAATATATATATGCAAGGCTATTTAGACTCCCATTGAGATCTGTAAGTGAGCCTGGATTTGTAGACCTTTTCCCCCTTAGCTTTGGTAGATCACTAGACTGGGGAGTAGCTAGAGTTATAGGTTCATCATCAGACTGGGGAGTAGCTAGAGTCATAGGCTCGTCATCAGACTGGGGAGTAGCTAGAGTCATAGGCTCATCATCAGACTGGGGAGTAGCTAGAGTCATAGGCTCGTCATCAGACTGGGGAGTAGCTAGAGTCATAGGCTCGTCATCAGACTGGGGAGTAGCTAGAGTCATAGGCTCGTCATCAGACTGGGGAGTAGCTAGAGTCATAGGCTCGTCATCACACTGGGGAGTAGCTAGAGTCATAGGCTCGTCATCAGACTGGGGAGTAGCTAGAGTCATAGGCTCGTCATCAGACTGGGGAGTAGCTAGAGTCATAGGCTCGTTATCAGACTGGGGAGTAGCTAGAGTCATAGGCTCGTCATCAGACTGGGGAGTAGCTAGAGTCATAGGCTTGTCATCAGACTGGGGAGTAGCTAGAGTCATAGGCTCGTCATCAGACTGGGGAGTAGCTAGAGTCATAGGCTCTTCATCAGACTGGGGAGTAGCTAGAGTCATAGGCTCGTCATCACACTGGGGAGTAGCTAGATTCATAGGCTCGTCATCAGACTGGGAAGTAGCTAGAGTCATAGGCTCGTCATCAGACTGGGGAGTAGCTAGAGTCATAGGCTCGTCATCAGACTGGGGAGTAGCTAGAGTCATAGGCTCGTCATCAGACTGAGGAGTAGCTAGAGTCATAGGCTCGTCATCAGACTGGGGAGTAGCTAGAGTCATAGGCTCGTCATCAGACTGGGGAGTAGCTAGAGTCATAGGCTCGTCATCAGACTGGGGAGTAGCTAGAGTCATAGGCTCGTCATCAGACTGGGGAGTAGCTAGAGTCATAGGCTCGTCATCACACTGGGGAGTAGCTAGAGTCATAGGCTCGTCATCAGACTGGGGAGTAGCTAGAGTCATAGGCTCATCATCAGACTGGGGAGTAGCTAGAGTCATAGGCTCGTCATCAGACTGGGGAGTAGCTAGAGTCATAGGCTCGTCATCACACTGGGGAGTAGCTAGAGTCATAGGCTCGTCATCAGACTGGGGAGTAGCTAGAGTCATAGGCTCGTCATCAGACTGGGGAGTAGCTAGAGTCATAGGCTCGTCATCAGACTGGGAAGTAGCTAGAGTCATAGGCTCGTCATCAGACTGGGGAGTAGCTAGAGTCATAGGCTCGTCATCAGACTGAGGAGTAGCTAGAGTCATAGGCTCGTCATCAGACTGGGGAGTAGCTAGAGTCATAGGCTCGTCATCAGACTGGGGAGTAGCTAGAGTCATAGGCTCGTCATCAGACTGGGGAGTAGCTAGAGTCATAGGCTCGTCATCACACTGGGGAGTAGCTGGAGTCATAGGCTCGTCATCAGACTGGGGAGTAGCTAGAGTCATAGGCTCGTCATCAGACTGGGGAGTAGCTAGAGTCATAGGCTCGTCATCAGACTGAGGAGTAGCTAGAGTCATAGGCTCGTCATCAGACTGGGGAGTAGCTAGAGTCATAGGCTCGTCATCAGACTGGGGAGTAGCTAGAGTCATAGGCTCGTCATCAGACTGGGGAGTAGCTAGAGTCATAGGCTCGTCATCAGACTGGGGAGTAGCTAGAGTCATAGGCTCGTCATCACACTGGGGAGTAGCTAGAGTCATAGGCTCGTCATCAGACTGGGGAGTAGCTAGAGTCATAGGCTCATCATCAGACTGGGGAGTAGCTAGAGTCATAGGCTCGTCATCAGACTGGGGAGTAGCTAGAGTCATAGGCTCGTCATCACACTGGGGAGTAGCTAGAGTCATAGGCTCGTCATCAGACTGGGGAGTAGCTAGAGTCATAGGCTCGTCATCAGACTGGGGAGTAGCTAGAGTCATAGGCTCGTCATCAGACTGGGGAGTAGCTACGGTACTAGCAAGTTCATCATTAGCACATGGCATGAAAGTGGGTGTGGTCATGAATAGGATGTTTTCCCAGTCTCCCCCCCCCATACAGAGAAATCCTGTATGACACCCTGATGTGCATCTGACTAAGAACTGGCATAGATTCATGCATCCAACCCTTTACCTCCCAGGCAGCAGGGAGGATGGCTGAGGAACACTGGGGTTTATCTGACTAAGAACTGGCATAGATTCATGCAGCCAACCCTTTACCTCCCAGGTAGCAGGGAGGAGGGTTGAGGAACACCAGCGTGATGAAGTTGATCTGCCAACAACCTAGTGATGATGGCTATTACTACATACTTTGTGGTTTGTGCACGAAAGCGTGGCCTTCATGACTTGTGCCAAACCATTTCAACAGAAGGAGTTTCCAAAGACTCAGATATTACTTTCCTTCTGTCTCTTGGCATGGAGAAGGCATCGTCATTGCGCGGAACATTAAAAAGCCACCTTCCCATGTCTGTTTACAGTGACAGCTGCATGGCTCCTCTCATCACTTCTGCTAGGGCTGCAGGAATTAAATTCCGAAAGAACAAATTTGGTATGCAGGTGTTCCCAGTATCTTTGCTGAAGGGGTTGAGTAGGCAAAGACAGGCCAAAGACAGGCTAATTAAAGGAGGATTATTAAAGGAGGATTACAATAGCCTCAGCCCCCCCAAATTTCAAACTGAATAGAATCAATTCTAAGTGGATGTGGTCATTCTGTAATTGGTCAGGCCAAACACCTGGAGACAAGGGCAGAAATATGTAGGAAAATACCTCTATCATTTCCACTGGAGCAAAATCGCCAATAATTGCTTCCTCTTCCTCCTTATTCATTACTCCCTCACTGAAAGCTCCACGGACACATATGAACCAGTGCTCTTGTATACATTTTCCGAGTTTAAAGTTCATGGTTTGTTTGGCAAGACGTCATTCTCGATTCTGGATTGATTGTTTGATGGCGTAACGATCTTTACCGACACTTTCTAGAACTTAGCTGCAGATTTGACTGGCTTGCCAGCTAGGAACTTGCCGCGATGAGCGAAGGAGGTACCCCCAACTCCAACGACAGTGCTCCGGGAGTGATGGAAAAAACTTCGAAGAATGGTAAATTATAGGCTAGCCAGTTCTAGCAATTTAAACCCTTATCGTGTGTAGCCGTAGGCTAGAAGTCAAGACCCTGTGTGGTGTAAGCAGCCTGCATACACGGTGGGGGGGAAGCAAGGCACCATATTGTGGAGTGTAGGGTATAAAATATGCGGAGCATAAGTTGGCAGTAGTTTTTATTGATTTATTATTATTATTTTTTAGCGTGCTGTTCAGCATTCTTTTTTGCCAAGCATGTTCTATCACTTTGCTGACACTGTGCAATAGTATTATTAACTGAAAAATCTTTCAGTTAGAAAGTTGCAGCACAACTGAGATATCGCTCGATCATTCGCTAGTTAACATTACATAATCTTGTTGAGAGTCCTCCAACTAATAACTCCGCACACACAGAGGTCAACCAAGTCCAGATTTTTTAAGTTTTTGTTTCCTGATCTTAATTGATCTAGTCTCATGCGACTGAGGTATTCTGTGCGAGGAATACTGCTGGTTGGCAACACTAACGTTGATCTCCTCCACCCAACATGGTGGAAGATTACCATGGCTGACTTATATGAGAGTGTCAAAGCAGGTTGAGTGGGTAGAGATTAATTCAAGCTCCGAGGATGATCCCCTTGGAGGTGGTGAGCAGATTATCACCACATTGTAACAATAATGAACCAGGTGGCATGGCTTCGCCACCACTCTCATGGCTGTCTGGTGCGGGGAGATTGAATGGAAGGCTTTTCCATGAGTATGGTAATGTAGAAATGCCTTTTGACATTTGCAAGACCTCTAGCTAGTCCAAGGTGGATGATTTTTGCATAGAGGATGGTACTATAGAAGTGCCCTTTGACATTTGCAAGAGCTCTAGCTAGTCCAAGGTGGATGATTTTTGTATAGAGTATGGTACTATAGAAGTGCCTTTTGACATTTGCAAGAGCTCTTGCTAGTTCAAGGTGGATGATTTTTGCATAGAGTATGGTACTATAGAAGTGCCTTTTGACATTTGCAAGAGCTCTAGCTAGTCCAGGGTGGATGATTTTTGCATAGAGTATGGTACTATAGAAGTGCCTTTTGACATTTGCAAGAGCTCTAGCTAGTCAAGGTGGATGATTTTTGCATAGAGTATGGTACTATAGAAGTGCCTTTTGACATTTGCAAGAGCTCTTGCTAGTTCAAGGTGGATGATTTTTTTGAACACAAGTTGCTAAGTGAAAATGTTTTGTTGCCACTTTGTTGTCAAAATTATACTACACAATTTCCCTTCGAGTGTAACATAAAAATATAGTGGGCAAGTGTTGGTGGGAGATAACCATGATTGACTTATGCTCTGACAAGCAGTTTCTATTTCCTGATGTGATGCTCGTAACAAGTTATAACTTCTGCGCTCCGAGTTGCGTTCACCGCTATGTACATACCTCCAAGGCCCTTCTCCCAATTATGTGAAAATGGTGCATTAGTTACGTCCTCAATTATTTGTAACTCTTAGCTATGTTCCATTACCATAATTTCACCCCTGATTAGAGAAAACTGGGGACCCGTCTCCTTCTGTTGCCATGACAACTGGTGTCTCCAATGAGGAGCAGCCGACCTCAAGTCCAGCACCAGCAGCGTCCACAGATGAGCCTGATATGCCGTCGTTTATCCGCCTGCGAAACTCCACATCCACTTCTCCCTTACCCAGTCAGAGGAGAGAGGTGAGGGCTCATGAGGATGGGGATTATTAGACTTGAAATGGTGATCACTGGTTATGGCTATGAGAGTGGTCCCCTGCTATTAGTGCTTAATCAACGTATTCACATTATATTCACAAGTCAGATAGCTAACAAAACTGGATGTGCAGAAGCTCGTTTTCATGCTTAGCGTAGGTTTATATTAGGTTTCCATTTGGGATCGGGGACCCGTGACATTTCTCCTTTCCCTAGACTGGGTAATAAACATGTATATATTTACATACACTGTGTGGACATCAGGAAATTATCCCACCTAGACTGGGTAATAAACATGTATATATTTACATACACTTGTGTGGACATCAGGAAATTATCCCACGCCCCTCCCTCACCCCCTGCCAGCACAAAGCTCTGGGTGAAATTCTACCGTTGTCAACATGCACTGTGTTCCAACATTTTAGGTGAGAAGAAAGAAGTTTTCTGTAAACGCTGGCTAGAGTATGAGCACATGCTCTTTTGTTAGGCAGCTACTATCACTGTTTTTGTTTAACACTGACCTACCTGTCTTCTCCTGCTCTCCAGTCAGTGCCTAGTCTTCTCCTGCTCTCCAGTCAGTGCCTAGTCTTCTCCTGCTCTCCAGTCAGTGCCTAGTCTTCTCCTGCTCTCCAGTCAGTGCCTAGTCTTCTCCTGCTCTCCAGTCAGTGCCTAGTCTTCTCCTGCTCTCCAGTCAGTGCCTAGTCTTCTCCTGCTCTCCAGTCAGTGCCCAGTCTCTTCTCCTGCTCTCCAGTCAGTGCCTAGTCTTCTCCTGCTCTCCAGTCAGTGCCCAGTCTTCTCCTGCTCTCCAGTCAGTGCCCAGTCTTCTCCTGCTCTCCAGTCAGTGCCTAGTCTTCTCCTGCTCTCCAGTCAGTGCCTAGTCTTCTCCTGCTCTCCAGTCAGTACCTAGTCTTCTCCTGCTCTCCAGTCAGTGCCTAGTCTTCTCCTGCTCTCCAGTCAGTGCCTAGTCTTCTCCTGCTCTCCAGTCAGTGCCTAGTCTTCTCCTGCTCTCCAGTCAGTACCTAGTCTTCTCCTGCTCTCCAGTCAGTGCCCAGTCTTCTCCTGCTCTCCAATCAGTGCCCAGTCTTCTCCTGCTCTCCAGTCAGTGCCTAGTCTTCTCCTGCTCTCCAGTCAGTGCCTAGTCTTCTCCTGCTCTCCAGTCAGTGCCTAGTCTTCTCCTGCTCTCCAATCAGTGCCCAGTCTTCTCCTGCTCTCCAGTCAGTGCCTAGTCTTCTCCTGCTCTCCAGTCAGTGCCTAGTCTTCTCCTGCTCTCCAGTCAGTGCCTAGTCTTCTCCTGCTCTCCAGTCAGTGCCTAGTCTTCTCCTGCTCTCCAGTCAGTGCCTAGTCTTCTCCTGCTCTCCAGTCAGTGCCTTGTCTTCTCCTGCTCTCCAGTCAGTGCCTAGTCTTCTCCTGCTCTCCAGTCAGTGCCTAGTCTTCTCCTGCTCTCCAGTCAGTGCCTAGTCTTCTCCTGCTCTCCAGTCAGTGCCTAGTCTTCTCCTGCTCTCCAGTCAGTGCCTAGTCTTCTCCTGCTCTCCAGTCAGTGCCCAGTCTTCTCCTGCTCTCCAGTCAGTGCCTAGTCTTCTCCTGCTCTCCAGTCAGTGCCTAGTCTTCTCCTGCTCTCCAGTCAGTGCCCAGTCTTCTCCTGCTCTCCAGTCAGTGCCCAGTCTTCTCCTGCTCTCCAGTCAGTACCTAGTCTTCTCCTGCTCTCCAGTCAGTGCCTAGTCTTCTCCTGCTCTCCAGTCAGTGCCCAGTCTTCTCCTGCTTTGAAGTCAGTGTCTCTTCCTTTGATGGAGAGACTAGACAAATTTGTAGATGTGATGTCCACCCCAGACACTAGCCGGGCTATGCCTTGCAACAGATTGCACTCTGTGATCCTTACCTATAAGAAGTTTATTATGCTAATGCCTAATTAGCTATTGGGTATCCCCCCCCCCCCCCTCACAGTTGCTGTAAGTGCCTATACACTTGGCACCATTAATTTTAAGAGGCTATCTCACTTAACATAATTTTGCCTATTTGAACTCGGTGTTGGTTTAGTTGGTGGCCGATGGTTTTGTCTTATCGTGAGCACCTTTGATATAATTACATATCGCGTGCAATGTTGCATACATGCTAAGCCGTGGAACTTCTTAGTGCTCCAGAAATAAACCCACTTCCAGTCACAGTCACATGAAAACCTTAGCCTTCACCCAGCCCTAGCTCTAGAGCCGCTGGTGATGTTAAATTCTGACTTGGCAATGTTTCATACAAGATCTTTGGTGTGTGTGTGTGTGTGTTGGGGGGGGGGGGGGAGCAAGAGATTTTCTTGTGCTTTAAAAAAAAAAAGTAAGATGGAATTGAGAGGAGGGGTCTGGGCTCTTTCCTTCTTTACTTACATGTGAGATACTCAAGGAGAGCAGAGTGGGGGAGATTACTGCTAATAATCAAGCTTCTCTAAGTGCAC
This sequence comes from Cladorhizidae sp. MBARI D1340-BT2, assembly GCA_028752905.1. Taxonomy (NCBI): domain Eukaryota; kingdom Metazoa; phylum Porifera; class Demospongiae; order Poecilosclerida; family Cladorhizidae; species Cladorhizidae sp. MBARI D1340-BT2. Next base: position 15,428,742 of record JAQNBH010000012.1, on the reverse strand, counting down.
AACAAGTGAGATACTCAAGGAGAGCAGAGTGGAGGAGATTACTGCTAATAATGATAACTGCTAATAATCAAGCTTCTTTAAGTGACTACAAGTGAGATACTCAAGGAGAGCAGAGTGGGGGAGATTACTGCTAATAATCAAGCTTCTCTAATCAAGTGAGATAGTCAAGGAGAGCAGAGTGGGGGAGATTACTGCTAATAATCAAGCTTCTCTAAGTGACATCAAGTGAGATACTCAAGGAGAGGGAGATTACTGCTAATAATCAAGCTTCTCTAAGTGACATCAAGTGAGATACTCAAGGAGAGGGAGATTACTGCTAATAATCAAGCTTCTCTAAGTGACTACAAGTGAGATACTCAAGGAGAGCAGAGTGGGGGAGATTACTGCTAATAATCAAGCTTCTCTAAGTGACTACAAGTGAGATACTCAAGGAGAGCAGAGTGGGGGAGATTACTGCTAATAATCAAGCTTCTCTAAGTGACTACAAGTGAGATACTCAAGGAGAGCAGAGTGGGGGAGATTACTGCTAATAATCAAGCTTCTCTAAGTGACATCAAGTGAGATACTCAAGGAGAGCAGAGTGGAGGAGATTACTGCTAATAATCAAGCTTCTCTAAGTGACTACAAGTGAGATACTCAAGGAGAGCAGAGTGGAGGAGATTACTGCTAATAATCAAGCTTCTCTAAGTGACTACAAGTGAGATACTCAAGGAGAGCAGAGTGGGGGAGATTACTGCTAATAATCAAGCTTCTCTAAGTGACTACAAGTGAGATACTCAAGGAGAGCAGAGTGGGGGAGATTACTGCTAATAATCAAGCTTCTCTAAGTGACATCAAGTGAGATACTCAAGGAGAGCAGAGTGGAGGAGATTACTGCTAATAATCAAGCTTCTCTAAGTGACTACAAGTGAGATACTCAAGGAGAGCAGAGTGGAGGAGATTACTGCTAATAATCAAGCTTCTCTAATAAGTGACATCAAGTGAGATACTCAAGGAGAGCAGAGTGGGGGAGATTACTGCTAATAATCAAGCTTCTCTAAGTGACTACAAGTGAGATACTCAAGGAGAGCAGAGTGGAGGAGATTGCTGCTAATAATCAAGCTTCTCTAAGTGACTACAAGTGAGATACTCAAGGAGAGCAGAGTGGAGGAGATTACTGCTAATAATCAAGCTTCTCTAAGTGACATCAAGTGAGATACTCAAGGAGAGCAGAGTGGAGGAGATTGCTGCTAATAATCAAGCTTCTCTAAGTGGCTACAAGTGAGATACTCAAGGAGAGCAGAGTGGAGGAGATTACTGCTAATAATCAAGCTTCTCTAAGTGACATCAAGTGAGTTACTCAAGGAGAGCAGAGTGGGGGAGATTACTGCTAATAAACAAGCTTCTCTAAGTGACATCAAGTGAGATACTCAAGGAGAGCAGAGTGGGGGAGATTACTGCTAAATGCACTTTCTCTGAGATTGATTCTGGTGCATGTAGCATCATGATTTTAATATTCATGAGAAGGTGGGGTGGGGGTGGAACCTGGACTTTGGACTTTGTGAAAGGGTGGCGTGGTGGACAGACCCCTGGACTTTGTGAATGTGAGGCGGGGGGGGGGGGGGGGGGGGGGGGGGGGGGAGGGTACCTGGACTTTTAGGAGTAGTGGTTATCCCAGGACACCCACCCACCCTCTATATGAAGCCCAACTTTTTGAATAGAGGTGACCCTAGCCAAGAGACATCAGGCTAGTTGGTCTCTAGCCAGGAGTCCTCACTGCAACTGCAGCCTGTGGTGGAGGCAGCTGCAGACAGGCACAGCTGGCACAGCTGGGACCCCTGAGATATGTTCATGTAGGAGTCCCCAGTGAGATGGTGAGGCCCACAAGGTTCCTCAAGGCAGCCATAAAAATGGTTTCTCAGTAACCTACACAACCGATGCTACAGTATTGTAGCTAGCTATCTACAGCTGCTCTCAACACAGCCATACACCCTCGTACTTGTACTGTACATGCATACACATACTTGTACTGTACATGTATACACATACTTGTACTGTACAAGCATACACATACTTGTACTGTACAAGCATACACATACTTGTACTGTACATGCATACACACCCACGTACTTGTACTGTACATGCATACACACCCACGCACTTGTACTGTACATGCATGTACTTGGACTGCATACACACGTACACACATACACATAACATACATACACACATACATAATACATACATAGTTACATACACACAACATACACATGCAACTGCATAATACACACACACACATACATAATACATACACACATACACACTACATAATACATACACACATACACACTACATAATACATACACACATACATACACACATACATACACACATTCATAAACACACACACACAGTGTACATATATTATGTAGATCTGTGTGTAGATAGCACTATCACATGACTGTTTTTCCTTTTAAGGATTTTACATGAAGGGGGGGGAGCCAGGACTTTGAACTTACATACATGTACATGCAGGGTACAGACTTGCGTACTGTGATCATCTGTGCATGTCCATAGCTTGAAGTTCTTCCCTACCTGCAGTAATATTGGCTTCAGCTTGGGATACAGGGCTAGGGGTGTGGCTAGGGATACTGGTATAGGGGTGTGGCTAGGGATACTGGTATAGGGGTGTGGTAAGGGACACTGGATTATGGGTGTGGCTAAGGTTACAGAGCTAGGGATAAAGAATAAAGTGTTTAGCGCGTACGACAGATTTAATAACTTATTCTGTGAAGGATAATAGAGCCAACTTTGCATCTGAAGTGGCTGTAGGTCTGTCTGCTAGTGTGGTGTTAGTGTGCTGGTGTTGCTCTGACTTGGTGCAATGTGGGGAGGGCTGTACGCTGGCCGTGGGTACAATCATTGCCAATGGGTGCCAGCTCTAATGGAGCATGTAGTGAAAGTCCCTGAGCAATCTTAAAGTTGTAGCTGACCAGAAAGGAAGTTAGAGTTGATTTCAGGTTGGCATGAGTTGAGGATGCATGTATGTACTGTACAAGCTCTATTTGTCAGCCACCCTCAGCACGGTTATCCCGGGAGTGTCCCAAGTATCCAGGAGTCACACACTATTCCTGGATCCTAACCCACCCCTTAACCACCACTCCACACTCAACCCCTTACCCTCACTCCATACTCAGCCCCTCACCCTCACTCCATACTCAACCCCTCACCCTCACTCCATACTCAACCCCTTACCCTCACTCCATACTCAACCCCTTACCCTCACTCCATACTCAACCCCTCACCCTCACTCCATACTCAACCCCTTACCCTCACTCCATACTCAACCCCTTACACTCACTCCATACTCAACCCCTTACCTTCACTCCATACTCAACCCCTTACCCTCACTCCATACTCAGTCCCTTACCCTCACTCCATACTCACACTACCCACCCCCACCTCTAACACTCCACCCCGTATACAAACAGACTCCTTCCCTCTGCATACCACCTTCTCCTCCATACAAGAGGAGCCCTGTGCAGTCAACACCCTCCCTCTGGGGATGGTATGGGGTGGGGATGGAGTAGGGACAGGCATGGAGTGTGGGCTGGGGTGAGTGGGTATGTGAGTGGGTTTTGGGGGTGGGTATGGTGTGTGTGTGGGGGGGGGGGGAGGGGGTTGGACTAGAGTGTACCCCACTCTCTGACAGATACAGTTCTTTGATAGCAAATAGTGGACATGCATAATACTGTACATGTATACATGTACTGTATTGTGTAAATGCATACACTGTAGACAAACACATGCCTGTACACACATGTACATGTATACACACATGCATACACACCTGTATACATACACACCTACCATAATGTACACATACATACACATATATACATACATACAATACATACATACTTAGCGTGGAGTGTTTGTAGGATATTGATGCTGGTGACACTGCAACACTGTGAGCTCTAGTGATGAGATCTGAGATAAACAATAGATTTTTTAATTGATTCGTTCAAGAATAATTGACTTTCTGGTATTATAAATTTTTTTAGGTGTCTACAAAATATATTTCGCCTCTGCCTTCAGCGTTTCGTAGGTTTTCTTTGGGGTGGAGTTTCTATGATGAATTCTGTTTATTTGTCCACTCCTATGGTGCCCGGCTGCTAATTAGACTTGGAAGGAGTGAAGCAGTCTCTCGGGCTAGGCATCTAATATATTGTTCAGTACACGTCTGGCGGCTGTGTTCGTGCACCTGGTACGGGTACGGACTGCTGACACTGCAATCCTATTGGTTGTACTTCATTCACGGCTAAAATAATGATACACAAGTGAAAAATACTTGCAATGTGTACATGTGTAGTTTCATGGAAGGTATTTTAAAATTAGCTGCACGAATGAAGTTTGAGCGGCACGAGCTTGAAATGTTGAAGCTCATTCCTCTAGTACATTGAAACTTTACAGGCACCAGATGCAAGACATCTGCTCTGCGTGTAGACTAGAGGGTGGCAGTGGAGCTTGTAGGAGCGGCCATGTGGCTTGTGTATGTATTGTAGAGCATGTGTGTTTACATGTACAGTAGCATGTGTTAGAGTATATGTGCCATAATGTTGACACTAGAGGTTGACAATATATGCAGAAGATTGTGTTGACATTTATGTAGTTGCAGTTAGTGTTCACTCTGTTGAGTTGTTTTGCTTGGTCTGAAGCAGCTTGTGTCCACCTGAGCTTGTGCACAACAAACGAACATGTCCAACTCTTAATTTAAGCTGAAGTGTCTTGACATGACAGGAGGAAACACTTTTCCCAGCAGATAATTCCTCCAAGTGGGCACACGTCCCAGGCAGACCTTGTACATGCATGATAGCAGGTATGGAGCACGCTGGCTCTCTACTGCTCAGTGTTGTGGAACAGCAGCATGAGGCCACTGAGCCTGGGCTAAAATTGCTCCCCCACCAGCCCTGCCCCCTTCAAACCCCTCACCTTCTCTCACATGTCTACACTCTTTGCCTGCTTCCTTCCAGCCTCCTGAAGCTTTGAATGTCTCCACTACAAATCTCGGAGCTTTTCCTCCCACCAAACATGTTATTCTGGTACTGTATATATGTGTATAGTTCTGTCCATCTGTACATACAACATGTACTACCCTGCACCCATGGAGCCAGGATATATAGAGGAGATACCTTATGAACAACTGAATGCGTTGGCTGCTACTCTGTCTGCAGTGAGCCACTGAGAGGTGGAGAGCATGGCAGAGAGCAACTGCGTGTAGAGCTCCCTCCCCCCCACCCCAGACAGTAGACCCATATATGGTGGGTATCCAACGTTGGTTGGCTACTGTAAGGGAGATTTCTGGATATGTGGAGTAAATAAGATTGTGTTCAGGAAATAAGTGTAGAGTAAGCTGCTTTAACTTTGCGTGTCTCTTGACAGCTGCTAAAGTGGAAGATCACTGGGAAGGAAGGTTAGGCAAGTCTTGATCCTTTTTGAAAAGAAGCACATATGTAAGACTTGCAGCTGCTCTAGCAGAATCCTGCAGTGTTTTTAGTGCTAATGACATTTGATTGCTGCTAACTCAGGCACTTGAGTCTGTGTGATAAGCCCGCTAAGTGAGGGCCCACTCCAGTAGGGTTATCAGGGTCCACTGTACGTGCAAGTGCCTGTATTTTGGATATTCACAAGGCTTCATTAAAGTTCTGATAATTAGCAACACTGCACTTGGCACTGTGGCTGGAACTTCAAAGACTTATACATTATGATATATATATGTGTATGCAGTGTACACGTGTCTATACAATAAATATCGTACATATAGACAAGGCCCAAGACTATCTGTATATTCATGTATATACATATATACACACCCATACAGTATCTTGTATATATTCATGTATATATATATATATACACGCAAGTTGAATTACTAGAAAAATTTAGTTGAGCTCATAAAACAATTTTTTGAAACTCAAGCCTTGCAGTGTACATATGACGACATGTACCTACAAGTTTAAACATTTTGGAGCGTGTAGTTCTTGAATGACAAGGTTGATTACATGTGAGAATTCTTCCTGGAAATAAAAAATCTAGGCAAGGATGGAGTTCGAGAGAGCAGTCCTATTCTTAATGTCTGCAAGCATATCTATTTTACTGATGCCATGCAGAGCTGTCTGTGATCACAGACACTCTTCTTCCTGTGAAAAGCTTACGAAGACCATTGCTACTATATAGTTCAGAATTTTTATAAATATTTTTCATTGGTTGAGTGAACTGATTAACCGCACAATTAAAAATTCTATTATAATGAGTGGGGCGGAGTTATTTTCAAGTGACCGCCTCCTTCAGTATGAGAGAGAAAAAAAGCACCCGAAGCTTGGACTCGAGTTTGAAGAACTTCAACTATCGTCTGCCCTGAGGCAAAGCGGTGTCTTTGCTACCAGATTATGGAAACAATCTAGTTTGTCATGTTTTTGTGGCCATTTGGAGTTTGGAGCGAGACATATTTGCAGCTCTAAGGAAGGTGGGTGAAAGGGGTGGGGTCATTCTACTAGCCCACTAGTGGCAGCTTGCTCCATGCAAAAGGTACAATAGGAATGTGTTGGCCAATTCCTCTCCCCCCCCGAAAGGCAACTCAAATCTAAGAACTGGCCAAGTCCGGCAACTTTTACTGATTCAAGAAGTCATTTTCAGAGGTGGAGATGGAGCAGTAGTATTGAGGGGATATTGCACTGGCATCCTCAACCTGGAAGTTTCAGAGGTGGAGCAGTAGTAATGAAGGGATATTGCACTGGCATCCTCAACCTGGAAGTTTCAGAGGTGGAGCAGTAGTAATGCTCAGGGGATACTGCACTGGCATCCTCAACCTGGAAGTTTCAGAGGTGGAGCAGTAGTAATGAAGGGATATTGCACTGGCATCCTCAACCTGGAAGTTTCAGAGGTGGAGCAGTAGTAATGCTCAGGGGATACTGCACTGGCATCCTCAACCTGGAAGTTTCAGAGGTGGAGCAGTAGTAATGAAGGGATATTGCACTGGCATCCTCAACCTGGAAGTTTCAGAGGTGGAGCAGTAGTAATGAGGGGATACTGCACTGGCATCCTCAACCTGGAAGTTTCAGAGGTGGAGCAGTAGTAATGAAGGGATATTGCACTGGCATCCTCAACCTGGAAGTTTCAGAGGTGGAGCAGTAGTAATGCTCAGGGGATACTGCACTGGCATCCTCAACCTGGAAGTTTCAGAGGTGGAGCAGTAGTAATGAAGGGATATTGCACTGGCATCCTCAACCTGGAAGTTTCAGAGGTGGAGCAGTAGTAATGAGGGGATATTGCACTGGCATCCTCAACCTGGAAGTTTCAGAGGTGGAGCAGTAGTAATGCTCAGGGGATATTGCACTGGCATCCTCAACCTGGAAGTTTCAGAGGTGGAGCAGTTGTAATGCTCAGGGGATACTGCACTGGCATCCTCAACCTGGAAGTTTCAGAGGTGGAGCAGTAGTAATGCTCAGGGGATATTGCACTGGCATCCTCAACCTGAAAGTTTCAGAGGTGGAGCAGTAGTAATGCTCAGGGGATATTGCACTGGCATCCTCAACCTGAAAGTTTCAGAGGTGGAGCAGTAGTAATGCTCAGGGGATATTGCACTGGCATCCTCAACCTGGAAGTTTCAGAGGTGGAGCAGTAGTAATTGCACTGGCATCCTCAACCTGGAAGTTGGACCAGAGAGATCTGAAAAGAGTTAAATTAGCGTGTGTGGATGACTAATGTGTGTGGATGACTAATGGCAAATCACCTCCTTTCTGTTCCAGTAATGTTGGGGTTTTCCCCTAATTTATAAGAGCCAAAAGGATCAGTTCCTTTCAGCGAGTCACACACTCCCTGAAGCGCTAGTGCCCCTGAGGATCAGCCACCTTCAGGTCAATTCATGGTCAACTGATGAGGTGCTCCAGGAGAATTGAGGCCTAGTATGTGCATTGAGCAATTCTTAGAGCAGGAGGTGTCAGCTGTGGTGATTATAAGGGGCAGGGCACACTATCTGTTAACGGCTCTTGGTGTTGGCCCAACTCATATGCCCCACTCAACACAAGTGGTCTCATATGCCCCCCACTCAACACATGTGGTCTCATATGCCCCACTCAACACAAGTGGTCTCATATGCCCCCCACTCAACACATGTGGTCTCATATGCCCCACTCAACATATGTGGTCTCATATGCCCTACTCAACACAAGTGGTCTCATATGCCCCACTCAACACAAGTGGTCTCATATGCCCCACTCAACACATGTGGTCTCATATGCCCCCCACTCGACACAAGTGGTCTCATATGCCCCCACTCAACAAAAGTGGTCTCATATGCCCCCACTCAACACATGTGGTCTCATATGCCCCACTGAACACATGTGGTCTCATATGCCCCACTCAACACATGTGGTCTCATATGCCCCCCACTCAACACAAGTAGTCTCATATGCCCCCCACTCAACACATGTGGTCTCATATGCCCCACTCAACACATGTGGTCTCATATGCCCCACTCAACACAAGTGGTCTCGTGTACACCCCACTCAACACAAGTGGTCTCATATGCCCCCCACTCAACACAAGTGGTCTCATATGCCCCACTCAACACAAGTGGTCTCATATGCCCCCACTCAACACATTTGGTCTCATATGCCCCCACTCAACACATGTGGTCTCATATGCCCCACTCAACACAAGTGGTCTCATATGTCCCACTCAACACAAGTGGTCTCATATGCCCCACTCAACACATGTGGTCTCATATGCCCCCCACTCGACACAAGTGGTCTCATATGCCCCACTCAACACATGTGGTCTCATATGCCCCACTTGGTCACATATGCCCCACTCAACACAAGTGGTCTCATATGCCCCCACTCAACACATGTGGTCTCATATGCCCCACTCAACACATGTGGTCTCATATGCCCCACTCAACACATGTGGTCTCATATGCCCCCCACTCAACACAAGTGGTCTCATATGCCCCCCACTCAGCACAAGTGGTCTCATATGCCCCACTCAACACAAGTGGTCTCATATGCCCCCACTCAACACATGTGGTCTCATATGCCCCCACTCAACACAAGTCGTCAGTCGTCTCATATGCCCCACTCAACACATGTGGTCTCATATCTCAACACAAGTGGTCTCATATGCCCCACTCAACACAAGTGGTCTCATATGCCTCACTCAACACAAATGGTCTCATATGCCCCACTCAACACATATGCCCCCACTCAACACATGTGGTCTCATATGCCCCACTCAACACATGTGGTCTCATATGCCCCACTCAACAAAAGTGGTCTCATATGCCCCACTCAACACAAGTGGTCTCATATGCCCCACTCAACACAAGTGGTCTCATATGCCCCACTCAACACAAGTGGTCTCATATGCCCCCACTCAACACATGTGGTCTCATATGCCCCACTCAACACATGTGGTCTCATATGCCCCACTCAACACATGTGGTCTCATATGCCCCCCACTCAACACAAGTGGTCTCATATGCCCCACCCAACACAAGTGGTCTCATATGCCCCCACTCAACACATGTGGTCTCATATGCCCTCCACTCAACACATGTGGTCTCATATGCCCCCACTCAACACAAGTGGTCTCATATGCCCCACTCAACACAAGTGGTCTCATATGCCACCACTCAACACAAGTGGTCTCACATGCCCCCCCACTCAACACAAGTGGTCTCACATGGCCCCACTCATCACATGTGGTCTCATATGCCCCACTCAACACAAGTGGTCTAACATGGCCCCACTCAACACATGTGGTCTCATATGCCCCCACTCAACACAAGTGGTCTCACATGGCCCCACTCAACACATGTGGTCTCATATGCACACAAGTGGTCTCACATGGCCCCACTCAACACATGTGGTCTCATATGCCCCCACTCAACACAAGTGGTCTCACATGGCCCAGACCTTACCTCCTTGAGTCTCTCTTAGCCTCATACAGTAACCTGCTGAGGCATTTGTGAATGAAATATTTGAGCTGTGGTCTTGGAGCAAAATATTTGGAAAGTATGTTGTAGGTGTGAAGTTCTTAAATTTATGTGTGGAGTCCATGATTGCTGATATTAAACGCACATGTTGATGTGGATACTGTGCACACTCGAGGTGATGAGATGCGATTGGCTTGTTTTGTGCTGTTGTACTGTCCAAACTCTGAACGATTCCTCTGAACGACTCGTCTGGCAAATGCAGCTGTACATGTCAGGACCAAGATTAAAAAAAAATTATTTTTATTTTACTGATGTGAGGGGGTGGGGGGGGGGGGGGGGGGGGGTGAGCAGGGGAGGGAGATTTTCTCTTAGGGGGGAGGGGATATTCCCTTCCCTCACCCCTCCACTGCATACAATGTACATATACTCTGGCAAATGATGTGTCACATGATGTGGTTGTCTTAGCTTAGTCATGGTTTGTTGAATAATACATTTGATGTGTCCCACTAGCAACTGGAGAATGCCCAGCCCACTGTGGACCCTGACTTTCCCCAGTTACCGGGCGAGCTCATCAACATGAAAGGTTGGTTGCAAGTATGTATTGTGCTAATTGGTGCAAGTCTATAAGGGTTAAGTAAGTTGTATAGGCGTGGGTGGTGTAAGGGTTTAAATGTATTGGAGGAGCTATAAGGGTTAAATTATGTTGGTGGAGAAGCTGTAAGGGTTAAATTGTGTTGGTGGAGGAGCGGTAAGAGTTAAATTATGTTGGTGGAGAAGCTTTAAGAGTTAAATTGTGTAGGTAGAGGAGCGGTAAGGGTTAAATTGAGTTGGTGGACAAGCTATAGAGGTTGAAATGTGTTCTACTGCAGGAGTTGTAAGGGTTAAATTGCATTGGTGAAGCTCGAGAGGAAAAGGTGGGATTGTTGCATGAGCTACAGTATTGGTGTACAGGGCTATATAAGGGTTAAATTGTATTGATATAAGAGCTATAAGGCTAAATTGTATTGATATAAGAGCTACAGTATAAGGGTTAAATTGTATTGATATAAGAGCTACAATGATTTAATTGTACTGATATATAGGTATACGGGTTAAATTGTAATGATATAAAGCTTTAAGGGTTAAATTGTATTGATATAAGAGCTATAAAGGTTAAATTATATTGGTGGAGGAATTCTAAGGGTTAAATTGTATCGGCGTAGGACCTATAACGGTTAAAAATGTGTGAAGGAGCTGAAGGTATACTGGTGCAGGAGTTGTCTGTATAAAGGTTAAGTATTGTTGGTGGGGAGCACTGGAGAGGTTGGTATAAGCAGCCATAAGGGTGTTGCTACAGCTGATACACCTGGTGTGACCAACCTTTACCTTCCTATGTTCAAAGTGGGAGGTGAGGAATGTCCACCGCACACAACTTGTCTCTGCACTGGAACTATGTAGAATTGTTGGCAATCAGATCACAATGTTCCTTGTGGTATAACATTCCAAGATTGTCGAACATTAATCTGCATTTTTAGAAGTTTTATGTGGAGATTTGGACTTCTTAAGCAACTGTTTGAAGGTGTTGTCCCTACAAGCGTAGAACATCAGACAACATTCTTTCTTGTTCTCTTGTGTGGCTGCTTGGTGTGCGTACACGCAGGTGGTGGGGTATGGTTAAATTCTGCTTCACGGAGTTGTGTGTGCTACCGATGCCAGACCTTGTGCGATTCCCACACCTTGAGATAAGATGGTAAAGGGTCTCTACACTCTGCCCTCCCAAGCAGGCAGTAACGCCAGTGGTACAAGCTGGCCTGTACATGTATGTATGTGTCGGTGGGATCTTGTGGGGAAAATAACCGTACGGACAGATTCTTCAGGTTGGTCGCTGATACATGTACACCCCAGCCCTAGCCCTAGCCCTAGCCCTAGCCCTAGCCATTGTACCAGCGACTGCTGCAGGCACTTAACAATCCATGCATTCCTAATACCACTGGTTACAATACGTGACATGTCTGGGGAGCTTTAAATAGAATTTCCAAGATTGCCCACGTTGATGCATGCATAGTACACACGATGCATTCTACAGTACCCCTGGACTGCATTATCAGTTTGTTATATCCACACACTTTGTAGAAAGGTGTACATGTACATGTACATGTATGCTGAAGTGTGCAAGACCAGATCCTGTACTATTACAGTGTAGTCATGCCCTGGTGCTGTTGTCATGCCAGGGTTTGTAGTCCGGTGCTGTAGTCATGCCAAGGTTTGTAGTCCGGTGCTGTAGTCATGCCAGGGTTTGTAGTCCGGTGCTGTAGTCATGCCAGGGTTTGTAGTCCGGTGCTGTAGTCATGCCAGGGTTTGTAGTCCGGTGCTGTAGTCATGCCAAGGTTTGTAGTGTGGTGCTGTAGTCATGCCAGGGTTTGTAGTCCGGTGCTGTAGTCATGCCAAGGTTTGTAGTCCGGTGCTGTAGTCATGCCAAGGTTTGTAGTCTTGTGCTGTAGTAATGCCAGGGTTTGTAGTCCGGTGCTGTAGTCATGCCAAGGTTTGTAGTGTGGTGCTGTAGTCATGCCAGGGTTTGTAGTGTGGTGCTGTAGTCATGCCAAGGTTTGTAGTGTGGTGCTGTAGTCATGCCAGGGTTTGTAGTGTGGTGGTGTAGTCATGCCTGGTTTTTCTTTCCTTTCTTTGGGTGGAACGTACTCTATAGTATAGTAGGTGGAAATCTATGTTTGGTTCGTCACTGGACCTAATCCAAGGAAAACACTATACATGTCTCATATGCATCGTAGTCACCAGCCAGACCCTTTAACAAATGACTTCACTGGTGATGTGTGTAACTGGTCTTGCTTGCCAGTCTGTCCGCACACATGGGGCTACTGATGATCCTCTGGCAAGGCAGTGTACTTCTCTAATTGCGGCACCCCAGACATCTCCGTAGAGCTGATGACCTCGAGGGCTGCAGCATTCTAACTCAAGGGGTTGGGAATGGGGTGTGGCTAATATGTAAGTATTAACGCACAGTGCACACTGCTCAACTTTGAAGGACCAAAATTATAAAATTATAAAATTCAAAATTTTCAATTTTACTCGACATTTGTACGTGCACGTATTTTATGCTGATTGAGCAAAATTTACACCACTGAAAATTTTGCGCTAGAAGTTGGTCCAAGCCATCGCTTCTCTCCAGGTGTGCGCTGGAGGTATGTATGGTACAGTATATTACAGAGTGTAGAGTGTGTGTGGGGGTGGGTGGGGCATGAGTGGGTGAGTGTAAGGGGGTTGGGGTGAGGGATTGGGGGTGGGGGTACATGTATATGTCTGTGGGTTCACATCATGTGACATGAGTAAGCTGTACATGCATGTATATGTATATGTACATTCTTTTTTTCTTGTAATTTTGATTGTTGTTGTTGCCCTCAGGGCAGGATGTGACATACTTGGACCCCTTCCTTGGCCCCAAGGTTGGCACGCTATACATCACAGACTACAAGATGTATTTCAAGGTAGGCACTGCAATGAGTGAGGTCAATAGAACTGTCAGGAGCTGGCCAGCACTGTGGTAGTGCTGCTAGTGAGTGTGTGTGGGGAAAGTGGAAGTCGTCCAAATACTTCCATAGATCTCTTCATCTCAGAGCTCTGTGTTGGCACTTGATCTGAGGGAGTGGGAGTGCTCTCTTTATGGAGTTGTTCTGTATAGTCATAATGGGTGCTCTCCACCAAAGATACAAGAGGAGCCTACCTCACATCTCGGCTACAGCTCACTTTGAAGCTTCTTAGCCCAAGCTGTGTGCAGTGGCAATTTTTTTAATTAGTAAAAAATGAAATATTATTATATACAAACATAAAATGCGTGCATTATGCATAATCTTTGCTATTCTTTAGAGACATCCATAATAAAATAGAATGAGGAGTCTTTCCAATACTTGACCTTTTTGTACTGTAGGCACATTCTTATTATTGTAGTACCAGAAGCCCCTGCGCCTCCCGTGTGTCGTCCATTGGTTGATATCTCTACGTGCTTCACGTGTCGTCCATTGGTTGATATCTACGTGCTTCACGTGTGTCGTCCATTGGTTGATATCTACGTGCTTCACGTGTGTCGTCCATTGGTTGATATCTCTACGTGCTTCACGTGTGTCGTCCATTGGTTGATATCTCTACGTGCTTCACGTGTGTCATCCATTGGTTGATATCTACGTGCTTCACGTGTGTCGTCCATTGGTTGATATCTACGTGCTTCACGTGTGTCGTCCATTGGTTGATATCTCTACGTGCTTCACGTGTGTCGTCCATTGGTTGATATCTCTACGTGCTTCACGTGTGTCGTCCATTGGTTGATATCTCTACGTGCTTCACGTGTGTCATCCATTGGTTGATATCTACGTGCTTCACGTGTGTCGTCCATTGGTTGATATCTACGTGCTTCACGTGTGTCGTCCATTGGTTGATATCTACGTGCTTCACGTGTGTCGTCCATTGGTTGATATCTACGTGCTTCACGTGTGTCGTCCATTGGTTGATATCTACGTGCTTCACGTGTCGTCCATTGGTTGATATCTACATGCTTCACGTGTGTCGTCCATTGATTGATATCGACGTGCTTCACGTGTGTCGTCCAGTGGTTGATTTATCTATGAGAAAGGAAAAGACCAAAAATGGCGGGTCATTCCAACTGAACCGGAGGTCCCGTAGAAGATGCTGCAAAATATGGGGCCAATCATTATGCATCGTGTTATAATTGCTTACCAGTACCACATTAAAGTAGGAGTAGGCTATAAATGGGTCATTTTTTGTTTTGCTTAGGGCTGAGTTTTTATGTGTTCTATATAACCTATCTCAACATGAAATGGAAAAAAAATTGGCCTGGGGTGTAAAATAAAAGTGTGCAAGGGGGTTTTGTGCCCGGGTGGCCCCAAAATTCAATCAAATTAGGGGGAACAATTAAAATAGTCATTTTTTTAAAGCTGCATGGTTAAATATGGTATCAAAAGAAGTAAAATTGCTATGTTTATATTCAAAAGTTTCATTGTTTTTAACCCAGTTCACTTCATTTGGCCAAAATTGGCACTTTTGAGCAGATCATGCAGGATTATGAAAACCGAGTCAGATGCTCCCACAATAAGTCATCTTTGCGTGTTCGAAATAAACTATGGATGAATATGGATGTTCCACAGCGGAAGAGAAGGCCACGAAAATACACCAAGAACTTCTCGCTTTTTGACATTGGAAGGAACATGGATAAACTATCAGGTGATGAAGCCATCTTCTATCAAGATCAGTGTGGTGAAAGGAATCATCTCCTGAGCCAGGAGGTAGATTGGGTTCATGATGAAGAAAAGACAGCAACCCAAGAGGAAGAAAGAAGACTGGAAGAGCAGCGACAAGAAGAGATGGAATTCATAAACCAAGATTTGGAGCTTACACCGGTTTCCAAGAGAAGTAGAGCAATTGATGCCCCAATCACCATTGACAAAGAATGCCAAGCTAGCATCAATGTGGCTCCAACCATAAGAAAATCTAGAAACACTACTCATGAGATAAGAGACGCTATTGCAACTGAGCTGTAAGGCAGCAGTTTCTGTTGAGAAAGCTCGTATTGCACCACAGGTGGTTTGTGAAAAGTTGTACGGACACCAGTATCATCTACAACTGCCATCAGAACCTTCAGATCAACCACCCTGCTCAAAGAAACCACGATCATCGGAAGACTACAAGTTGTATGAAAAGGTGCTGCCTTCAGCTAAATCTATCAACAACTTCAAGCACAAAAAGGCTCTCTGTCAGCAAGTAGCAGCTGCAAAGGCCCTTGTGAACAAGAAGCCCTCAACAAAAGTGACTCTACACTTTGAGACTACACAGAGAAGTAGAATAGATGGTGATTGGACATGTCTCATCTTGAATTTCTGTGATGGTGATGATCCTGCAGAGTGTAAGATGATCCCTCTACGTCCTCTCTTCTTTGCTTTTGAAGATAGGGACCAGATAGTGGCACTTATTGTTGAGACCCTGAAGAGACTGTCAGTAGCTGCTGATGACCCCAGCAGGACTGTTGTACATCTCTGGGAGCAGATTGATGCCCTGATGACAGATGCTGTGAGCAAAAATCTCAAGATAGAGACAGGTGTGGCAGATCAACTTGGCTCTAAGTCATGTGCCATACCACTTGCTTTGTAAGTCTCATACATGTGAACGGTTTGATGCAGACAACCTCACGACCATGGCTGCCATTGAGGACAAGATTGACCTTCGCGAAATGATTGTGAAGAGAGAGCCATTGTTGAAGTCATTCCTTCGGCAGAAAAAATGTTGTTGAAACAGCTCTGTCAGCTCTTCTAAAGCTTGTAGCACATGAGGGAGACGGGAAGACAACATCTCTAGCAGAACAGTTTGACTTGATTCTAGAGGAGGCTGGAGTACACAAATCCTTTAGCCTCTACAAAGAGAAACGTTTTACTAGACTTGGATACCAGGCAGGTGCGGTCTACGATTGCATTCCCTACCTCAAACAGCTACTCGTACAGACACCATTAAATAATCTTCTTGTTCGAGCATGTAAGATTTACCTTGATAACGATTTCATAATCGCAGGATTCACTAATTTTATGTACAGGGTGACAATGCCCTTCCTCAACTGCGTCGAGAGAGCAAGACAGGATTTGCTGGTGAACATCCTTCCCAAGCTCTGCAGTGACCTTGCTGATAAAAAGACAGACACCCTTATCATATATCATGTAGAGTGGACACACGTGAAAATGGAGCATAATGCTCCACAAAGCGATCTCGATCACTTTCTTCTGGGAGAGATGTGTCTCCAGGCCGCCAGAGGTGTAGAATTGCAGTGCAAGCGTGAGTATTGGAGCAGTGACCCAGATACTGCACGAGTCCTCTCCATACATTGACTGTAGACCAACGGAAGAACCTGCCAACAAACAACCTGAATACGGAGAGGTACTTGGCCAAGTTTGGTTATCTTGCTGCCCAGTCAGCTCTACATTCTAACAGGCTGTTCAAGGCAAAGAGAATCAAAGATGACCTTATGCTCATGGACAAGCATCTCAATGAAGTTGAGAGGTCAACCATTGCTGTACTAAAACACCTAGACTCCATGGAGGTGACGTGGAGTAATAATCAGAAGGAGAAGAAGAAACAAAGGTTGAGAGAGAACCTGGAAAAGAAAGTGAGGGCCAATGATTTTGTCGATCAACTTCTTGTGAAATGTAAAAAAACATGGAGGACCAGTTACATGTGTCAAAGAGAAGGAGCTTGTCAAAAAAAAATTACCAGTGCTAAAGACCTGCTTGAGGCAAGAGATCCAATACCAGCGAGTCACACATCTACATGATTCAGATGTCCGCAGGGACCTTTACAAGGTCAACAAACTGTCTGAGAATGAAATGATCGAGAACCTAACTGTGATCCTAGGTGATGACTACCAAGCAGAGGAGGCGGTGGAGTTTCCGTGTGAGGAGGAAATCATGGAAAGACCGACAGGAGCCAACACCACCGTTCAGGAGGCAGATATCTCACAGGAAGAACTTGTGTTCCAGCCTAACCAACCACTTGCTGTTATCTGGGATGAGGGAAGCAACAAGAGATGGTATATTGGGTTTTACATTGATGATAATGGGGACGGAAGCTTCCGGGTGGATCACCTGATACGCGCTGGTACTGGAGATAACCTCTGGCAGCGACCACCTGGCACTGATGATATCCAGGACACTATCCAGCAGCGGATTGTGCCTGTGCAAGTTTCTGCCACCTGGGACTTTTCTATGAGGAAGCCTTGTTTTGTTTTATGTAATGGACCTGAAATACAAGATATGTTTTGTGGAATATGTGGTTAAATATTAGTCCAAAATAAATTTCTTGACCAGTAATTGTACTTCTATGATTTTCTAATACTTTTACGACTTTCTGTGTCCTAAATAACCCCAGAAAAATGTTTTAGATGAAGTCTCTACCTAAAGCTGAACCTGAGGTTTGAGAAAAACTCTAAAATGCACTCACATGCATTAAATGTAAGGTGTGCTAACACAAAAGGGCTCTGCACACTTTTTTCTTAGACCCTAGGCCAATTTTTTTCCCACTTCATGTTGAGATAGGTTATATAGAACACAAAAAAACTCAGCCCTAATGAAAATAACAGAAATTTCATTTTGGCTGCCGTATAGCCCACTCCTAATTAAAGGCAAAGAAAAAGCCGAATTTTCAAGCGACACAATCTTAGTGTTAGCTTATAACCTGTTCTACACAGTTCTCTCCATTTTAACATTTACTTTTTGACATAGTTGCAATAACAGTGATTGGCTCAGATGGGGCTCATGACGTGCATGCACCTCTACATGCACCTGTGGACATTTAGGCTTCAACTCCTGAGGGTTTGTGAGATGTGGCCCTCCAACATTAGGGGCCAGGCACACTTCTTTGCACAAACGTTCATTTATAGTGTTTTATTAGGTAGACCAATACATACGTACTGTATCTAGGAAATTAATCTGTTTGGGTTGAAAATTGCTACATGTACTGTAGCTTTGGACACAAGATTTTCAGAATCTGTGATCAGAATTCTTCTCATTTCAGCATTATTCGTCCCTCAAATGTACGTTTTTTTCAAGGGTGGAAGCCTAAAATTGAATTTCCAAGGGCCCCCTATCTGCCTAGGATCTGGTTAATGACGCTGGGTTCCCTCTATGTGTGGCCAGGTCAGTCTGCAGTAGGAAGATAGATGTAACCATGTCTTAATAAGGAGCCTCTGGGAGGGGCTTCTGGATGAAACATTTTTTTGCCAATTTTTGGATGCAAAATTCACCATGTCAGCAGTAACCCCCGGTAATGACCCCCCAACCCCCCACCCCCACATACACATGCATACATACATGTAATTATACACATACATGTACGTACATGTACCTTGACTTTGCTTCTTAATTGTTTTCCTTCACTACATAATTTTGTAAAATACTGACACAGTTCCCTCTAGATCACTGCAATGAGGTTCCCCTGACATTAGAGAGTCATTTCCACATCAGCCTCTCATAATAGCCATATGAAGATTGAGCAGAGCATGAGCATGAGCATTATGCACATCTTTTATTTGCCTTGTCCAGGAGGTTCAGGAAACTTCATCATGTTCCTGCATGCCACACCCACTTTTATTAAGTAATTATGCAATGCAGTGTCAGATTAAGTTGCATCATTTTCTGAGATCGTATGCAGTGGCCTTCTACAAGTCTGAATTCTGTGGCCAATCCTTGATCTCCGACGACAACACCACTTCATCAAAGGCACATGTTTAGTTGTCTCAGCAAGCCAAGGAAGAGTTCCGGGCACATATAGCGCTAGTAACGCTGGGTTTTGTTGAGCACTAGACATGTGCATAACTTGGTGGCACAAGATGAAGTGCAAGTGTTCCTCCGGAACAAATGCTGATGACACTTTACCCATTATGATTTTACTCAAATCAGCTGGACATCTTCAGTGCAGAAGTGTTTGTGTGGTATCAGACTGTCTAAAGCATGCACCACAACTGTGCATGCACTCACTAATACACTGGCAACATACATGTATGTCAAAGTTGTACTTCCATTCTTAAAAATAACTCCTCTACTTCAATGAAGGAGTGGGCGACTCAGTACAAAAACTTCACAATTCTCCGTCTACATCAAATATACCACGGCTTGATCCAAAGTGGAATTTGTTAGTAAAGGGTCCATGGAATGGCATTGGAGATGTCTGTGAATCTGCAGGAGTTAAGTTTTTCTATTACTGTAGATATGAATGGCTGATGTGGTCAGCAATGAAGGCAGCTTTGCTCTAGCCAGCATGTTTTGACAAAGCCATGAAGACCAGCTGGCATGAGATCCTGCCATTGCTTCAAGCATACTGTATTTCCGAAACTGAAGTTAGAATGAAAAGGATCTCAGCAGATGATCATTATACTTGTTGGGGACACCAGCAGCTGGTGGCTCATGCTGAGGTACACATCCTGGGAGGTTTGTCTTGTCCATCATGATAGGGAATTGTCATACATGTACTGTATAGGTAGTATTGCTGGTAAGGAGTAGGCAGTATTGCTGGTAAGGAGTGTAGGTAGTATTGCTGGTAAGGAGTAGGCAGTATTGCTGGTAAGGAGTGTAGGCAGTATTGCTGGTAAGGGGTGGTGCATAGCCTGGACAAGTTTTGATTACGGAGCATGGGAGATGTATGGGACATTCTCGCAAAAAAGGCCCACATTTGACAAGATCGCGTAACTGAAGGGGATGAGATAACAAGCTGAAATTATGTTGAAATAAAGGAAAATTTGAATAGATATTTACAAGAATGTGGGGAAAGTTTCATTACCGGGGGTAACTGCCCACGTGTTGAACTTGGCAGCCAAAAATTGGATGAAGGTCCCCTTTTAATCCGGAACTCCCTCCCAGAGGCTCCTTATTAAGACATGGTTACATCAATCTTCCTACTGCAGACTGACCTGGCCACACATATATAGAGGGAACCCAGCGTCATTAACCAGATCTAGGCAGATAGGGGGCCCTTGCAAAATCAATTTTAGGCTTCCACCCTTTGAAAAAAACTCGTATTTTGTGGGGAGTGGCAATAACTCGGAATTGAGAGGAGATAGTCCCAATTCTGATTACAGATTCTGAAATCCTGGTTACAAATTACCCTCGGTAGCAATTTTCACATTTTCACCCCAAAACTGATTAATTTATAGATATTGTCCTTCCCCCCCCCCCCACCCCCCCATAAATGGACGTTCGCGATTTGGGAGTGCAAGATGTGTGCATGGCCCCTAATGTTGGAGGGCCATATCTCACAAGCCCGTAGGAGTTGAAGCCTAAAAGTCTACATGCGTTTATTATACATGTACTCTCAGCTCGGGGGGGAGGGAGGAGGGAAGAAAAAATTCAGAGTCGGTGACCGTGTACGATTTCTTGATTTTTAGTTGGGTTCATATGGAATGACCCTGGGCCACTTGGTGTAGCAAAATATGGTAAAGGTCTTCAAGTCCCTGAGTATCCTAAATTGGTAAAGGTTGATTATCCTCGCATGGTGTGTATCCTAAATCGGTAAAGGTCATCATATGGAAGAGTGATTGGTGACAAGCGAAGGGGCTCGGTCTTGTATGCTCGTGGTGGTCATAGAATGCCTCAGGACAGCAAAAGATGCAAGGTGTATGTAGCACAGAGGCGGCTTGGGGCAATTGTAAGTTGGTCAGGCCAGAAAGTTGGTGTGGCTTTTGCATTGCCACTGGTATTGTACACAAATGGCTGACAAAATATTTCACTACTGCCGAAGAACTGATTAAAATATGTACGACTACTCTCAGCTGGCATCATATACTTCAAGATTTATCCTTAAACAGCTTTTTGGTACATGTATTTGGAGACGGAAGTATTTTGGATGAAACGTTGGCTTCAACAGCCAAAGAAGCTGAATTAAGATATCCAACAAACCATTGTCTGCATTCACACTTATGTACCTACAATGGCATTGGCTACATCAAATATAAATGACCCTATTTACTAGGTTACACGCATTTTCTATCCATGAGCCTGCTATTCGAGATCACTGTCTATTATTTCAACTTGACTAATTTCGCACATCAGTTGCACGAGATCACTGGGTCTCGAACAGGTGACAGTTATTGATAGCAGCAGAAGTGTTCGTACTCTAGCCATCACCCTCTGTTCTAGTTTCATTGGACATCTAGTTTTGTCTTCTTCATAGTTAGCTACATACATACGGCGCTTCTAACGAGAGTGATCGAGGGACAAGGTGAGTTTGTGTGAGAGATGCTTGTGGACATGTAATGTCATCAGTTGTTGTGTCACGAGGGTGATCGAGGGACAAGGTGAGTTTGTGTGAGAGATGCTTGTGGACATGTAATGTCATCAGTTGTTGTGTCACGAGGGTGATCGAGGGACAAGGTGAGTTTGTGTGAGAGATGCTTGTGGACATGTAATGTCATCAGTTGTTGTGTCACGAGGGTGATCGAGGGACAAGGTGAGTTTGTGTGAGAGATGCTTGTGGACATGTAATGTCATCAGTTGTTGTGTCACGAGGGTGATCGAGGGACAAGGTGAGTTTGTGTGAGAGATGCTTGTGGACATGTAATGTCATCAGTTGTTGTGTCATTCTTATGACTTAGTTGGATGCAGATGCTATTTCACGCGACACATGCATGGACTAAATCATCCTTCACTTGGTGCTGTAGGCTGGCATAACTAGCCCAACATGTGCTCGCACCTCCCGATGACCACTCCCGCACTCATAAATTTATGAAGAAGT
The DNA here is from genome assembly GCA_028752905.1 of Cladorhizidae sp. MBARI D1340-BT2. Taxonomy (NCBI): domain Eukaryota; kingdom Metazoa; phylum Porifera; class Demospongiae; order Poecilosclerida; family Cladorhizidae; species Cladorhizidae sp. MBARI D1340-BT2. Next base: position 15,406,502 of record JAQNBH010000012.1, on the reverse strand, counting down.
GGTCTGGCAAAAGCTGGACTGGGCAGACCGCCAGAGCCGCCCCCTGCACCAGGGTGTGGTGTAGAGCGGGAGGGGGGAGTGGTCATGAAGAAATGCTTGTGAGCTTACATGGGGGTCTGTAACACACGATGAATGTTGGGAAAAGCAGGTTGGATTTTTTGGTTGACCAGGAGTCTAGTAATCGAGCGAGAATTATTCCATATCACATACCATTCCAGTCATGGCCCGTGCAGTCTTGGCTCACCAAGTATTACTCCAGGCTTTTGAAGGGTGGGTGAGTGGGTGTGGTGTAAAACGAGATGTACAGAGTGCCTAGTGCACATGCACTGCACTGCACAGAGGAGCGGACATTTTTATTTCACCTCTACTCTTGTATTCTGTTATATATGTTCATACACGCATTACAATCACATGCTCATGTAATGGCATGCTCATGTGATGTGCATGTAATATGCATGTGACATCCATGTGTGTTTGCGTGTTGGTTTACTGGTCATGTGATGCAGGCGGTGAGCAGGGACCCCTCCCAAGAGCCGTTCATCCTAAATGTCCCCTTGGGCTGTATCAGCCACGTGGAAAAGATGGGACGGTCACGGAACAAGAGTGAGCACTCCTATGGCCTGGAGATCTTCTGCAAGGTGAGTGTTGAGTGCTTGAGCCATGGCAGAGCCCTAGCACTATCCCAAGCCCTAGCCCAAGCACTATCCCAAGCCCTAGCCCAAGCCCTATTTCAAGCCCTATTCCAAGCCCTAGCCCAAGCCCTAGCCCAACCCTAGCCCTATCCCTATCCCTATCCCAAGCCCTGGCCCAACCCTAGCCCTAGCCCAACCCTAGCCCTATCCCTATCCCTAGCACAAGCTGTAGCCCAAGCCCTAGCCATAGCCCAAGGTTGCTGTTGTGTGTAAATGCTATCCCTTGGAGCGCTGGCCTACCCATAGACTAGCCAGCACATACTTCATGCCTAACTAACTTCTGTGCATGTACTGTAAGTTACCATCGAAGGGTTTAACTAGTAGGGTATGTCACGGGATTAACTGGTAAGGCATATCACTGATAAAGGGGTTAACTGGTGGACTATGTCACTGGTAAAGGGGTTAACTGGTGTACTATGATACTGCTAAAGCGGTTAACAGGTGGACTATGTCACTGGTAAAGGGTTAACTGGGAAAGGATTTCACTTGTAATGATCTCGGGTGTATCTGGTAAATATTTAAAGAGGGGATGCAGATGGGGTTACTCTTGAAAGTGTTAATTGATGAAAATGTGTTGTTCGTCTCTCCCAATCAGTGCCCATTGGTGTGGGGTGGGGCTGCCGTCCACCATTAAAACTGGGTCGTATAATACATGGATAGAACTTTGTATAAAATTGTACACACATATACACTGCAGGTGCGCTATACATACGTAGTGGCAAAGGTGTTTTGATAGGGTGTTGGTTGTGTCATGTTATGATAGGGTGTTCGGTGTTTCAGTATAGCATTATAGTAATGCCACTGCCAACACCAGTGCAGCTTGGAGCAGAGACCAACCACTTCACTCTTCACTCTCGTCTCTGATGTTCTGCTGAAGCTGTGTACTGGGGGATTATGGTGCCAGCATTTAGCTCTTTCTACTCTATACACTAAGAATCAGAACTGAGTTCCACTGTATCTATGCAATTATAATTGAGGTCAGAATTCTGTTTGACCTTTTATTTTGTAAGATATATGTATGTAGTTAGCACACCATAGTATGTACATCTCTCCCCCTGCCATCTCCTGGCTGGCTCTAGTACACCACAGTACAACTCTCCCCATGCCATCTCCTGGCTGACTCTAGTACACCACAGTACAACTCTCCCCCATGCCATCTCCTGGCTGACTCTAGCACACCACAGCACAACTCTCCCCATGCCATCTCTAGCACACCACAGTACAACTCTCCCTCCTGGCTGGCTCTAGCATACCACAGTACAACTCTCCCCATGCCATGGCTCTAGCATACCACAGTACAACTCTCCTCATGCCATCTCCTGGCTGACTCCAAAGGTCAAAACTTCTAAAATATAATTAAGTATCTAAAGATAATTCTTAACTTTGCAGATTCCTTTTGTTAGAACAGCACCTTCCCTCCTTTCCCCCTCTCCTTCTTCTCCATGTGTTGCAGTAAAGTGTGTGTCTACATGAAGCTGGTATAAAAGTTGCTAAACATTTTTTTTAAAATTCCTGCTGTATTCAGTTCTAATCAGAGACACAGCAACTCAGTTTAGAGCTCAATGGATTCCAAACAACCCACTGCCTAGATAACTCTCTCTAAATCCTTGTGGTACTGGACACCACTGTATGTTCGCATGCTTACATTAGGTATAGCTATTGCTCGAAGTTATCCAGCCAAAAACTGCGAGCTCAGGTACTTGGCAGTCATAATATAGGAATGCCTCAGTTCTGAACAGCGATATATTGTGTGTACTTGTACAGTGCAGTGTGTGCTTTAATTAGGATGGTGCACTTCTACAGCGCAGTGTGTGCTTTAATTAGGATGGAGCACTACATCATTCAATGTTAGCTGGACAGTCAGGTGCAAATACTTACATAACAGTATTATCATGGACAATTTAGAATGTGATACTGCTTAAAAGTCCATCACATGTCTGGCTGCTATATTCTTGTCGTGACCCATGTCCTTGGTTCTCTGCCAGGGGCACTACCAATCAATATGCCTGCTCTGACCCACACTTGTTGGCTTAATTAGCAACTCCACTCTTTGACCTACCAACTCAACTACATGTGCGGATGTTCTCAATGAACTCTTATTTGACATAACGAATTACAATAACATTCTCAATAATCAGCTTGAAGTGTCGACATTTTGGCCAGATGCTCTAGCCTTCGTCAACTGTATTGCAATGGACAATAAGCAAACGAGAACTTTGTGGACTTTGTAGGCCTGGACCATGACCTCCGATCCATTTATCATTCTTGCTGGCTCTCTCGTGGACTAGCCAGAAGCACCATGCTCTTCAGCTGCCAATGTCTGCCCAACTTATTACATTCCATGTAAGTGGCTTGGGTATGCTTGGTAAGTCTGACAAGTATGCTAGACATGTCTATGAGTGGTTTAGGCATTGCTACAGTCTCTTGTTTCTCATGCCATTCCTCCCTGGCTTTCTCCTTGCCCTCTCCCCCCCCCCAGCCATCACATCAAACAATACAACAGAAATAAATATAGCACATCAAACACTACCACAACAGAAATAAATATAGCACATCAAACACTACCACAACAACAGAAATAAATATAGCACATCAAACACTACCACAACAGAAATAAATATAGCACACCAAACACTACAACAACAGAAATATATATAGCACATCAAACACTACCACAACAGAAATAAATATAGCACATCAAACACTGCCACAACAGAAATAAATATAGAACATCATACACTACAACAACAGAAATAAATATAGCACATCAAACACTACAACAACAGAAATAAATATAGCACATCAAACACTGCCACAACAGAAATATATATAGCACATCAAACACTACCTCAACAGAAATAAATATAGCACATCAAACACTGCCACAACAGAAATAAATATAGAACATCATACACTACAACAACAGAAATAAATATAGCACATCAAACACTACAACAACAGAAATAAATATAGCACATCAAAAACTACAACAACAGAAATACATATAGAACATCAAACACTACCACAACAGAAATAAATATACCACCTTAAACACTACCATAACAGAAATATATATAGCACATCAAACACTACAACAACAGAAATAAATATAGCACATCAAACACTACCACAACAGAAATAAATATAGCACATCAAACACTACAACAACAGAAATAAATATAGCACATCAAACACTACCATAACAGAAATATATATAGCACATCAAACACTACAACAACAGAAATAGATATAGCACATCATACACTACCACAACATAAATATATATAGCACATCAAACACTACAACACCAGAAATAAATATAGAACATCATACACTACAACAACAGAAATAAATATAGCACATCAAACACTACAGCAACAACAGAAATAAATATAGCACATCAAACACTACAACAACAGAAATAAATATAGCACATCAAAAACTACAACAACAGAAATACATATAGAACATCAAACACTACCACAACAGAAATAAATATACCACCTTAAACACTACCATAACAGAAATATATATAGCACATCAAACACTACAACAACAGAAATAAATATAGCACATCAAACACTGCCACAACAGAAATAAATATAGCACATCATACACTACCACAGCAGAAATATATATAGCACACCAAACACTACAACAACAGAAATAAATATAGAACATCAAACACTACCGCTACAGAAATAAATATAGCACATCAAACACTACCACAACATAAATAAATATAGCACATCAAACACTACCACAACAGAAATAAAAATAGCACACCAAACACTGCCACAACAGAAATAAATATAGTACATCAAACACTACAACAGAAATAAATATAGCACAACAAACACTACAACAACAGAAATAAATATAGCACATCAAAAACTACAACAGAAATAAATATAGCACACCAAACACTACCTCAACAGAAATAAATATAGCACATCAAACACTACCTCAACAGAAATAAATATAGAACACCAAACACTACCTCAACAGAAATAAATATAGCACATCAAACACTACCTCAACAGAAATAAATATAGAACATCAAACACTACCACAACAGAAATAAATATAGCACATTAAACACTACAACAACAACAGAAATAAATATAGCACATCAAACACTACAACAACAGAAATAAATATAGCACATCAAACACTACCATAACAGAAATAAATATAGCACATCAAACACTACAACAACAGAAATAGATATAGCACATCTTACACTACCACAACATAAATATATATAGCACATCAAACACTACAACACCAGAAATAAATATAGAACATCATACACTACAACAACAGAAATAAATATAGCACACCAAACACTACAACAACAGAAATAAATATAGCACATCAAAAACTACAACAACAGAAATACATATAGAACATCAAACACTACCACAACAGAAATAAATATACCACCTTAAACACTACCATAACAGAAATATATATAGCACATCAAACACTACAACAACAGAAATAAATATAGCACATCAAACACTGCCACAACAGAAATAAATATAGCACATCATACACTACCACAGCAGAAATATATATAGCACACCAAACACTACAACAACAGAAATAAATATAGAACATCAAACACTACCGCTACAGAAATAAATATAGCACATCAAACGCTACCACAACATAAATAAATATAGCACATCAAACACTACCACAACAGAAATAAAAATAGCACACCAAACACTGCCACAACAGAAATAAATATAGTACATCAAACACTACAACAGAAATAAATATAGCACAACAAACACTACAACAACAGAAATAAATATAGCACATCAAAAACTACAACAGAAATAAATATAGCACACCAAACACTACCTCAACAGAAATAAATATAGCACATCAAACACTACCTCAACAGAAATAAATATAGAACACCAAACACTACCTCAACAGAAATAAATATAGCACATCAAACACTACCTCAACAGAAATAAATATAGAACATCAAACACTACCACAACAGAAATAAATATAGCACATTAAACACTACAACAACAACAGAAATAAATATAGCACATCAAACACTACCTCAACAGAAATAAATATAGAACATCAAACACTACAACAACAGAAATAAATATAGCACACCAAACACTACCACAACAGAAATAAATATAGCACACCAAACACTGCCACAACAGAAATATATATAGCACATCAAACACTACCACAACAGAAATACATATAGTACACCAAATACTGCCACAACAGAAATAAATATAGCACATCAAACACTACCACAACAGAAATAAAGATAGCATATCAAACACTACCACAACAGAAATCAATATAGCACATCAAACACTACAGCAACAACAGAAATAAATATAGCACATCAAACACTACCTCAACAGAAATAAATATAGCACATTAAACACTACCTCAACAGAAATAAATATAGAACATCAAACACTACAACAACAGAAATAAATATAGCACACCAAACACTACCACAACAGAAATATATATAGCACATCAAACACTACCACAACAGAAATACACATAGTACACCAAATACTGCCACAACAGAAATAAATATAGCACATCAAACACTACCACAACAGAAATAAATATAGCACATCAAAAACTACAACAACAGAAATACATATAGAACATCAAACACTACCACAACAGAAATAAATATACCACCTTAAACACTACCATAACAGAAATAAATATAGCACATCAAACACTACCATAACAGAAATATATATAGCACATCAAACACTACAACAACAGAAATAGATATAGCACATCAAACACTACAACACCAGAAATAAATATAGCACATCTACAGTACCACAACAGAAATAAATATAGCACATCAAACACTGCCACAACAGAAATAAATATAGCACATCATACACTACCACAGCAGAAATATATATAGCACACCAAACACTACAACAACAGAAATAAATATAGAACATCAAACACTACTGCTACAGAAATAAATATAGCACATCAAACACTACCACAACATAAATAAATATAGCACATCAAACACTACCGCAACATAAATAAATATAGCACACCAAACACTACCTCAACAGAAATAAATATAGCACATCAAACACTACCTCAACAGAAATAAATATAGAACACCAAACACTACCTCAACAGAAATAAATATAGCACATCAAACACTACCTCAACAGAAATAAATATAGAACATCAAACACTACCACAACAGAAATAAATATAGCACATTAAACACTACAACAACAACAGAAATAAATATAGCACATCAAACACTACAACAACAGAAATAAATATAGCACATCAAACACTACCATAACAGAAATAAATATAGCACATCAAACACTACAACAACAGAAATAGATATAGCACATCTTACACTACCACAACATAAATATATATAGCACATCAAACACTACAACACCAGAAATAAATATAGAACATCATACACTACAACAACAGAAATAAATATAGCACACCAAACACTACAACAACAGAAATAAATATAGCACATCAAAAACTACAACAACAGAAATACATATAGAACATCAAACACTACCACAACAGAAATAAATATACCACCTTAAACACTACCATAACAGAAATATATATAGCACATCAAACACTACAACAACAGAAATAAATATAGCACATCAAACACTGCCACAACAGAAATAAATATAGCACATCATACACTACCACAGCAGAAATATATATAGCACACCAAACACTACAACAACAGAAATAAATATAGAACATCAAACACTACCGCTACAGAAATAAATATAGCACATCAAACGCTACCACAACATAAATAAATATAGCACATCAAACACTACCACAACAGAAATAAAAATAGCACACCAAACACTGCCACAACAGAAATAAATATAGTACATCAAACACTACAACAGAAATAAATATAGCACAACAAACACTACAACAACAGAAATAAATATAGCACATCAAAAACTACAACAGAAATAAATATAGCACACCAAACACTACCTCAACAGAAATAAATATAGCACATCAAACACTACCTCAACAGAAATAAATATAGAACACCAAACACTACCTCAACAGAAATAAATATAGCACATCAAACACTACCTCAACAGAAATAAATATAGAACATCAAACACTACCACAACAGAAATAAATATAGCACATTAAACACTACAACAACAACAGAAATAAATATAGCACATCAAACACTACCTCAACAGAAATAAATATAGAACATCAAACACTACAACAACAGAAATAAATATAGCACACCAAACACTACCACAACAGAAATAAATATAGCACACCAAACACTGCCACAACAGAAATATATATAGCACATCAAACACTACCACAACAGAAATACATATAGTACACCAAATACTGCCACAACAGAAATAAATATAGCACATCAAACACTACCACAACAGAAATAAAGATAGCATATCAAACACTACCACAACAGAAATCAATATAGCACATCAAACACTACAGCAACAACAGAAATAAATATAGCACATCAAACACTACCTCAACAGAAATAAATATAGCACATTAAACACTACCTCAACAGAAATAAATATAGAACATCAAACACTACAACAACAGAAATAAATATAGCACACCAAACACTACCACAACAGAAATATATATAGCACATCAAACACTACCACAACAGAAATACACATAGTACACCAAATACTGCCACAACAGAAATAAATATAGCACATCAAACACTACCACAACAGAAATAAATATAGCACATCAAAAACTACAACAACAGAAATACATATAGAACATCAAACACTACCACAACAGAAATAAATATACCACCTTAAACACTACCATAACAGAAATAAATATAGCACATCAAACACTACCATAACAGAAATATATATAGCACATCAAACACTACAACAACAGAAATAGATATAGCACATCAAACACTACAACACCAGAAATAAATATAGCACATCTACAGTACCACAACAGAAATAAATATAGCACATCAAACACTGCCACAACAGAAATAAATATAGCACATCATACACTACCACAGCAGAAATATATATAGCACACCAAACACTACAACAACAGAAATAAATATAGAACATCAAACACTACTGCTACAGAAATAAATATAGCACATCAAACACTACCACAACATAAATAAATATAGCACATCAAACACTACCGCAACATAAATAAATATAGCACATCAAACACTGCCACAACAGAAATAAATATAGTACATCAAACACTACAACAGAAATAAATATAGCACAACAAACACTACAACAACAGAAATAAATATAGCACATCAAAAACTACAACAGAAATAAATATAGCACACCAAACACTACCTCAACAGAAATAAATATAGCACATCAAACACAACAACAACAGAAAGAAATATAGCACATCAAACACTACAACAACAGAAATAAATATGGCACATCTACACTACCGCAACAGAAATAAATATAGCACATCAAACACTACCCAACAACAGAAATAAATATAGCCCATCAAACACTACCACAACAGAAATATATATAGCACACCAAACACTACAACAACATAAATAAATATAGCACATCAAACACTACAACAACAGAAATATATATAGCACATCTACAGTACCACAACAGAAATAAATATAGCACATCAAACACTGCCACAACAGAAATAAATATAGTACATCATACACTACCACAGAATATAGCACACCAAACACTACAACAACAGAAATAAATATAGAACATCAAACACTACCGCTACAGAAATAAATATAGCACATCAAACACTACCACAACAGAAATAAATATAGCACATCAAACACTACAACAACAGAAATAAATATAGTACATCAAAAACTACAACAGAAATATATATAGCACACCAAACACTACCTCAACAGAAATATATATAGCACATCAAACACTACCACAACATAAATAAATATAGCACATCAAACACTACAACAACAGAAATAAATATATCACATCAAACACTACCACAACAGAAATAAATATAGCACATCAAACACTACCACAACAGAAATAAATATATATTGAGAGAAGGCTTGTGGCTGTGTAAAAGAGTTTATTACTCTGTTCTATTAACTCGAACATTAGGTGTCGAGCGAAGGCTTGTGGCTGTGTAAAAGAGTTTATTACTGTGTTCTATTAACCCGGGAATGTTTGAACATTGCAGTGTATTGATGGATGCCAAAGTTTTCCCAGTTCATCTGTCTCTGCAGCAAGATTTTCTCCTTCGCCTGTTTCCTGCTCCCATTTTCATCTTTTTGGGTTCACCTGGTTCGATGCTCACACCGAACATCTCTTAGCAATGCAATTAAGCACATGCTCTCAATTATGATGTTGCAGTCCATACACACGTGTATGTGGAGGCCATTTATTGCTCCGTGTGATGAACATACATGTGCATACGCCCGAGGCAAAAAGGTCTTAATGTAGTGGCTCGCCTTGCTCGACAATTAGTATTAATTATTATCATGATCTCTGCACAATGACTGTCCTCCTCGAGCCTACAATTACGTATGCTATATGGGTGTGTATAATGTTCCCCAGGACAATCACACTCTCCAATTTGGCCTAGGGCTAGGGCTATGCATGAATATGTTTGCTTGCTACCCCAGGATATTTGCACTCGCTAGTTTGGCCTAGAGCTAGGGCAATGCATGAATATATTTGCTTGCTAACCCAGGATATTTGCACTCCAGTTTGGCCTAGGGCTAGGGCTATGCATGAATATGTTTGCTTGCTACCCCAGGATATTTGCACTCTCCAGTTTGGCCTAGGGCTAGGGCTATGCATGAATATGTTTTCTTGCTACCCCAGGATATTTGCACACTCCAGTTTGGCCTAGGGCTAGGGCTATGCATGAATGTGTTTGTTTGCTTCCTCAGGATGTTCGTACTCTGCGGTTTGCGCACAAGCAGGAGACTCACAGCCGTCGGGGGATGTACGACAGGCTGCAGATAGTCGCCTTTCCGGGAAGTTACTGGAAGAACGTGTTTGCTTTCTCCTTCAAGGGAAGTTACAATGAAGAAGGTTGGACTGTCTACGACGCTGAGAAAGAGCTGGAGAGATTGGTGAGGTCATGTGAGGAGAGGTGGTGTGGGTGGAGTGGGTGAGGTGAAGTGGGTGATGGTGTAGGGAGTGAGGGTAGAGTGTGTGTGGGTGGAGGGTGTGTGGCTGGATGGGGTGAGGGTGGAGGAGGAAGGAGGGAATGGAGGGAAGGCAATGGGAACAATAAAATTATAGGGTAATGTTTAGTAGTGAGTAGGGTGAGGTGTGTGGAGGATGAGTGTTGTGTGTGTATGCAGGTTTACATGTGTACATGTGTACATGACCCAGAGTAGCCACTGCAGTGGAGTGGTCTCTGGCTTGCCAGGTGCCATAGCCCTCGCACAGCCACTGCAGCACATGCAATGGAATGGCCTCTGGGTGCTGGTCACTCTGAACTGGTATAGCTTCCTGAACATCAGATAAGTAATGAGGCTGGACTTCCCTGTTTGCCTTAAATTATTTATACCCCATATAGTGCCCACTCATGCATTTCTAAAATTATTGACATGACATATGTGAGGTGGGTGGGGTGGGGGGAGGGGGGATGGGTGAGTGGGTGGAATAGTTGTGTGGGGTTGTGGTGGAGTAGTCAGGGGTGTGTGTGGATGAGTAGCGTGTGTGTTGGGGAGAGTAGTAGTGTATGTGAGGGGTAGATGTGTGTGTGTGTGTGTGTGTGTGTGTGTGTGTGTGATGGTGTGTGTCTGTTGCTGGGGTGTATGTTTGTGTGTGGTTGCTGTTGGGTGGATGTGTATTGTTGAGTGTGTGTGTGTGTGTGTTGTTGGGTGTGTGTGTGGGTATGTGTGTGGGTATGTGTGTGTGTTGTTGTGTGTGGGTATGTATGTGTGTGTGTTGTTGGGTATGTGTGTGTGTGTGTTGTTGGGTGATGGTGTTATTGTGGTGTGGGGAATGGAGAAGACTGGTGGCACAGTCAATAGCTGTACATGCACATGAATACCAGCCGTGCAGAGGAGTGTACATTGTGCTGCATGGCTTGATGACATTTACTGCTCTCTATTGAAGGGTGTGGGTACGGAGAACATCCCCTGGAGGGTGACAAAGGTCAACCAGAACTTCAGTCTGTGTGAGACGTACCCGATGATCCTGGGCGTGCCCATGGCTGTCCAGGACGAAGAGCTCAGGAACGTGGCGCAGTTCAGGAGCAAGGGGAGAATCCCTGTGAGTGGGAGTGGGAGGGGTGTGGTGGGGTGGGGGAAGGAGGACCATTTTTTGTATGCACAAGTACAGCTCTAACATGTACTTACAAGAGAGTGAGTTCTGGAGTGCCTTTTGCATTGTGTTACAGCAAGTTACATTTTCTTACATTATGGTTACATTGATTGTGCTACATCAAGTTACAAGTTACACTGTGCTACATTATGTAACATTGTGAATCAGGCTTCAATGATTGTTATTCTGACTTCATGAGAGTCCAGCTTCTCTTTGCGTGACATCGTGATGAACGCACACACGCATGCACACACATACACATCCTCCCCCTAGTGACCATGCAACACCACCAAATGTAATATTGGCACTGTAGCCAAGTAGAGTGCAAAGGTCAGCCACAGTAGTGGTGAGGTTCATCAGGGTTTGCTTGTTTGTATTGCAGTGTTGTGTGCAGTAGCTGAGGAAGGTCTCTAGTGCCATCCTACTGATACAATCTCCACCACATGTGCTGGTCTGCTATTTAATTAACCTTCTCAATAATCAACTTCAAATTTTATTCACTCGACGTTTCGACTAGATGCTCTAGTCTTCATCAGGAATAATGCGATGCTGAGGCTCACGGGAGCCTGTTGTATACCAGTAGCTAGCTATCCACCATGTACGTGCTAGGCGCGTATACTGGCACGTGGTGGATAGCTAGAGCTCTACCGGTATATAACAGGCTCATGCGAGCCTTAGCATCGCATTATTCCTGATGAAGACTAGAGCATCTAGTCGAAACGTCGAGTGAATAAGATTTAAAATTGATTATTGAGAAGGTGATTTTAATGTGATAATGTCAACTGAGAGTTCATTGAGTATTTAGTTAAAGCTTAAGTAATTATTTAATTAAGGTATACACTTGTGAGAAGCTCTTAGCTGGCTTGCTTCAATGCACTAATTAGCATTAGTTATCCTCCTAATCAGGAGGGGGCTTTCCCTACTGGCTGCCTAACCATGACACAGCTGCTTCCCCCCAGGGCTGTGGGGAGGGGTCACTGAGGGCCAGGATGAATGTTTAACTTGGTGGGTTGCTTGTGTATGTATGTGGAGACTCCTTCAGTATGCAGGAGCAGCTGACAGCCATTCCAGGGTACCCTTTGCATATGGAATATCGGCATGGCAAGTGATACCCTACCCATAGCCTTATTATAGGCAATTAGCGAGAGATCCGCAAATTGTAGGCAGTTACCAACCCCAAGGATATTATACACACCACACACACATACATACAGACACACACACATGCCACATACACACACACACCACACCAAATACATACACATGCACACATACATACACCACATGGGCATGCACACATACACCCACCACCTCCCCCCCCCCCCCCCCCCCCCCCCCCCCCCCCCCCACACACACACACTGTGGAGTGAGAGCTGGCACTGACTGCATCAGTATTTGTGGAAGTATGTCTAGTACGAATGTGAAGAACTCTCTTGTAGGGGGAGGCATCAACTACCTAATTATTGTTCACCAACCAAAACTAGCAGGAATAACTGAGTCTGGAGAACTGGAGAACTAACCATATTCATTATGCACAAGAACAGGAATGGCTTATATAGCACCACCCGCTATCAGTAAGGGCACCAGGCAAGTGTGAGGCTTGTACACTACATACAGCTACCTGGTGAGCTCGTGCATGGAAGAGTGATCTTGAGGCTACCCTCCTCCATCATTCTTCCCTTCAGTCTCTTGCTCGAAACATGTCACAGATATTTACAGTGGATAAAGTTGACCACCGGGACACCTCCCCCCATCACTCATCCCTCCCAGGTTCTGCTAGCCACTCCTCTACCCTTCTAGGCTAATGTACACACTCCCGTGAGTGATGCTTGCTCATTAAAAACTACCCAGCACATGGAAACTGTTTGTTGGGTGTCTGACGTTGGGACAGACAACTCAATCTGAGGCGAGGAGACCAGCTGAAACACTGTGTGTAGTTTGTCATTAGGAAGGAATGAACTCCCCTTCCTCAAATTTGCTCACTGATGCACTAGCCTGATAAAAACAGAACATCTGCCAAAATATTGAGTGTGGCCAATTATTTGGAAAGTCATTCTAACGACTGAGGGAAAAGAGCCCTTGAGAGCTTGTAACTTCTTGCCTTAAACAAATAGAAGACCTGCTGGATTTTTGCGGAGGAACAATTGCTAATTCATATGCAGTCCACGTCTGCCACCTCGTCTTCCAGGCATGCGACCACCAGGCTTAGCACAGGCCATGAAAAGCTAGAGGAAGATGGAAGTTGGTTTTGTGATGATTATCAATGCACACCACAGGGTTTCATTTAGAAAATTGTCCAAGGGGGGGGCAACTGGAGGAATCTGGATTTTAAGGGGGGGGGGCATGATGGTTAAAGATATGACAAAGTTTCTAATGCATTTTAATAATACAATTTCCAAGGAGGGGGGGGGGGGGGGGGGGAGGGCAAAAAGGTTCCAAGGGAGGGCAGCCCCCCCCCCCCCCCCCCCCCCTCCCCCTAAATGAAACCCTGCACGGTTCTCACCACAAGTAGGGGTGCTGGGATGATGCATGTCCACATCTTGTGGTATGGGAGACTAAAAATGGAAGTGAGCATGGAAGTGGTCGCCAGGTTTTCTCTCCTTCAAGCCTGTCCTCCTGGAGGTTAGAGTACACACATTCTCACCAGCAAACGATTATATTACAAGCACCATCTCGGAGGGAAGTTGAATAGGAAGGTTTTGTAATGGTGTGCTTGTGCAAGTCTGTGATGTACCTGTCTAGATTTCTATCTCTATCTCTGTTGCTATGTGCACTCGTAAATAGATAAACACAGACCACTGGTTTGAATATGTGTGCTTGCATCACCAAGGAAACAGTCTTCATAGGGAAGAATAACACCGGGATAACTGGCTGGCAAGATTCAAAGATTGAACAAAGGAAACTGGCTGTATGTTAGTGCAGCTGTCTGGGCAAGACTGCTGGAGGTGCATTCTTATAGCCACTCCATTCTTCACCATGCTGTAGCTGTCTGGGCAAGACTGCTGGAGGTGCATTGTTATAGCCACTCCATTCTTCACCATGCTGTAGCTGTCTGGGAAAGACTGCTGGAGGTGCATTCTTATAGCCACTCCATTCTTCACCATGCTGTGGCTGTCTAGGCAAGACTGCTGGAGGGTGGATTGTTATAGCCACTCCATTCTTCACCATGCTGTGGCTGTCTGGGCAAGACTGTTGGAGGTGCATTGTTATAGCCACTCCATTCTTCACCATGCTGTAGCTGTCTGGGCAAGACTGCTGGAGGTGCATTGTTATAGCCACTCCATTCTTCACCATGCTGTAGCTGTCTAGGCAAAACTGCTGGAGGTGCATTGTTATAGCCACTCCATTCTTCACCATGCTGTAGCTGTCTGGGCAAGACTGCTGTGAAGGTGCATTGTTATAGCCACTCCATTCTTCACCATGCTGTGGCTGTCTAGGCAAGACTGCTGTGAAGGTGCATTGTTATAGCCACTCCATTCTTCACCATGCTGTGGCTGTCTAGGCAAGACTGTTGGAGGTGCATTGTTATAGCCACTTGTCATGGAAACAACCTTCCATGACTTGAACTACACAACACGATACTGGAAATGTATTATTATGTAATTATTACACAATACACAGTAGTTGTTACATCACCTATGTATACAGAGACCGGAGAAACAGAAGGTTGGAAGGACAGATGGAAAGGTCTGATTGGACAGTCAACCTTGTGATCTAAAATAAGATATAAGATAGCCTGTTAGACAGAACTGAGGAGTTCTGACTAGGATGTGATTTCCTATGGGACTATATTATTCTATCAAATGTTGTTAAGTCAGATTGATGGGAATAAACAAGTGGTCTAGCTAAGGGAGTAGAGCTAGGCATCGCAGGGAGTATTCTGTGGTTCGGTCTAGATGACCCAAGGGTACCAAGAATACATTCCCTGACATTGGTGGCAGCGGTGGGATTCTTCTCTCATAGAAGATCCCGGACCAGCCTTTAGGTAGTGTAGAGGTTTGGAAGTTTAGTTAGAATAGATCAGGGCTACAACCTGGGCACGGCCTATGAGGTTTGAGAACCAACCCTGGATAGCTAGTGTGGAGGTGTCTTTTTTTTGTTTGGTTGGTGGAGGTGGGGTGAAGGATGAGCAATGAGGAAAGGAGAGCCCTGAGAGAGTCTCGCCGTCTCCAGAGCAATGCTCCCGAGGCCTCTCCTGGGGCAGTGGACCCCATGGAGAAATTCCTGTCCCAATGGTTGCAGATAGACCAACTAAGGATAGAGCAAGAGGAGAAAAGGAGAGCAGAGGAGCGGCAAAGGCAAGATGATCTCCAGGAGAGACTCATGAAGAACCAGACCGAACAACAAGAGCGTCTGATTCGACTGCTAACAGAAGTCCGAGAGCCTGCAAGGCTACTTCCGGCCGTGGCAGAGTCCGCTGCTTGTACCCCGAAACTGACCATGCACAAGTTCCAGGAAGGTGTAGATGACATGGGAGCCTTCTTGGATGCGTTCGAGGCGACTGCAGTGGCTGGAGGGTGGCCACGACGCCAGTGGACGGCCTTTCTGCGTAGTTCCTTATCAGGAGTGGGCTTGACTGCCGTAGCTGCTATGCCTGCCGACAGCCAGGCGGATTACTGTTCAGTGAAGGAAGTGTTGCTTCGGGAATACAGGATAACAACTGAAACCTTCCGAAAGAGAACATTTGATGTACCTTTCGACACCATCCATCCCGACACCTGGCTAGCAAGACACCGCCAGAGCTTCCAGCAGTGGTTGGCATCATCCCCCCTTGATGACCAGGAAACAATGCTAATGGAGATAACACTCAAACGCCTGCCCCGATGGTTGGAGATTCAAATGAGGAACCTCAACCCTGGCAACTTTGAGACACTGAGCGAAGCAGTTGTGAGGCACTTGTCTAACCAGTCACGGAGAGAGACAGAGCAGCCAAGACCAACTGAGAAAGCGACCGAGAGAGGGAGAACTCGCCCCGAGACTCCTTTCCGGTCAGGACCTCAGCAACAGGCCCCCAGACGACTTGGCTGGGACAGACCGACGCCGAGGGGAAGTCAAGAGAGTGGGGAAAACGGACCCCCATCCCAAAGAACCAACCAGGAAGTCCGATGCTTCCGTTGCAACCGTGTGGGACACATGAAAAGGGACTGCAGAGTCAAACTGGAACAAGCGCAGCTGGTGGGCGAGACAACCAGGGAAGAGACCTCTAATCGTTGGACAAGGAGGGCTAAGTTGAATGGACGAGTCGTGAAGGTGTGGCTAGACACTGGATGCACGAAGTCCATGGTGCACCCAAGATGTGTGCAGGAGAAAGCCAAGCTGGGGTGGAGCATACCGTATGCCACAGCCACCTCCAGCGAGACATGGTTCCCAGCAGCCCGGGTGGTGCTGAAGCTGGCTGGGAGAACATACCATCTGACGGTAGGCATCTCGCCTTACCTACCGGTGGATATGCTGGTGGGGCAGGATGTGCCCCAGCTGAAGCAGTTGCTGGCAGGAGTGTGCTCAGAGAAGACACAACTCGCCAGGGAGGACACGAGTGAAATGGCCCTCGTAACCACCAGAGCACAGGCACAGACACGAGTGCAGGAAAAGGAAGTGTCACGGGTACAGCAAGCAGACGACGAGGTCGTACTGACAGACCCCACAGACGGAGACCACGAGGAAGAAGAGAAGGGAAATGAACTCCCTTACAATTTTGAAGACGAGTTCTTCACCGAGAAGAGAATCGAGAAGGAGCAACAGACCAGAAACGAGGCGGAGACTGTTAGCCTTCCCGACCGAATGCCCCCAGATGAATTACGGGCCCTACAGCAAACAGACCCATCCCTGGAAAAGATAAGGACACAAGCAGACCGAGGAGAAGAACCATACCTTTGGGAGAATGGACTCCTCATGAGGAAGTCGCTCACAGTGGACGGGGGGAACTTGGTGGTGGTGCCGCATGAAGCTCGGACGGAGATCCTAAGGATGGCCCACAACGCCACTACAGCCGGACATTTCGGGCAAGCAAGGACGCTCTCCACCATCAGGCAGAGCATGGACTGGCCGAATATCGCTTCAGACGTAAGGTCAATGTGCATGTCTTGTCCCACCTGTCAGAGAGCCAAACCTATAACCGCCCAGAGAGCACCCTTACACTCCCTACCCATAATAAGCATACCATTCGAAAGGGTGGCTATGGATATATTTGGGCCCCTGAAAAGAACGAAGGGAGGGAACAAGTATGTGTTGATAATCATGGATTATGCTACCAAATGGCCGGAAGCGTTTCCTCTCAAGAATACCTCAACTGAGATGCTTCTGGGCTGTTTGGTAGAGGTCTTTGCTAGACTAGGGACCCCCAAGGAAATCCTCTCGGATAATGGTAGTAATTTCGTCTCACGCACCATGGCCCAATTTTGCCGGTTAACAGGCATCCACCAAATAAAAACCTCCCCATACCATCCCCAAACTGATGGTATGGTGTAGAGGTTTAATGCTACCATGAAGAGATTGCTAAAGAAGCTAACCCAAAAGAGTGAGAGAGAGTGGGACCAATGTCTACCATTTGTAGTGTGGGCCTACAGGGGAACGGTCCATAGTACCACAGGGTATTCCCCTTTTGAATTGCTGTATGGGAGAAGGATGCGAACCACGATAGATGAATTGGCCCGATATTGGAGAGAGAAACAGGGAGAGGAAGGTATAGAGGTCATTGAGTACCTGAGAATACTGAGAGAGAAGTTCGAATTAGTTCGGGAGGTAGCAGCGAGTAACGAGAGACAAGCTAAGCAAGCCCATCAGAAGTACCATAATCGAAAGGCTACCGAGAGAGAGTTCAATGTGGGAGATTTTGTGTTGGTTTTTCAGCCACGGAGAACAAGCAAACTCCACAGAATGAATGGAGAGGGCCGGTAATAATTACCCGGAAGTTGACAGATGTAACTTACCAAGTAGATTTGGGGGAGGGGTCGAAGCGGTTGAGAACCTTCCATGTGAACGGAATGAAGGAGTGGCATTCTCCAATGCCAGCCGTGTTGCTAGCCGTGGACAATGAACCAAGCGACCCCGAACCCAATGAAACACCACAATGGGAGGAGCATCTGAATCAACTTCAGCCCTATCAAAAGGAAGCATTACAACAACTGAAGGCCGAGTTCAGTGAGGTGATCAGCGACGTACCTGGAAGGACGGAAGTGGTGGAGCACACCATCAACACCGGGGACGCATCCTCCATCCGACTCCCACCGTACCGCCTCCCATACTCATCGCACAAATTCCTGCGAAAGGAGATAAAGACATTGCTAGAGCAGAACATCATCATACCCTCCAAAAGCCCCTGGGCCGCCCCAGTGGTGCTAGTACCAAAAAAGGACGGATCGAAGAGGCTCTGCATTGACTTTAGGAAATTGAACCAGATCACCCAATCCGACCCCTATCCAATTTCCCGGATAGAGGAACTTATTGACAATATTGGAAACTCACAATGGATTACCGCCATAGATTTAACAAAAGGCTATTGGCAGGTGCCCATGGAAAGGTCAAGCAGAGAAAAGACAGCATTTATAACACCGTGGGGCAAATACGAGTTCACCACAATGCCATTTGGACTAGTATCTGCCCCATCGACCTTCCAGCGAATGATGGATCAGGTCTTGGACGACACTCAGGAGTACGCAAGTGCCTACCTGGATGACATAATTATTCACAGCAGAAACTGGGAAGACCACATTACCCACTTACGAGAAGTGTTCACGAGATTGAGACGAGCAGGACTAAGAATAAAAGAAGAAAAGTGCAAGTTTGCATGCAACACCTGTACCTACCTAGGCCATGTGGTGGGAAGAGGCCAAATCAAACCGATGGAGGCCAAGGTGAAAGCAGTAAAGAACTTTGACAACCCGAAAACGAAGAGGGAAGTACGAGCATTCCTTGGACTTTGTGGCTATTATCGGAGATTTATTCCATCATTCTCGACAATAGCCACCGCCCTCTCGAACCTAACACGGAAGGATATGCCAAACAAAGTGATATGGACGGACCAGACAAGAGAGGCGTTTGAAAAATTGAAAGAATTACTATCTCAAGAACCAGTTCTACACCCACCTATTTGGGAGAAGGAATTCATACTGCAAACCGACGCTTCGAGTTGTGGAATCGGGTATGTGTTAAGCCAGCGGGACGAACTAGGCGAGGAGCATCCAATTGCCTTCGGTTCCAGAAAGCTACTTCCCAGAGAAACCAAGTATTCGGCCATTGAGCGAGAAGGGTTGGCAATAGTGGAGGGGGTCAAACACTTCAGGGTGTATCTCGAAGGAGTACACTTCCGCATAGAGACAGACCACAACCCTCTTGTGCACCTTTCTAAACTGAAAGACAGCCATGGAAGAATTGCCCGATGGATATTGGCCCTTCAGCCCTAACGGAAATGCGGATGGACTCTAGAGAACAGTGTTCTCAACTAGAGGAAGGGGAGATGTCATGGAAACAACCCTCCATGACTTGAACTACACAACACAATACTGGAAATGTATTATTATGTAATTATTACACAATACACAGTAGTTGTTACATCACCTATGTATACGGAGAAACAGAAGGTTGGAAGGACAGATGGAAAGGTCTGATTGGACAGTCAACCTCGTGATCTAAAATAAGATATAAGATAGCCTGTTAGACAGAACTGAGGAGTTCTGACTAGGATGTGATTTCCTACTGGACTATATTATTCTATCAAATGTTGTTAAGTCAGATTGATGGGAATAAACAAGTGGTCTAGCTAAGGGAGTAGAGCTAGGCATCGCAGGGAGTATTCTGTGGTTCGGTCTAGATGACCCAAGGGTACCAAGAATACATTCCCTGACACCACTCCATTCTTCACCATGCTGTGGCTGTCTAGGCAAGACTGCTGGAGGTGCATTGTTATAGCCACTCCATTCTTCACCATGCTGTAGCTGTCTGGGCAAGACTGCTGTGAAGGTGCATTAATATAGCCACTCCATTCTTCACCATGCTGTAGCTGTCTGGGCAAGACTGCTGTGAAGGTGCATTATTATAGCCACTCCATTCTTCACCATGCTGTAGCTGTCTGGGCAAGACTGCTGGAGGTGCATTGTTGACAAGGAAAAACTCTAGTCTGTGCATGTGTTGCTGCTAGAGAGTGTTGCTCCGCCAGGCAGCAGTGAAGAAAACAGGCTGCATGGTTACAATATATGATGATCCTTACCTACAAGAAGTTGGTCACATCTGCACATGGGCAATGCTTGTTAAGCTCCTGCTCAGTTTTAGGCGGCTTGTTGACTGATAAGCGGCCACCTTAACAACCAGCATGTTTTTTCCAATCATAATAATTGTAAGGTTTCCACTGCTTGTCTAGTCGCCTTGAAGGACCCCTACTTCACATGAATGCGGAATGGGCTCGTGCATACTCAGCAATAACCCATCCACCTCACCTCACCGCTAAAAGGATCAGTCACTATGCTATATATGGTCACAATGCTTGGATTTCGAGTTCCAGGAATGTGTTCTGAGGGTTTTTTAAAGTTGTATTCTCAAAGCTAGTTTGCTGTCCATTATCGGAGTACATGCCTAATAATTGTCCATGTTGCTAACGAGGATCCTTACGCCAATTATGTAGGGAATGCATGCAATGTTCATCTACAGGAGTTCCTGATTAGATCTAATTCGATTATTCTGGTATTGCAGCCTCCAACTTTGCAGGCACTTAAAGGGCTATTGCACACCTTCCTGTGCTTGATCCGATGAAAGGTCACCCCTGAAAACTAAGTGTCTGACCTTGCTAATTGCTATGTTGGTGATAGCGAGATTTCCTGCTTTCTCCCTAGACTTGCAACAATATCGTGACTTACAGCTGCTGCTTGATCACTATGAGCTTCCATCTCTGCACCCACAGAGAGCTGCACTCCACTCTCACCAGCATGCTCTGTGCTGGCCGGTCTCAAAACTAATAGAAATGTGACAAACTTTTATATGTCTGCTAATTGACCCTAGATTTGTGTGAACCCTAGATTTGTGTGATTATAACTATCTAGACACTTCCTGTATTATACTAGACGCTTTCTATAGTGTACTAGATACTTCTTGTAGTATGCTAGACAGTTAGTGTAGTATACTAGCCACTAGACAGTTCCTGTAGTATACTAGATAGTTCCTGTAATATACTAGATAGTTCCTGTAGTGCACTGTAGTATACTAGATAGTTCCTGTAGTGCACTAGACAGTTCCTGTAGTACACTGGATAGTTCCTGTAGTACATCTGTAGTATACTAGACACCCATGGCATAGCCACAGATAGCAGTTGTTGCTTGCACGTGCCTCTAGTAAGCTGCAGTATTGCCCGAAGATTCCTTGTGTATCACAGACCATGTGACTGGAGAGGATGACTCATGGAGAATGAGCATGCACAGACAGAGATTGGAGCTGAAGACGTGATTGATCCTGCCACGTGGTAACTGTCTGTCAATCCTCTATTTGTCCCAGCTACATCATCTTTCTTTCCTCTCTGCTGGTGCAGGGCTCTGGAACCCTCCACTAGGTGGGGGGCTAATCCAGTGCTTGGGGTATCACCACCTAGCATGTCAGTATTTTTCTGTTCAGTTTGGCCTTGAATCTACTGCGTGTGAATTTCCATTCAACAGCAACAAGAACAACAACAGCAACAACAACAGCAACAAGAACAGCCACAGCAACAACAACAACAAAAGTTACAAATTTAATTTAGATATTAAAAATGGCAAACCCATTCACCTGTACATACATACATACATACATACATACATACATGCATACACAATTGATGATAAGGATTCATTACACATGCACCAACAGGCTGACCGCATTTTAGCAGAGGCTTTCAAAGCTGGAAGAGCCAGCTTATAATAGCTAAACCGCCGGGGCGGGGGGGGGTGGGGGGGGGTTGGGGGGGGGGGGGGGGGTTAGCCGACCAGCGAGAGCGTGAGAAAATACAACCGCTCCATCTAGACTTGCTCAGAAGATGTAGAGCATCACTCTCCAGGAAGTGAGAACAAGCTGTATTTATAAATGCTATTCCACACAACAATTAACTGCAAAATAACTGCACACAAGATGTGCCTCATACTCTACACGGCTCTGGTGGGCGCATGATGAGGATGAGAAAGGTGAAGCCTCACATCTGGTGGGCGCATGATGAGGATGAGAAAGGTGAAGCCTCACATCTGGTGGGTGCATGATGAGCAGGAGAAATGTGAAGCCTCACATCTGGTGGGTGCAAGATGAGCAGGAGAAAGGTGAAGCCTCACATCTGGTGGGTGCATGATGAGGATGAGAAAGGTGAAGCCTCACATCTGGTGGGCGCATGATGAGCAGGAGAAATGTGAAGCCTCACATCTGGTGGGTGCATGATGAGCAGGAGAAATGTGAAGCCTCACATCTGGTGGGTGCAAGATGAGCAGGAGAAAGGTGAAGCCTCACATCTGGTGGGTGCATGATGAGGATGAGAAAGGTGAAGCCTCACATCTGGTGGGCGCATGATGAGCAGGAGAAATGTGAAGCCTCACATCTGGTGGGTGCATGATGAGCAGGAGAAATGTGAAGCCTCACATCTGGTGGGTGCAAGATGAGCAGGAGAAAGGTGAAGCCTCACATCTGGTGGGTGCATGATGAGGATGAGAAAGGTGAAGCCTCACATCTGGTGGGCGCATGATGAGCAGGAGAAATGTGAAGCCTCACATCTGGTGGGTGCAAGATGAGCAGGAGAAAGGTGAAGCCTCACATCTGGTGGGTGCATGATGAGCAGGAGAGAGGTGAAGCCTTACATCTGGTGGGTGCATGATGAGCAGGAGAAAGGTGAAGCCTCACATCTGGTGGGTGCATGATGAGCAGGAGAAAGGTGAAGCCTCACATCTGGTGGGTGCAAGATGAGCAGGAGAAAGGTGAACCCTCACATCTGGTGGGTGCAAGATGAGGAGGAGAAAGGTGAAGCCTCACATCTGGTGGGTGCATGATGAGCAGGAGAAAGGTGAAGCCTCACATCTGGTGGGTGCATGATGAGCAGGAGAAAGGTGAAGCCTTACATCTGGTGGGTGCAAGATGAGTCGGAGAAAGGTGAAGCCTCACATCTGGTGGGTGCATGATGAGCAGGAGAAAGGTGAAGCCTCACATCTGGTGGGTGCAAGATGAGCAGGAGAAAGGTGAAGCCTCACATCTGGTGGGTGCATGATGAGCAGGAGAAAGGTGAAGCCTCACATCTGGTGGGTGCAAGATGAGCAGGAGAAAGGTGAAGCCTCACATCTGGTGGGTGCATGATGAGGATGAGGAAGGTGAAGCCTCACATCTGGTGGGTGCATGATGAGCAGGAGAAAGGTGAAGCCTCACATCTGGTGGGTGCAAGATGAGCAGGAGAAAGGTGAAGCCTCACATCTGGTGGGTGCAAGATGAGCAGGAGAAAGGTGAAGCCTCACATCTGGTGGGTGCAAGATGAGCAGAGAAAGGTGAAGCCTCACATCTGGTGGGTGCATGATGAGGAGGAGAAAGGTGAAGCCTCACATCTGGTGGGTGCAGGAGAAAGGTGAAGCCTCACATCTGGTGGGTGCAAGATGAGCAGGAGAAAGGTGAAGCCTCACATCTGGTGGGTGCAAGATGAGCAGGAGAAAGGTGAAGCCTCACATCTGGTGGGTGCAAGATGAGCAGGAGAAAGGTGAAGCCTCATATCTGCTGGGCGCATGATGAGGATGAGAAAGGTGAAGCCTCACATCTGGTGGGTGCATGATGAGCAGGAGAAAGGTGAAGCCTCACATCTGGTGGGTGCAGGAGAAAGGTGAAGCCTCACATCTGGTGGGTGCAAGATGAGCAGGAGAAAGGTGAAGCCTCACATCTGGTGGGTGCAAGATGAGCAGGAGAAAGGTGAAGCCTCACATCTGGTGGGTGCATGATGAGCAGGAGAAAGGTGAAGCCTCACATCTGGTGGGTGCATGATGAGGAGGAGAAAGGTGAAGCCTCACATCTGGTGGGTGCATGATGAGGAGGAGAAAGGTGAAGCCTCACATCTGGTGGGTGCATGATGAGGAGGAGAAAGGTGAAGCCTCACATCTGGTGGGTGCATGATGAGGATGAGAAAGGTGAAGCCTCACATCTGGTGGGCGCATGATGAGCAGGAGAAATGTGAAGCCTCACATCTGGTGGGTGCATGATGAGCAGGAGAAATGTGAAGCCTCACATCTGGTGGGTGCAAGATGAGCAGGAGAAAGGTGAAGCCTCACATCTGGTGGGTGCATGATGAGGATGAGAAAGGTGAAGCCTCACATCTGGTGGGCGCATGATGAGCAGGAGAAATGTGAAGCCTCACATCTGGTGGGTGCAAGATGAGCAGGAGAAAGGTGAAGCCTCACATCTGGTGGGTGCATGATGAGCAGGAGAAAGGTGAAGCCTCACATCTGGTGGGTGCATGATGAGCAGGAGAAAGGTGAAGCCTCACATCTGGTGGGTGCAAGATGAGCAGGAGAAAGGTGAACCCTCACATCTGGTGGGTGCAAGATGAGGAGGAGAAAGGTGAAGCCTCACATCTGGTGGGTGCATGATGAGCAGGAGAAAGGTGAAGCCTCACATCTGGTGGGTGCATGATGAGCAGGAGAAAGGTGAAGCCTTACATCTGGTGGGTGCAAGATGAGTCGGAGAAAGGTGAAGCCTCACATCTGGTGGGTGCATGATGAGCAGGAGAAAGGTGAAGCCTCACATCTGGTGGGTGCAAGATGAGCAGGAGAAAGGTGAAGCCTCACATCTGGTGGGTGCAAGATGAGCAGGAGAAAGGTGAAGCCTCACATCTGGTGGGTGCAAGATGAGCAGGAGAAAGGTGAAGCCTCATATCTGGTGGGCGCATGATGAGGATGAGAAAGGTGAAGCCTCACATCTGGTGGGTGCATGATGAGCAGGAGAAAGGTGAAGCCTCACATCTGGTGGGTGCAGGAGAAAGGTGAAGCCTCACATCTGGTGGGTGCATGATGAGCATGAGAAAGGTGAAGCCTCATATCTGGTGGTGCAAGATGAGCAGGAGAAAGGTGAAGCCTCACATCTGGTGGGCGCATGATGAGCAGGAGAAAGGTGAAGCTTCACATCTGGTGGGTGCATGATGAGGATGAGAAAGGTGAACCCTCACATCTGGTGGGTGCATGATGAGCAGGAGAAAGGTGAAGCGTCACATCTGGTGGGTGCATGATGAGCAGGAGAAAGGTGAAGCCTCACATCTGGTGGGTGCAAGATGAGCAGGAGAAAGGTGAAGCCTCACATCTGGTGGGCGCATGATGAGCAGGAGAAAGGTGAAGCCTCATAATCAGATTCGAGTGAAAGCCACTTTAGCTCTAGCTACTCAGCAAGTGGACAGCTATACACACCTCTCTGAACAGAGTTGGCATTCTCATTAGTGAGCAAAGTTCTCTGTAAGTAACAGGACTACTCAGCTCTATTCAAAAGTTGTCTAGCTAACTGGGAAGAAGGCTAGGCTCTAAAGATTGTGCCACCTGGAATAAGCAACCATGTTAGTTGCATGAACAAGCTTCCAATATCTGCCTGCCCCTAGATTTTCAAGTTGAAATGTGAAGTGTTAAGCGCTGCGCTGACTATGCACATGTATCTATACTTTATGGTATACATACATGCACATGTGCTAATTAATGTTGAGATGATGTGCTTCTGTACCCTGCTTGAGTGGGTGGCAAGTGCTTCTGTTTCCGACTTGTGTGGAAGGTTCGTGCATTAGGAGTTGTAGATGGCCATTCAGGAAAGCGATTTTTCCGGCATTAATTTTAGTAAGCTCAATGCATAAAGCGTAGATTTTCAAGCTTCTATATTCAAATTTAACATTCCAAGGGAAGAGGTGTGCAATATTTGCGCCTACTTCACTGAATAGATTTTCTTTCCATTGAATGAGGATACAATATGTTGCAAAAATCATCAACTTCAACGAAAATATCACAGCAGCACACTCTAGCTCTACGTATGTAACTGTTGCGCATACATGTACATGTATGTGCATGCCTGCGCACTGTGTTTGCAACTCTCTGGAGACCGCTGGTGTTTCAACTTGGAATGATGTGAATTGGAAATGATCGTGTGTGCACTTTGTAAGCTGACCTCAACTTAAGAAAAGCTCTCTATTAGTTAGTGGAGGTGCATTGTGGCCTGTAGTGGCCAGCTAAGACTGGTGACAAACAGTGCTGTTTGGCTACAAGCATGACTTCCAATCCTCAGTGGCCATCGGATATGGACAACCAAGTGCTTGTTTGCTGTAGTGTGCCTGGCACTGGCTACCAGGCTTGCTCCTCTCACCCGCACTGGTTGGCTGTAGTGTGCCTGGCTTAGGCTTGCTCCTCTCACCCGCACTGGTTTGCTGTAGTGTGCCTGGCTCTGGCTACCAGGCTTGCTCCTCTCACCCGCACTGTTGGCTCTAGTATGCCTTGCTCTGCCAGGCTTGCTCCTCTCACCCATGCTATTTGACTGGTGATACATATCGGCAGTTTCATGCCACCAATGAGACAGAGGCATGGCAGACGCAAGCTGAGGGACTGCATTTAAATCAAGTGGACATTCCCAACACAAGCTAAATATCCGTGTGACGTGGTGCAGATGCTCTGAAGTGTTGAGGTACAGTGTAGCTGGAGTGTGTGCCTATGAAGTACAGTCTGCTCCTCGTTAATCCCACATGGGTAACCTGACAGTCATGCTCTCCGACAAAATTGTTTTAGAAATGAATTTCCTGTTTATTGCATTTGGTAATCCGACATTTGCATTCTGACAGCATCACTGGTTTGCTGAAACTCGAGTGCCAAATTATGTACATGTAGGTCACGTTTCTCTCCGTGATCCAGTAATATCCACTCAATATCCACTATTGACATCAACAAGATTTGTTTGCAGGAAAGAATTTGGCATTGCAGAGTGTGTGTTTCCGTTATGTTGACGATGGTACATTGTAGCAAATTTGTTAATCTGATAAGTGGTAACCCTATACATCCCTCATGGGAATCAATTGTGTCGGATTAACTAGCGTGGACATAGCTAGTGCTTCTTTCAAGTGTCTGTTTATCTGATGCTTTTTATCTTTGCTGCTGGTTGTCTAGCAGCCTGCCCTGCCTGCCACAGTGAGTACAGCCTGCCCTCCCTCCACAGCCTGTCCTCCCTGCCACAGTGAGTGCAGCCTGCCCTCCCTGCCACAGTGAGTGCAGCCTACCCTCCCTCCACAGCCTGTCCTCCCTGCCACAGTGAGTGCAGCCTACCCTCCCTGCCACAGTGAGTGCAGCCTGTCCTCCCTGCCACAGTGAGTGCAGCCTACCCTCCCTGCCACAGTGAGTGCAGCCTGTCCTCCCTGCCACAATGATGACCTGACATAGGCCATAATTGCCTCATGAGGGAACTCTTTCACCATTCAGATATGTCTGGAGAAAGAGTTTTCTGAGCAACAGCACAACAGCATGGTGCCTCAGAGTAGGACCAGCTGACAACATGGTGACGAGCTCCTTCCTTTATCTTGGCTCACCGTATGCCTGGTGTAAACAATGAAGTGATATTTTTATGTGGACCACTCCTTTTGCATACAAGTAGATTTTGATTAATTCATAAACGTCAGAATTCACAGTTGGCACCTCGTCGTATCCGAGCAGAGTTACCTGGACACTTGCAGATACAAATGCAGCAGGAGCATCAAGTGACTGTATCCGAGTGTAAAATGAACATTGCATCTCCTTGCCTTCATTGGGAGCTCCACTTCTACTCCAAATACACTGTATCTACCTCATCAACTCCGGCGTGAAGATGTCTGGGTGGTGTCTGAAGCCCACCTTCTTGCAAGAGGACCCGGAGGCTTTGCGAGGCCATGTGGTGACTAACAGATGTTGCTTGGTTTGCGTGTTAGAAAACCATGAAACCCGCGGAGGTCTACTCTGGGCCTAGCTCTTGCAGAGGTCTATTCTGGGCCTAGCTCTTGCAGAGGTCTACTCTGGGCCTAGCTCTTGCAGAGGTCTACTCTGGGCCTAGCTCTTGCAGAGGTCTACTCTGGGCCTAGCTCTTGCAGAGGTCTACTCTGGGCCTAGCTCTTGCAGAGGTCTACTCTGGGCCTAGCTCTTGCAGAGGTCTACTCTGGGCCTAGCTCTTGCAGAGGTCTACTCTGGGCCTAACTGTTGCGGAGGTCTACTCTGGGCCTAGCTCCTGCAGAGGTACTCTGGGCCTAGCTCTTGCAGAGGTCTACTTGATTCACTCTAATTTTGTTCTCTATTCTCACATAGAAGCCTAAGAGAAGAATGTTGATTTCAGTAGCAGCATTTAAACGATCTCTGAAACCAAATCCGAGGCCCTAATTTGCTCCTGGGGCACAGCCTCACTAGAAGCTGCTTGCTATGCAATCTACGGTAGCTAGTGTAGTTTGATGGTAAGGTTGCCATGGTGCATAATTTGTTAGCTATCTTTGGCAATGCGAAAGGCACATGTGCATACATGTACCTAAATAAAATGGCCGACATCATCATGTGCCATGCCATTTCTGGCGATGGTGGCTTCTAGGAACGTTAAAACGATGTCTGGACTAAATTCGAGGCCGTGATTGGCTCCGCGAGGTCTAGTTACCTACCCATTGTCCCCAAGTCTCAGCCCGATGCTGCAGCGAGCCTGAAAATAACTAGACAACACTTCATGTAAGGATGTATATTGCGTCAGAACTTTATCAGAATTCACCATTTCTTAGATAATAATACTAATTGAGTCTTCCAAGAATGTGTGCCTGAAGGTTGTCTATGGGTGTCATGGCAACTGGTTACTTAAGCTGGGTATTGTGTAGCCCCAGTCAGCAGGAACATGTCTGCTTAATACTGGAGTACATAGGAGCATATCAAGCAATGCTTGTGTGCGGATACAATCAGTTTCTCACACGTAGGCATCTCCGAGTGGATGTAACATTCTAGCACATCAGCCAGTGAAGTATGGATGGTAGAATATTATAATGTTGCAGAGCACAGCCTGGAGAGTGTCCGAGGTTAGACATCACATCTACTAGATTCATCTGTCACAATGGGTGGGACACTGAATTTGAGTAAGAGAAGTCAAGGTCACGATCGACACTTAACAAATAGTCACTAGGATCAACAGCAAAATAGGTACTTATAAAAGAGTTATTTGTAGCCCCCTGTCCCAGAGCCACAAGTGTCTGGGTGGTGGTGAACACCTGAAAGGCAATAAAATACCACAGGTATTCACTGCTTACAGTTTTAGTAAGTGTATTGCAATTACAAAAATGAGAAAGCCCAGAAACTCGTCTTCTGCCACAGGCTCCTGCGAGGACCTCAGGAGATTGACTATTAACTTGCATATCAATTGGACTTCAATTGGACTTTAATCCCATGAATCTTGTTTAAATATTTAAATAAATCATTAAATAAAAAATATATACTCTAGTAGACAACCTTGTCACTTGGTAAATAAATGCTGAGTGAAACACAGCTCCTGTTTTTGTCTAGTTCTTTACAGTTGCCGTTTATTGAATGTCTTACTTCCTGATTACAGAGTTAATTTCTTATAATATATATTGTAATAAATCTATTGTGTCTATTATTTTATCCTGGGTTGTATCCATGTTTGAGTAAAACCTGGGTAAAACCGGGTAAAAGGTATTTAACCTGCCCTGGGTAAAACCTGCGAACTCTGAAATGTAACTGCTGAACGACCAGCTTTTGCAGTATCCTTATATGCAGCATGTGGAACTAGAGAACTCGTAGCCCAGAGAAACTGAAGGGGACCCCAAGTCTTTGAGGAACGAAGTGCACGAGTTAGAACTTGGTGTGTGCATTGGCCTGCCATAACCTTATGACAGGATGCCCTACATCTTGAAATATGGATAAATATGGAAATGGGACGCATTCGTTGTCAGACACTAGGGCTGCCGGAGGCACCTATCGTAACATTTTTACCTCTCAAGTTCTATAGGTGCGTGTGCAGCTCTCCTAACCAGAAGAGCCCCAGAAACAACAGCAAAGGCCTGGAAGAGACCTTTCATGTTGGCAGTTGCTATCACCAGCCTTCCTTTAAAATATATATACATGTACCTGTTTTATTTGCATCAGCCTGTTAAACTGGAAGAATTACGTGTATGTATTTTATATCGCAGCAGCATGTTCACTTGATTCAAGTCTGTATTTGTTGTAAGTGTCAGTTGTGAGTCTGTCTCTCTCTGCTCGAGAGCCTGTGTCTGTCTGCTCGAGAGCCTGTCTCTTCTCTGCCCGAGAGCCTGTCTCTCTCTGCCCGAGAGCCTGTCTCTCTCTGCTCGAGAGCCTGTCTCTCTCTGCTCGAGAGCCTGTGTCTGTCTGCTTGAGAGCCTGTCTCTTCTACTGCTTGTGGCTAGTGTAGATGTAATGTCAGCACACATCACCTGCAGCCTCTGCTGTGCAACAGTTCAAGCATTCACCCTCCACCCTTCTAACTCTCCTGATACACACACTTGGGGGGTAGGCTGGAGGAGTTCCTGTAGGAAATTGGTTTTGTCTGTGCATGGTTGTGGGATGCTAGTGTTAAGATTGTTAGTGCATGGTCGTGGGATGCTAGTGTTAAGATTGTTAGTGCATGGTCGTGGGATGCTAGTGTTAAGATTGTTAGCGCATGGTCGTGGGATGCTAGTGTTAAGATTGGTCGTGGGATGCTAGTGTTAAGATTGTCAAGAGGCTTCAGTGTTAGTTCCTGGCTGTTGGGGAGTCTCCCTCTTTGACATGAAGTGTGTGTATGTGGTGTGTGTGTGTGTGTGTGTGTTTAGCTCTAGGTACAACAGCTTAGCATTTCAGTCAGCACACTGACACCTACATGTATGCCACACCTCCATGATCCTGACACCTGTGCCACGCCTCCATAACACTGACACATGTGCCACACCCTCATAAAACTGACACCTGTGCCAAACACTGACATCTGTGCTACGCCTCCATAATACTGACACCTGTGCTACGCATTCATGGCATTCCTTTTCATACCCTCCGAGAAATATGACATCAGATCTATCAGCTTTGCAAACCCTCTGTGAGTATGACATTGATCAGCTCACTTTCCGAGAATATGACATCAGATCTCTCGGTGTCTTAGTGATGTCTTTACGATCATTACAAAATATAATAATAACTTCTCAGAAGATCTGACATTTCCCAAGTGAATGCTCTCGCTTTCCTTGGCTGGCACCATACAGTATGTTTAGGGATGTGCTTATATTTGGAGCTCCATTAGCAGACTAGGTCACCACACGTGAGGCTTATTAATTGGTAAAGAAAAGTCCATCCTCGTCGCAAACTTCTTGTTCCATGCTCTGGTATTTGCAAATAGAGTGAGCTGAGGGGTAATGTCCCTCTCCCACCTCCCCCTCCCCCCCCCCCCCCCCCCCCCCACACACACACACTCTCTCCTTCCCAAGAAGCTGCTGACTGTGATGATAGGAGAGGTGATGCCAATGGTGGATGCTGGCTGGTGTGTGGACTTGTCTTGGCTTTCAAGCCAGTAGCTTGGTCCCAGAGTTTATATCTGATGCATGTCTCCTGGAGTTGTGGGTGTGGTGAGGTTGGGTGTGTGTGTGTATGTGGGTTGGTTGGTGTGCTAGTTGTTGTGTTCTTGTAAGGTCTTGGCTTGCAAGTGGCTTTCAAGACATTTTGATCTCAAAAATGGCTATTTCAAAGTGTAAATAAGACGGGGAAAGTTTCCCAGGAGGAATCAGTCCTACATCCTCTTCTCAACTAGAAAGATGCCGATTTCAAATATTGCACGGGCCAGCCAATAGGTAAGCATTGTTCTCCCTAGACCCCCTGCATGAAATGCATCCTGATGGCCTAGGAACACCTCAGAGTTGCTCTCCTATGAAATGCATCCTGATGACCTACATGTATGTACAGGAACACCTCAGAGGTGCTCCCCTATGAAATGCATCCTGATGGCCTAGGAACACCTCAGAGTTGCTCCCCTATGAAATGCATCCTGATGGCCTAGGAACACCTCAGAGTTGCTCCCCTATGAAATGCATCCTGATGGCCTAGGAACACCTCAGAGTTGCTCCCCTATGAAATGCATCCTGATGGCCTAGGAACACCTCAGAGTTGCTCCCCTATGAAATGCATCCTGATGGCCTAGGAACACCTCAGAGTTGCTCCTCTATGAAATGCATCCTGATGGCCTAGGAACACCTCAGAGTTGCTCCCCTATGAAATGCATCCTGATGGCCTAGGAACACCTCAGAGTTGCTCCACTATGAAATGCATCCTGATGGCCTAGGAACACCTCAGAGTTGCTCCTCTATGAAATGCATCCAGATGGCCTAGGAACACCTCAGAGTTGCTCCCCTATGAAATGCATCCTGATGGCCTAGGAACACCTCAGAGTTGCTCCCCTATGAAATGCATCCTGATGGCCTAGGAACACCTCAGAGTTGCTCCTCTATGAAATGACCTGATGGCCTAGGAACACCTCAGAGTTGCTCCCCTATGAAATGCATCCTGATGGCCTAGGAACACCTCAGGGTTGCTCCTCTATGAAATGCATCCTGATGGCCTAGGAACACCTCAGAGTTGCTCCCCTATGAAATGCATCCTGATGACCTATGTAGGAACCCCTCAGAGTTGCTCCTCTATGAAATGCATCCTGATGGCCTAGGAACACCTCAGGGTTGCTCCCCTATGAAATGCATCCTGATGGCCTAGGAACACCTCAGAGTTGCTCCTCTATGAAATGCATCCTGATGACCTATGTAGGAACACCTCAGAGTTGCCCTATGAAACACACAATAGACATGGACATACTAGATATGGTCACAATGTATGCTTATCTCCATTACGTTGTTAAGAACTTGAGATCCAGCAATTCTTTCGTAAGTAAACTTGGTACAGAAAAATATTTGATGCTGAAAAACCAGGATTCATCTACGTATTCGACTCGTCATGACCAACCAATTATCAGCATTTAGCTTCTAACACACACAGCCTACATACAGGTAGAGCCTTTATGGTATTCCTCAATGTCTCCAAGTGTTTTTGTGTCTTGCACTTGTTATAATATTAGAGCGGGTTGCTCATGAATATTCTTATCCAAACTCTATCCCTGCACCTAAATTAAGGGCTCCAAGTAAGTATTTTCAGACTCTCCCTCTCTGTTCCTGGCTCAGTACACAGTGGCAGGCAAGTTATTATGTTGTTAGGTGATTTTAAAGGTAGCGAGGAACTATTCACTTTGCCATGCACTGGTCTGATGGAGTGTTCTCTTACCAAAGCCAGTGAGCTCCTTTTCAATGCAGCATTTCTACTGTGACTAGAGCAGCTTCTCCTTGACTAGACTTGGTTCAATTTAACTTACCCTTCAAGAGTTAACATGTCACCTGTGCTATGGGGTGTGATTATTTCATTAAGCTGTGTGTGCATGCGTGAGTATGTTCGTGCATGCGTGAGCGTGTGCATGCGTGAATATGTTCGTGCATGCGTGAATGCGTGTGTGCTTGTCAACAAAATAACCTAAATATGGCTGGACAGATCTTTACCTAACTTGGTGGGCAGGTGTAGCACGCACCAATATCAAACTTTGAAATGTGAGATTCAAATGTGAGGCATCACCTTTTCTCCATACCCCTTGCTAGAGTGCATCATCCCAACACCTCACTTGGTAGGCAGGTGAAGTATGCACCAAGATCAAACTTTGAAATGTCAGACTCAAATGTGAGGAATCACCTTTTCTCCATACCCCTTCAGTGCATCATCCCAACACCTCACTTGCATATCCTGAGAACAAAGTCTTGTCCATACCTAACCTTTTGATATCACTTGAAGAAGGTGTTGTCCCAACACCTGGCATGTCTATATATCCCTTGAACAAAGTGCCGTAAACTTGTCCATTTTGCTTGAACCAGGTGTTCTTCCAATTACTGTAACCCGTCCATGTCCCTTGGAGAGTGTCTTCCCCAATTCATAAACTTGTGCATATCCTTTGAACAGAGTGTCGTCCCAACACCAAATTTTATAGGCAGATTACTATGTGCTGAGGAAAAGTTCATTACATGTTGACACTGCCAAGATCAACGGTCAGACTCAAGAATGGCTTGACATCTCCCTATGGGCAGATTTTGTATGTTCTAAGGAACTATTCGTAACAATTTGAAAGGTGAAAGGTCAACATCCTGATGCAGCTGACCTCATTGATGTGATGTTTGCTTCACTGGTCTTTCTCGTTGCTAAGTGAAACACATGTTGTCATGGTAATGTGTTGAAGTGTCAGAGAATCTTAATCTGGGCACCATTTCTATTTTTGTCCATCACCTGACATAATTCAAGGTGGGAAGCTCTGAGTGGAACAGTTCTAGCCCTTGCCGAGCCTGGTTGTCAAGGGTCAGAGTTTAGTATGTCTTCTCCCTTCACTCTGACTACCAAACTCTGTGTAGAACTGTCCTTGTAATAAGTGAGTGATGCAGTGAGACTTGAGGTGTAGTCCTGCAAGGGTGTGGTCAACGCAAAGCTGTCCTGCACGGGTGCATGTTACTGAGTGTTGTGTGTGTTGAGATCTGAAATTAGGGACAAATTTAATAAAAAAGGAACTGTTACTGTAGTACTGTAGGTAATGCTATACATGTTGTAATGCCATGCATGTAGTAATGCTATACATGTAGTAATGCCATGCATGTAGTAATGCCATGCATGTAGTAATGCCATGCATGTAGTAATGCTATGCGTGTAGTAATGCTATGCGTGTAGTAATGCCATGCATGTAGTAATGCCATGCATGTAGTAATGCCATGCGTGTAGTAATGCCATGCGTGTAGTAATGCCATGCATGTAGTAATGCCATGCATGTAGTAATGCCATGCGTGTAGTAATGCCATGCATGTAGTAATCCATGCATGTACATGTAGTAATGCTATGCATGTAGTAATGCCATGCATGTAGTAATGCTATGCGTGTAGTAATGCCATGCATGTAGTAATGCCATGCACGTAGTAATGCCATGCATGTAGTAATGCTATGCGTGTAGTAATGCTATGCGTGTAGTAATGCCATGCATGTAGTAATGCCATGCATGTAGTAATGCCATGCATGTAGTAATGCCATGCACGTAGTAATGCCATGCACGTAGTAATGCCATGCATGTAGTAATGCTATGCGTGTAGTAATGCTATGCGTGTAGTAATGCCATGCATGTAGTAATGCCATGCATGTAGTAATGCCATGCACGTAGTAATGCCATGCACGTAGTAATGCCATGCATGTAGTAATGCCATGCATGTAGTAATGCCATGCGTGTAGTAATGCCATGCGTGTAGTAATGCTATGCGTGTAGTAATGCCATGCATGTAGTAATGCCATGCATGTAGTAATGCCATGCGTGTAGTAATGCCATGCGTGTAGTAATGCCATGCGTGTAGTAATGCCATGCATGTAGTAATGCCATGCGTGTAGTAATGCTATGCATGTAGTAATGCCATGTATATGGTAATGCCATGCATGTACATGTAGTAATGCTATAATGCTTTGCTTCTGCCTTGAGGTAGACAAGACCTACATTATTAACGAAGTGAAAAGTCTCTAAAAAATCTTTTTTAAAATCAGCTGCAAATGTTTCCATTTTGTTACACAAAAAGCACTACAGAATGAGCACTGTCAAAAGTGAGTGTTTTTAAATATTTAGCATTAGGTAGGTAATGGTGGTCAGAGGCTTGCAACAGGGTGGAGATTGTTTGCTTGCAATGGTTCTATCTCAACAGAAGCACTAATATCTGACTGTGCATTTCAGTCATCTCCTGTGAGAGCTGCATGAAGTACACTTCAGTCATCTCCTGTGAGAGCTGCATGAAGTACACTTCAGCATCTCCTGTGAGAGCTGCATGAAGTGCACTTCAGTCATCTCCTGTGAGAGCTGCATGAAGTGCACTTCAGTCATCTCCTGTGAGACCTGCATGAAGTGCACTTCAGTCATCTCTGAGAACTGCATGACATACACTTCAGTCATCTCCTGTGAGAGCTGCATGAAGTGCACTTCAGTCATCTGTGAGAGCTGCATGAAGTGCTCTTCAGTCATCTCCTGTGAGAGCTGCATGAAGTGCACTTCAGTCATCTCCTGTGAGAGCTGCATGAAGTGCACTTCAGTCATCTCTGAGAACTGCATGACATACACTTCAGTCATCTCCTGTGAGAGCTGCATGAAGTGCACTTCAGTCATCTGTGAGAGCTGCATGAAGTGCTCTTCAGTCATCTCCTGTGAGAGCTGCATGAAGTGCACTTCAGTCATCTCCTGTGAGAGCTGCATGAAGTGCACTTCAGTCATCTCCTGTGAGAGCTGCATGAAGTGCACTTCAGTCATCTCCTGTGAGAGCTGCATGAAGTACACTTCAGACATCTCCTGTGAGAGCTGGTGTCTCATGTGGAGTTAACCTGAGCAGCACTTTATTAGGCTGTGCAGTGGCCTGGGACTGGCATTTTGCAGGATATGTTGACAGATTGAGTGCTGACTTTATTTGTGGTTTGTTGTAACAATCAGTATCACTAGCAGAGACCGTTCATAGCATTGGAATGCAAATACGTGTACAATAAGCTTCAGTTTGCTATAAGAATCAGTTCCTTTGAAGTAGGCAAACAAGAGCTACGCAATGCTTCATACCTCTACGTCTTACAACCAAACTTACAGCTAAGAGATGCATCCAGGAGCCCCTCCTTACAGAAGAGACAAGATATTCAGAGTGATTCCTGGTTCCTGCCTGCACTGCTTCCTACCGAAAAAGAACTTCCAAAAGCTGTAGCAAATGCCAGCAAGAGACCGTTTATGAAGACATTTACAATCGTCAGCTATTTATAGATTTTGCTTGCTCGTCCCGTCAAACCGGAAGTAACTATTTAAAATCACTATCTAGAGAAGTCTATTGGGCATGTGCATACAAAGAATAATGTGTACGAAGAATAAGCACTTGGTTCCATTTAATATGTCTCTCCCCTCCCACCTTTTTTGGCATTTACCCATTAAGTGAAGCCTTTTACAAGCGGTGTTAGTGACCTTAGGCAACCTTTACAGGTGTTAAGTGGCCGGAGGCAGCCAGGGCTTAATTAAGTGACCTTGAGGCATCCTTTTACAAGTGCTAAGTGGCCTGAGGCAGCCAGATGTATTAATTAAGTGGACTCATTGCTTGTGCATCCCTTATGCTGTTAAGTGGCCCGAGGCTGTATTCTACAGGAGGTGTTAATTGGCATAATATGAACTGTAACAGGTTATGCTACAGAGCAGAAAGTCATTGACTGAGCTGGCCCTTGTTGAACCAAACATGCTCAGTTGACATAATATCGATGATACATACAGTATAGATGATACATATAGTATAGATGATACATATAGTATAGAT
Source organism: Cladorhizidae sp. MBARI D1340-BT2 (assembly GCA_028752905.1). Classification (NCBI taxonomy): domain Eukaryota; kingdom Metazoa; phylum Porifera; class Demospongiae; order Poecilosclerida; family Cladorhizidae; species Cladorhizidae sp. MBARI D1340-BT2. Next base: position 15,368,097 of record JAQNBH010000012.1, on the reverse strand, counting down.
GATACATATAGTATAGCTGATACATATAGTATAGATGATACATATAGTATAGATGATAATTATAGTATAGATGATACATATAGTATAGATGATACATATAGTATAGCTGATACATATAGTATAGATGATTAGTATAGATGATACATATAGTATAGATGATACATATAGTATAGATGATACATATAGTATAGATGATACATATAGTATAGATGATACATATAGTATAGATGATACATATAGTATAGATGATACATATAGTATAGATGATTAGTATAGATGATACATATAGTATAGATGATACATATAGTATAGATGATACATATAGTATAGATGATACATATAGTATAGCTGATACATATAGTATAGATGATTAGTATAGATGATACATATAGTATAGATGATTAGTGTAGATGATACATATAGTATAGATGATTAGTATAGATGATACATATAGTATAGATGATACATATAGTATAGATGATACATATAGTATAGATGATACATATAGTATAGATGATACATATAGTATAGATGATACATATAGTATAGATGATACATATAGTATAGATGATACATATAGTATAGATGATACATATAGTATAGATGATATATACACATAGTATAGATGATTAGTATAGATGATACATATAGTATAGATGATATATACATATAGTATAGATGATACATATAGTATAGATGATACATATAGTATAGATGATACATATAGTATAGATGATACATATAGTATAGATGATACATATAGTATAGATGATATATACATATAGTATAGATGATACATATAGTATAGATGATACATATAGTATAGCTGATACATGAACTCTCTTGATAATATACGATGTTTTACTTATATGCTAGCCGATTACGAAGGCTAGAGCATCTAGTCGAAACGTCGAGTTAGTAAATTGAAGTGTTTATTGAGAATGTTCATTGCGACAAAAAAAAAAAACGGCTACGATTGGTGAAAAAAGGAAGCGAGACTATTCCCATGTAGAATATAAAGACACCCGTTGGCAGATCTTTACCATTCCAAATCATGCACACCAGTCAGATAATTATTGGTGTACATAATTTTAAATGGTAAATATCATCAAGGTTGTGGTCCATATGCGAACAGTGTTTGTTGTTCGTTCCTGTTTGACCAGTCAATCCAGTATGCTTGTTTGTGTTGGGACGTTTGTGTTCTCGTATTATTTGTTGTTGTTTACAGTTCAACATCCTGAAAACCCAATTGCAGCACACCAACGAGCAGAGATATAAGCCTCTCCTATTAAACATTTTATTTCTAGAAGTGTGCACTTATCAAGTCAGCGGATTCTGAACCTCATTGTTTTGTTATTTGAGTTGGAGCGAGTCTTGGATCAGGCACAGCCTCCTTCAAGGACTTGGCAAGAGTTGCACAGGAGACCTGCATACCTGACCAAGCATAGCAGATGTTATCCTGCACCATGTTTATGCATAGCTGACGTACACACGAATATATATTCTCTAGCTTTCGCGTAACCTTCTGTTTGATGAACATCTTTCATCTTGTCAATCAACCGACTGCTCATTTCAGAATCAGCTGCTTAGCACAGCATTAGCTTGAGAACAGATCTCTAGAGCACATGCTCTGGATGAGGACCTCTGCCTACCTCATCCTGATGATAAAACAGTACAGGTGCTAGTCACATTGCATCAGTGAGTCTCCATTACTTACAACTTTTTACCAGAATACTGTAAGTGATCAATCTTGAGTATGCACTGGGAGATTGGGAGTCTTCTGGTACTAACGTTTTTTTAATTTATGAATGTACAGATGGTATGTGACAGGGGAAGAGTATGGCAGAAACATGGATGCATGTTCATGATGATCCTTAAAGATGGATTTAAAGGCTTTCTTACTCTTTCTATAGTTTCTTTTTTTGTACTCTACATGTGAATGTACTATAATAGTGAAGTATTCAAGGCAGAGGCTTGGGGTCTTCTTGGAGCTACATAATAGCGGCTGTAACCAACATTTAGGTAGCTATAGCAACCTCATATTGGCCTGTCATTATTCCGGATGAAGGCTGCAGCATCTAGCGGAGATGTTGTGAGAGTAAATTTTACTCGACTATCAGGAAAGTCCTTGTAGCTAAGAAGCTGTCGGTGTCAGTTTTTGTTGAAATAAACAATATATATAGAGAGTTCTACCATCTTCCTCAAGAGCTGCCACTTTGCCACCTCTGAGTATGTTGGAGTGTCATGAAGACAGGGCATGTGTACCTGTGCCACCTCTGAGTATGTTGGAGTGTCATGAAGACAGGGCATGTGTACCTGTGCCACCTCTGAGTATGTTGGAGTGTCATGAAGGCAGGGCATGTGTACCTGTGCACCTCTGAGTATGTTGGAGTGTCATGAAGGCAGGACATGTGTACCTGTGTCACCTCTGAGTATGTTGGAGTGTCATGAAGGCAGGACATGTGTACCTGTGCCACCTCTGAGTATGTTGGAGTGTCATGAAGATAGGGCATGTGTACCTGTGCCACCTCTGAGTATGTTGGAGTGTCATGAAGGCAGGACATGTGTACCTGTGCCACCTCTGAGTATGTTGGAGTGTCATGAAGGCAGGACATGTGTACCTGTGCCACCTCTGAGTATGTTGGAGGGACATGAAGGCAGGGAATGTGTACCTGTGCCACCTCTGAGTATGTTGGAGTGTCATGAAGGCAGGACATGTGTACCCCTGCCACCTCTGGAGTGTCATGAAGGCAGGGCATGTGTACCCGTGCCACCTCTGGAGTGTCATGAAGGCAGGGCATGTGTACCCGTGCCACCTCTGAGTATGTTGGAGTGTCATGAAGACAAGGCATGTGTACTACCTTTCAGTTGCATAACTTCATAAACCATTGTATTGTAACAGATTGCCAGGTGAGGTAGTCAGGGGTTACAGATTTGCTGTCTCTTGCAATGACAGAAATTGGTACCACCCCCCCCCCCCCGCCCAGGTATAATTGGTCTGACAAGCTAACCAGTTTGAAGTTGATTGAAGTGTTGCTTGCTCTCATGCACCTTTTGCAAATATCTAGACCTTCCTCATTGCAAACTCTTTCCCAGGCCAGCCAATAATATTTCAATCATCTTAAAAGCACAAAGCGAGATCATCTTTAACTAACAAACTTTTGATCTAGGAGGTATGGAATGTTGTTGGGCCCTAAAGTAGAGATTTTATCTGCTTGCTCTGTACATCGTTACTTGATTCCTTTGCTGCACACATCTTGTTTCAAGTTTCAACGTTTCGAAACAAACTTTCTTTCTGTCATCTGAGATGGGCAACAGCCATTCCTTGACCTCTAGCAGGAAATTGTGGCAGACGTATTGTCTTCCACGAAAGAAGGCGGTGTTTTATGGCGTTTCCAAGCGCGCGCACACACACATCACACACACACACACACACATTAGGGGTTGCATATGGAATGTTTTTGTAGGTGGGTGGAATGTTTGACGTGCTTGAAGCTGTTCTCTTGTACTGTAGTAGTTCCACTCACTTCCACTTAATGCTCTGGGAAATAGTGGAAGGATCAGAAGTGGTTTATACTTCCTATGAAGAGTTGTCGGACATATTGCAGCTAATACTAATTAATTACTAGCCTGCTCTTCAGGGTTGTTTGGGAGGGCTGGAGTAATTTTCGGTTGGTAACCCCCTTACCTTCCCCCCTTCCCCAATCCCTACTCCCTCCTATAACTAAGGTAGCTTTTGATGGAACTTTCTCCTTGGCAGGGTAGATTTGCTTCCTCCATCTCTGGCTGCTGACGAGGTGGAGATGAGAGGGGCATATTGAATATAGACAGGGAAGTAGCTAGTGTGTAGGTTGCCGTAGTCACCAACCATATTTCTATCCATGAATCTAATTATAACGGAACGGTCAATATATAATGTAAACAGGTGTGCATTATTTTGATTCAAACTTGTATTGTTTGTTTGTTTGTTTCCACTTCATTGGTGGTGCTTTTTCAAAATCCCCACCTGGGGGTTTGCGTGAGCAATACAAAACTGCATCTGCTTATGTAGATCATATATGCCTCTGGACTGGCTCTTCCCTCAAGGAGCATCTGCCAGTTTCTGACCTTTACCATCTCCAGGAGACTTTGTGCTGAACAATTCCAAGTTTGTTCAGCTTTCCAACACCTAGTCAGCTTCACCTCTTCAGAGGTGACCTCCTCTAAACTAGAGCAAGCGTGCTTTCCATGGCTGCTGGGTTGATGTAGTGCAGTCGGCTCTTACAGGATACGTGCACGTTCCTATTTACCCCTTACTGCTCCTCTCCTGTTCTCGTGCGGCTACTACGATGCGTAATAATGGCATCCATAATTTATCCAAGGTTCGAACCAAAGTGAGATTTTTTTTGACAGCTGCATTGAAGATTACTGATGCTTGATTAAGGATCATCTAGTCTGTGGTACTGTCCATTGATGCCTCTATTTAAACATGAAGAACAACACACATCTGCTGCTGCCATAGGTGAGGGAGAATGAGCCATGCTCACCTGCTAGCACTGGACCATCCAGATATTTCATTTTCATGATTGCTACAATAATCATGCTCGTTCATTTCTGTCGCCACTCCACTGGCTGTAGACATGCACATAACTAGCTCTCTCCTGCTCTATCCCACTGGAGACACCCTCAGAGGCAAGTGCTGGAAACACGTTTAGGGGTTGCAGTTCGTTTGGGCTTTAATGAAGTCATGGATGCAAACACAATGTATTTTTTAGCTACTCCCACTGTCCATATAAGGACATATCAAATCTAGTAATTTTAACAGTATTAACACCTTCACATTTCTTCGATGAACTCTTGTTTAGATGTGTTAAGATATTTATAATACTGCTACGTTTGACCATGCCAAGCATCTTCTGTTGATAACATCTTGGAAGTCTCCCTGCCATTTCCACACCCTCACTGAAGCTGAGAAGTTGTTCAGCTCTCTCTCACTGCAGCCAGCTGTCTCTCTACCTGTGCTATTGTAGCTCCACCATTCTTCTCTATGATCGAGTGCCACTAAATAATAATAGAATGCCAATGTGATATATGTAGAGGAGCCTTGAGTGTGAGCGCAGTCTCTTTAAGTGCATGTGGTGTGTGTGTAGGGTGTGGTGTGTGTATGGTGTGGTGTGTGTATGGTGTGGTGTGTGTATGGTGTGGTGTGTGTATGGTGTGGTGTGTATGGTGTGGTGTGTATGGTGTGGTGTGTGTATGGTGTGGTGTATGTATGGTGTGATGTGTATGGTGTGGTGTGTGTGTATGGTGTGGTGTGTGTATTGTGTGGTGTGTGTATGGTGTGGTGTGTGTAAGGTGGTGTGTGTATGGTGTGTGTGTATGGTGGTGTGTGTATGGTGGTGTGTGTATGGTGAGAGGTGTGTATGGTGCGTGTGTGTATGGTGGTGTGTGTTTGGTGTGATGTGTGTATGGTGTGGTGTGTCTATGGTGTGTGTGTATGGTGGTGTGTGTATGGTGTGGTGTGTGTATGGTGTGGTGTGTGTATGGTGTGGTGTGTGTGTGTGAGAACCTGTATGTTAGGGATAGCATCATAGCCAGTTTCTTGACAAAGTGTTTTTCAATGCACTTGATTATATGCATGTACATGTATGTAGCTGTTTCTGATAAATGAATATTTGAATATTGGCAACAAATGCCTCGTGGGCAGAGCAAGCTGAGGCAGTGAGTTAGCCCTTGTTCTGCCTCAGCTGCTCGCTGGAGAAGAGCTCCTGATGACCTACGAGCTTGGCCTGATGACCTACAAGCTTGACCTGATGACCTACATTTTCCTGTTCGACGTCCACCTATGAAAGTATGTAGACTAATTTTGTTGATTATTCCTAAAGTCACTCTATTTAGTTCCCGCCAAATTCAATGAGTCCAAAGAGAATTAGCTCCAATTAGGTAATGGACATGCTTATCTTAGGGCATGCTGAACCAAAATACTGAAACTGTTGCTACATGAGTTGGGTCAAATTCCTAAGCTGCCTATAGTCAAGAAATTTGCAAGAAGGGGATATGGAGGTCGACTCACCACACACCATCTGCCTATGAATATCTGCTCTAGCATGTTTTAAACATTAATACAGTTACATAATCATGAACTTGAGGGAGCTGTGACACATGTGTCTAGTATACTACAGGAAGTGCCGAGTATACTACAGGAAGCGCTGTAATGAGATATAAATCCCACAAACTCTCTACCCAATTGGTATGCATTCAGTGTTTGCCTAGGGCATGGAGCGTTGGGAGTGGAGAGCAGCTTTCTACTGGTGTGGAGATGGTGATCGAGCAGCTGCAAGTGACCAATTTTGCTATCTTCGGAGGAGCCGAGCAGGAAGCCCTGTGATCACCCTATAGCGTGGTATAATTTAGCAAGGTCAGACAGAGGTCACTTGATTATTAGCAACTACTTTTCCAAGTTTAGAATAAGTGCAGGGAGAGTGTTGGATAACTCTTTTTTATTAACAGCTTGTCCACAGAAAACTTTAAAATAAATAAGTGAAGACAATAAGAACCAAATAGAAACTCATCGCATTTGAACTGGCATGGGAACTACTGGACACACGAGATGGTGTTGTTGCCATAGTTAGTAGAGAGACAGATAGTAGAGGAGAGAGAACTGGCTGCACAGGCAGTAGAAGAGAGAGAACTGGCTGCATAGTCAGTAGAGGAGAGAGAACTGGCTGCCCGTAGAAGAGAGGGAACTGGCTGCACAGGCAGTAGAGGAGAGAGAATTGGCTGCCCGTAGAAGAGAGAGAATTGGCTACACAGGCAGTAGAAGAGAGAGAACTGGATCCACAGGAAGTAGAGGCGAGAGAACATGCTGCACAGTCAGTAGAGGAGAGAGAACTGGCTGCACAGTTAGGAGAGGAGTCCTCGAGAACTGGCTGCACAGGCAGTAGAAGAGAGAGAACTGGCTGCATGGTCAGAAAGAGAGAACTGGCTGCACAGTCAGTAGAGAAAGAGAACTGGCTGCACAGTCAGTAGAGGAGAGAGAACTGGGTGCACAGTCAGTAGAGGAGAGAGAACTGGCTGCACAGTCAGTAGAGGAGAGAGAACTGGCTGCACAGTCAGTAGAGGAGAGAGAACTGGCTGCACAGTCAGTAGAGGAGAGAGAACTGGCTGCACAGTCAGTAGAGGAGAGAGAACTGGCTGCACTGTCAGTAGAGGAGAGAGAACTGGCTGCACAGTTAGGAGAGGAGAGAGAACTGGCTGCACAGGCAGTAGAAGAGAGAACTGGCTGCATGGTCAGTAGAAGAGAGAGAACTGGCTGCACAATCAGTAGAGGAGAGAGAACTGGCTGCACTGTCAGTAGAGGAGAGAGAACTGGCTTCACAGTTAGGAGAGGAGAGAGAACTGGCTGCACAGGCAGTAGAAGAGAGAGAACTGGCTGCACAATCAGTAGAGGAGAGAGAACTGGCTGCACTGTCAGTAAGGAGAGAGAACTGGCTGCACTGTCAGTAGAGGAGAGAGAACTGGCTGCACAGTACAAGACAAAAGTGCAGAACTTTCATTCAGCATTGCCTGAGATCACTATGCTCAACTTGCTACCCTGAGGGAGATGATGGAGTTTACTTGGCATGGCTCTTAGTATCCGCAATAAATACCAAATACCAAATGCCAGTCATTTCCTTCCCCCCCCCCCCCCCCCCCAACTTCCCTTCTGAAAATGTACCCTAACTTAGACATGATTTATCACGATGAAATTACCGGCCTTAGAATGCTGGCTATTCTGAGCTCCTCTACTTGAGTGTTAGGTCTGTGGGGGAGAGTGTTTGAGTGAGGAATTATAATCAGGTCTTTGATGTATATGCACATCCACCCACTGACACGTGGCAACTTAATTAAAACAGCTGAATTTTTTTACATACTTTTTGATTACTTGGAATAATTATACATCTCCACTCAATTATTAGCAGTTCAGATCACATTACAGCGAGGCCTTTCCAGGCAGACAGAATTGTCCATAAGGAGTTCAATGCTATCACCAGTTGATAGTATAGCAGTGTGGAGTCAATTAACAGTGCAGGAGTTCTAGTCTGGAGAAGTGACAATTGCTATTCTTGGTATCGTTGGTAGGAATTTGCTGGTATCATGTACTCAGTGTTGCCCGACATCATTCTAATTGGAGCTTCTTCACTTCCTCCCCCACCTCCTCCTTCCCCGCCTCCTTGTTCCCCCCTCGGTGCAGCTGCTGAGGTGCCCTCTTTTCCTGAACTCGGAGCACAATAGTCAGTCCAACACGTGATCCTCAAGTATGGTTTCACCACTTCCCCAGTCTCCAGTTCCTTCTCTCGACTGTAGACCCGGATTTCTCGTCCTCTTCGACGCTCATCTTTTGCCGATAGTATAACTCCGAAATTGTCCTCACCATTGCACCACTTACGGGCTGTGGGCGTGATATCAAGCTTGATGTAACCTTTCGGGTGCAGGGGATAAATAGTGCACGAATCATCAGCATCTTTTCTAGCATCCGTGTTGCTGAATTCCAAATATGTTTTGTTCCAGCGGTCCGTCCCACATCTTGTGAATGCAGTCGCTTCTTCCTCTTCCCAGTCCTTCAAGACCTGCCGAGCTTCGATAGTCCTGGGGTGGAAGGGAATGCGTATCGGATTTTGCCATCTCTCCAAGTTGGCCTCGTAATAATAGACAAACAGCTCTGCTCTTTCTACAAACTTGCACGTGTCCGGTATGTCTTCAAACTTTAGGAGAGTTCTCTTGACGGAGAACCTTGGTTTCTTTCCTATGGATAGATAGTCATGGCTGTTGTGGTTTGTACTAGTGTCCAAGCTAATGTCTGCAGCTGCCTGCAGCGAGTGTATCTCCACGACACTAGAAGCTTCCCAGGTGTGCAACTGCAGCATCAACAGCAATGGTACGACTGACGATTTCAAAGTAGCCATGCTGAGATTACTTGGCTGCAGAATGATTCTGGCAAGCTCCTGAGCTCTGCTTTATACTCGCTGCAGCGTGTGGGAGGTGCCAGTAAAAGTATGTCATTCCAATGGGTGCATTGCAAGTTATTGAAGCAGACTGGCTTCTAATGATCTGACCACCAGCAGGTAGATTGTGAGTGGGTGAGTCTGGCACTCAGCACTTGAGAGTTCTAATATGTAGTCCCTTGTTATATTACAAGACTTCTATATGCCAGTACAAGTTCTGTGCCGTGCATCCTCTGGAATGTTTGATTCGTTGCCATTTTCCTAATTGGGACTTCACCTCGCAGTTAAACATATAAACTTGTTGGGCAACTATTCTGGGCTCTAATTGGCTCAAGAATTGCAGAATGCCAATAGGAAATAATAATAGTAATTACATTGTGTTTCCTGCACAGCTCTCCTTCCCAGATGGGTTTTCTGTGATCTTCTCACGGACGGTCATTTAGCAAGGATACACAAGCTCCTCCTTCGCTCCATTGTTGGCTTATTATTTGGCACTTCAAAGCACTTCAAAGTAATGGCAGCGAATGGACCCAATTTTCTCCCTCCGTCTCTGGGGTGCAAGCTAGTTGCAGGAGGGTGGGGTGGGGATGGGGTTCTTCTCAAAGCAACAAAGATTGCATGGAATCTGTGAGAGGGTCCAAGGGAGAGGTGGTCGTATTTTTTAAAAAGTATTGTGTATGTGTGTGTGTGTGTGTGTGTGTGCACCCGGGACCTCTAGGGTCTGTCTGTCTTTGTCCGACTTCTCTCCTCCCGGGTAATAAGCAGCAACTATTAGGCGTGGCCAACGAGGAGCAGGTGTCCAAGCGGATTTTCCCTTAGTAATGAAGTGGCCTCTAATAGGACCTTGTTGAGGTCACGAGCCTGGAGGCTGGAGAGTGCCATTGATGATGGTGACGAAGGTCTCGCCTCCTCTCTCCTGTGGGTCCGTCTCATCACTGGGTTGCTAACTAGTCGCGGGCAATTTTTCAAAGTATAGGAAATGGAATATCGTGATCCATTCCACATTTCTTGAGGCAATTAGAGCCGAGTGCAGTTTGCCCTCTTGTAATTTGTATTTGTGAGGAGTGTGTTATGATGATGTTGAGATGAGTGAATACTCCAGCTAGTCTGCTCGTTGATCCTTTACCTCCATGCTTGGGGTGTGGCGGAGACAAGTGTTTGCTACCTCTAGAGTTCTGAGACTCGTGCAACAACACTTCATAGCCGATGTCTAAAAAATGGCTGATGACCATATTTGCATGTGTAATTGCTTTCTGAGTGTATGATCCTAACTCGGATTCAGCTGATGGTAGCTGCACTGCATTCCCCTGCTTCCCCCAGGCCGGTGTGTTCCTCTCCTTCCCCCAGGCTGGTGTGTGCCCCCCAGGCTGGTGTGTTCCTCTCCTGCCCCCTGGCTTGTGTGTTCCTCTCCTCCTAGACCGGTGTGTTCCTCTCCTGCTGCCAGACTGGTGTGTTCCTCTCCTGCCCCCAGGCTGGTGTGTTCCTCTCCTGCCCCCAGGCCGGTGTGTTCCTCTCCTGCCGCCAGACTGGTGTGTTCCTCTCCTGCCCCCAGGCTGGTGTGTTCCTCTCCTGCCCCCAGGCCGATGTGTTCCTCTCCTGCCCCCAGGCTGGTGTGTTCCTCTCCTGCCCCCAGGCCGATGTGTTCCTCTCCTGCCCCCAGGCTGGTGTGTTCCTCTCCTGCCCCCAGGCCGATGTGTTCCTCTCCTGCCCCCAGGCCGGTGTGTTCCTCTCCTGCTCCCAGGCCGGCTTACCATGCCGTAGGGAATTATACTCAGCAAGCATTTGTCATTCCACGGGCCTGGAATGCAATCAACAGCAATGCTGCAATCTGATTGGCAGGCAGCTATAGTTGCCCTGACAGTAGTCGTACATGCTAGAGACACTAAACCCTTTCAAAGAGGTAAAAGGTCGTCTCTGCCAGGTTAACTCCAGTGCCTGTTTAGGCCTTCGAGTTATTCATTCACCTTTGTACCTGTTGAATTACCTACATGTAGGTGAGATGAGTTTGGCACCCTCCCCCCTAAAGCAAGGTGTTTTGTCCTGAAATTTGACAATCCCCTCACTGTAGCTAATGTATTCCACTGTGACCTAGCATAGTGAGTGCTATGATGTAATATGTGATAGTCCTATGATGTTCCATCATCTGTTCCATAGCTATATATATCTCAAGGTTCCATGATGTTCCATCATCTGTTCCATAGCTATATATATCTCAAGGTTCCATGATGTTCCATCATCTGTTCCATAGCTATATATATCTCAAGGTTCCATGATGTTCCATCATCTGTTCCATAGCTATATATATCTCAAGGTTCCATGATGTTCCATCATCTGTGTTCCATATCTATATATATCTCAAGGTTCCATGATGTTCCATCATCTGTTCCATAGCTATATATATCTCAAGGTTCCATGATGTTCCATCACCTGTTCCATAGCTATATATATCTCAAGGTTCCATGATGTTCCATCATCTGTTCCATAGCTATATATATCTCAAGGTTCCATGATGTTCCATCACCTGTTCCATAGCTATATATATCTCAAGGTTCCATGATGTTCCATCATCTGTGTTCCATATCTATATATATCTCAAGGTTCCATGATGTTCCATCATCTGTTCCATAGCTATATATATCTCAAGGTTCCATGATGTTCCATCATCTGTGTTCCATATCTATATATATCTCAAGGTTCCATGATGTTCCATCATCTGTTCCATAGCTATATATATCTCAAGGTTCCATGATGTTCCATCATCTGTGTTCCATATCTATATATATCTCAAGGTTCCATGATGTTCCATCATCTGTTCCATAGCTATATATATCTCAAGGTTCCATGATGTTCCATCATCTGTTCCATAGCTATATATATCTCAAGGTTCCATGATGTTCCATCATCTGTGTTCCATATCTATATATATCTCAAGGTTCCATGATGTTCCATCATCTGTTCCATATCTATATAATTTCATTTATTTTACATAATGTTAAAGAAGTACCTAAATTTATACCCCCCCCCCCCCCCCCCCCTCCCCCCAGATCTTTCTGTTCACTAGTGAGCCACCTGTCCCCCTGCCAGCACTGTGTCCCTACAACATGGGGAACCTCATGCAGGCCCCCAGTGTAATTGATGCTCACTGCTTGCTTGGGGACTTTGGCTTTCCCCTTGTTAGGGAACTGGTCCCCACATTGAACTGGTTTGTGTGGTAAAAGATGTCCCTAGGGCATCTGTGAAGGTTGTGTGGTTCATGTGGTGTAGCTCGAGTGCTGGTGGGTGTGTCGAGGGAGCTGGCAAGGAGCAGTTTCAGTGAGCAGACCCATTCATAGCTACAGCTTGCATGGGCTGGTGGTAGTGGTATCTACACAATGCTCTGTACCTAATGGACAGGGTTGATGACGATATAGTAGCTGCTCTCAGTGGCAGACTCATGGGTTGGCATAGTCACACATATCATTTACAGACTGTAGAACTGACTGCAAACCAGTTTCATTGCTACCAAATAGCCTTTCTTCAGACGGATGTGCATCCAATCTGCAAAGGCTTCTGCCATGTGGGGGTGCCAGACATAACACGCTGCACATGTTCCAAATTATATTAGGAAAGAAGTGGCTGAAATGCAATTGACTGCTGTCTGCCATTGCAAACTCTGCTGCTCTATGTTGGCAAGCTTTCTTGTTCGGCTCAACAAAATTGTTTCCTTGCAGCTGCTGCTTGGCCACCATAAACCTCCATCTCTGTGCAGCTGCTGCTTGGCCACCATAAGCCTCCATCTCTGTGCAGTTGCTGCTTGGCCACCATAAGCTTCCATCTCTGTGTAGCTGCTGCTTGGCAACCATAAGCCTCCATCTCTGTGCAGCTGCTCCTTGGCCGCCATAAGCCTCCATCTCTGTGCAGCTGCTGCTTGGCAACCATAAGCCTCCATTTCTGTGCAGCTGCTGCTTGGCAACCATAAGCCTCCATTTCTGTGTAGCAGCTGCTTGGCCACCATAAGCCTCCATCTCTGTATAGCAGCTGCTTGGCCACCATAAGCCTCCATCTCTGTGTAGCAGCTGTTTGGCAACCATAAGCTTCCATCTCTGTGTAGCTGCTGCTTGGCAACCATAAGCCTCCATCTCTGTGCAGCTGCTCCTTGGCCGCCATAAGCCTCCGTCTCTGTGCAGTTGCTGCTTGGCCACCATAAGCCTCCATCTCTGTGCAGCTGCTGTTTGGCCACCATAAGCCTCCATCTCTGTGCAGCTGCTGCTTGGCCACCATAAGCCTCCATCTCTGTGCAGTTGCTGCTTGGCCACCATAAGCTTCCATCTCTGTGTAGCTGCTGCTTGGCAACCATAAGCCTCCATCTCTGTGCAGCTGCTCCTTGGCCGCCATAAGCCTCCATCTCTGTGCAGCTGCTGCTTGGCAACCATAAGCCTCCATTTCTGTGCAGCTGCTGCTTGGCAACCATAAGCCTCCATTTCTGTGTAGCAGCTGCTTGGCCACCATAAGCCTCCATCTCTGTATAGCAGCTGCTTGGCCACCATAAGCCTCCATCTCTGTGTAGCAGCTGTTTGGCAACCATAAGCTTCCATCTCTGTGTAGCTGCTGCTTGGCAACCATAAGCCTCCATCTCTGTGCAGCTGCTCCTTGGCCGCCATAAGCCTCCATCTCTGTGCAGCTGCTGCTTGGCAACCATAAGCTCTCCATTTCTGTGCAGCTGCTGCTTGGCAACCATAAGCCTCCATTTCTGTGTAGCAGCTGCTTGGCCACCATAAGCCTCCATCTCTGTATAGCAGCTGCTTGGCCACCATAAGCCTCCATCTCTGTGTAGCAGCTGTTTGGCAACCATAAGCTTCCATCTCTGTGTAGCTGCTGCTTGGCAACCATAAGCCTCCATCTCTGTGCAGCTGCTCCTTGGCCGCCATAAGCCTCCATCTCTGTGCAGTTGCTGCTTGGCCACCATAAGCCTCCATCTCTGTGCAGCTGCTGTTTGGCCACCATAAACCTCCATCTCTGTGCAGCTGCTGCTTGGCCACCATAAGCCTCCATCTCTGTGCAGTTGCTGCTTGGCCACCATAAGCTTCCATCTCTGTGTAGCTGCTGCTTGGCAACCATAAGCCTCCATCTCTGTGCAGCTGCTCCTTGGCCGCCATAAGCCTCCATCTCTGTGCAGCTGCTGCTTGGCAACCATAAGCCTCCATTTCTGTGCAGCTGCTGCTTGGCAACCATAAGCCTCCATTTCTGTGTAGCAGCTGCTTGGCCACCATAAGCCTCCATCTCTGTATAGCAGCTGCTTGGCCACCATAAGCCTCCATCTCTGTGTAGCAGCTGTTTGGCAACCATAAGCTTCCATCTCTGTGTAGCTGCTGCTTGGCAACCATAAGCCTCCATCTCTGTGCAGCTGCTGCTTGGCCACCATAAGCCACCATCTCTGTGCAGCTGCTGCTTGGCCACAATAAGCCTCCATCTCTGTGTAGCTGCTGCTTGGCAACCATAAGGTTCTGTCTCTGCACCAACAAAAAGCTGCACTTGACTCTGATTGTCACGAGCATGCACCATGGTACGCCATCTCAGAACTAATAGGCAACCTGCTAGCTGTGTGTGCACATGGACCCCCACCAGAGGATGGTTTGTTTGGGATGTTGATTTATGACTTGATAAATCTCATTACGGCTCTTGCTGTGGCATGTTGTAGACACTCATACATGACAGCTTCCCTGCTTTGGTAACAGACTGCATGTCTGCTACTGCTGAGTGTTGTTGTATGGCAGCTGCAGTGGCTAGAGCTTGGCTAATGAAGCACAGAGAGGAATGATGCCATCAGCTTCGTGATTACCTCGCTGAACGGCTACTGCAATCCGCTGGGAAAGGAAAAAGGAGGAGCGGGGATCATCCGTTTCCTGTTTGAGCCGGTTACCCAAATCCGAAAAGAATTGACCTGCCGACTTGCCAAATGAACCAGCCATCTCGATCCCGATTGGCACCAAAAAATGGGAGACAGCCAAACTGGAGGGCTGCCTTGTTGTGTTTAAAATTCTAAAATCCCCCCCCCCCCGTCGCCCTTTCCTGAGGGGACTGGGCGGCTTGGAGCAATAATCTTTGTGAATAATCTCAAATTGTATTTCTGGTTACTCTGTTTGTGCTGCCTGGTTAGATCAGCACACAGCAACACTGCATGTCCTTCACTCTATCCAGCTCTATCAGAGGATTGCCACGTGGACGTGTTCTACCAGTTGGAAGCACATGCAAATTACAAATGCACCTGCCATTGTGACAGAATTCATCAGTTGTGGTGATCTCTTACCAGTTTTGTATCAGCTCTGTGGTAGAGCGTTGTTGGGTAGGCCTTTAAGTGGAGCTGTGGGCTCTAAGAAACTCTGTGAGTCTATCAAGGCAAAGCTCTCAAATTCTAATTCAGCCACTCTATTATTTTGAAGTGTTTTTTGGAACAGCAAGATTTCCGGAGCACGATTTCCGGGGGGGAAAAAGTTTTTACAGCAGGTGTTCTTGCATGACTCACTGGTCATCCATTACTGTGAATTAAGACAGGGTTAATATTGGAGTCTTTGTTACCTAGCATTGGTTGTAAGTAGTGTGGAAACTCACCTAGACCTGCACCACAATTAGGCACTCTCTCTTTCCTTGTAGCTTCCCAAAACATGAAAGAAGTCAATGCCCCACATGATTGGTTGTACCCCCTTAGGTGACGAGTTTTCATGTTTGCTACAGTGTACCTGGCAGTGGAAAGAGCGTGCACAAAGCTGGCAGTGGAATAGTTAATGTATGCTGATATGTACACAGAGAGTGATTGTGGAATGAGGAAGGATAGCTCATTATAATTGATAGCTGGACTAGTGTCAGCAATAGTTACAGGTAGTCTTGTAGCTAGCCCGGCATTGGTGTCCAGGGTGATGAGTCTTGAAGCTAGCTGGCGTTGGTGAGACTAGTGTCCAGGGTGGTGAGTCTTGAAGCTAGTTGGCATTGGTGAGACTAGTGTCCAGGGTGGTGAGTGTTGAAGCTAGCTGGCGTTGGTGAGACTAGTGTCCAGGGTGGTGAGTCTTGAAGCTAGTTGGCATTGGTGAGACTAGTGTCCAGGGTGGTGAGTCTTGAAGCTAGCTGGCATTGGTGAGACTAGTGTCCAGGGTGGTGAGTCTTGAAGCTAGCTGGCATTGGTGAGACTAGTGTCCAGGGTGGTGAGTCTTGAAGCTAGCTGGCATTGGTGAGACTAGTGTCCAGGGTGGTGAGTCTTGAAGCTAGTTGGCATTGGTGAGACTAGTGTCCAGGGTGGTGAGTCTTGAAGCTAGCTGGCGTTGGTGAGACTAGTGTCCAGGGTGGTGAGTCTTGAAGCTAGTTGGCATTGGTGAGACTAGTGTCCAGAGTGGTGAGTCTTGACTTGAAACCATCTGGCATTGGTGAGACTAGTGTCCAGGGTGGTGAGTCTTGAAGTTAGTTGGCATTGGTGAGACTAGTGTCCAGGGTAGTGAGTCTTGAAGCTAGCTGGCATTGGTGAGACTAGTGTCCAGGGTGGTGAGTCTTGAAACCATGGCATTGGTGAGACTAGTGTCCAGGGTGGTGAGTCTTGAAGCAAGCTGGTGTTGGTGAGACTAGTGTCCAGGGTGGTATGCTTTGAAGTTAGCTGGCATTGGTGAGACTAGTGTCCAGGGTGGTGAGTCTTGAAGCAAGCTAGTGTTGGTGAGGCTAGTCTCCCGGGTGGTGAGTCTTGAAGCTGTGTTGAGGTGGCGAGCTTTGAAGCTAGCTGGCATACACTGTACTGTACATTGACTAGTGACAGGGTGTAGTGAGTCCCTCAGGCTAGCTGGCATTGCCTTGAAGCCTGTGAGGTACAGATGTAGATAATGGCTCTCTGTTGGATCCTCCACGAACATCTGTTGCCAGGGCACTGCAGCTATGCACTCCATGAATACCTGTTGCCAGGCACTGCAATTTGTCATCATCTGTTGTGTGTGCGTGCATGTCGCACTGGAGTTGTTGTGTGTACTTGGTTGCACCCAGGGAGGTGTTCTGTGTACATGGGTGCCACCGTGGGGTGTGTTGTGTGTATGTCTATTTCCCCCTGGGGGGGGGGGGGGGGGGGGGGGTTGTGTGTACGTGTGTACGGGGCTATCCCCTGGGAGGTGTATCGCCAGCAGATGCCTGATGGTGTTGTCTTTTATGTTGGCCTGACCTTTGGTGCTGACCTTTGGTGCCATGTGGATGCTTCTTGTGGATAGGTCAGGAGGAGAAGGTGTGATCCTTGGACTTGAGGGGAGTGTCACATTCGTAAGCATTGCAGTTCTAAACTCGGATCATGTGCAGGAATGACTCAGTCTCCTCCTACACCCTTCATGTGCAGAGTGGGCGGAGCCTCAGCTACATGTGGCAGGTTGTTGCCGGGTGACTTGGAAGAGATTAACCATGTAATGTATAGGCCATCCGTGTGCTGGTGTGGTCCCATTCCTCTCCTCCCTAGTGACCGCTCTCTGGGAGATCGCATGTGTGCTTCAGGGCCAATGTGAACAGATGGCGTATTTGACGGCCATTAATCCTCTGCTCTGCTATGCGACATCTTCAGTGCCATTGTTGGTCCTCCCGGCTGCAGTGGGGTCTCCACAGGCTGCAGCATTAGGTGGGCAGGGCAGAGTGTTTGCACGGGGAGTTGCCGGGGACTGTAGCAGGGGGTTATGTTTGGGGTTGGGAGTACTGCAGCTCTCCGCCACGAGAAAGACTAGGAATGGCAGAGAAGAAAAAGTTGTCATAATAATGACCACCTCTTGAGCAAGTGTGCATCTCCTCCCTACTAAGATGGTGCATGTGGTGGTGAGCTGGAGCGCAGTATTATACAACAAGAGCTTGACTTGCAATAAATACATTTAACGGATGACTTGCAGTCATTACTGAACATAAGAGAGTAATTCGTAACTCGGACTACTGGAGCTGTGCATCCTGCAAGAGGACTAAAACCAGTGATCTTCCTCCTCCTTCCTCATCGTGGTTCCCCAGGCTACGGAGAGGTGATGTCTCAGAAGACACACTCTTTGTGATGCTCCATCTGTATAGAGAGGTGACCTCAGAGGACAGCTACTCGTCCCCTCCCCTCCCTCACTCCACGATAGCCCAGGCTATGTAGATGTGATGTCTCGGGAAGACATACCCTTTATGATGCTCCATCTGTAGAGAGGTGACCTCAGAGGACAGCTACTCCTCCCCTCCCCTCCCTCACTCCCTCACGATGCTCCTGGCTGCGGAGAGAGAGGTGACCTCACAAGCCTAAGTGGCCTCACAAGCCTAAGTGGCTGTTGAGTTAGATCGTGTTTGTTGCTGAGCTCTCTTGCTAGCCAGGCTTACTTGATGGCTGCTCTTGCAGAAGTTGATCCGGTGAGCCTCATTAAGCATGAACGTGTGATAGTCCACATTCATCGCAGGAGGGGAGCTTGTCGTCAAACAGAAATTTCAAAAAATTTCCCACCCCCCACCTCGGACCACAAAAGTCATCAATTAAATGTGCCCGAGACTCCTTCAAAGAAGCTTCTGTCTGCTCCTTCTTAAGTGTGGGAAGTGGGTGGAGCAAAGGAAATACCTTGAGGCACACCCAACATTTGCCCTCCCCCGTCCTAGCAGAGAATCTTGTACGAAGATATGCTCTATATTTCAAAGACGGCCCCCAAGAGAGATATCCCCATCGCATAATGGCTGCTGTGAAGTCTGAAGTAGACACTCTGCGTTCTGCCCTACAGATATGCACCCCCTGGAAAGCTTGTCTTCCTAGACTGCACTAATGGGCCGTCTTATTCCACACAAGCTGTGTTGCAGTGGCAGTGCACAAGCACGTCAGTTGCTGTCTGGAATGACCAGTCAGTGGTCATGCATACCTGTACAACTCCTGTATCTAGCCAACCCCATTACCCACAACTGTCTCTAAGCGGACATCAAGTCACGATGAGACTCTGGGCACAGACTTTTTGTCTGCCGAGCTTTTAATGAACCAATATTGAACAGTGCCGAACAGGAGCTTGTTCTGCATGTTGAAGCACATAGCTGTGTGTCTTAGCCTATCTGAGCCTCTTCCAACTCTTTATGGTATATCTGTTGTTATGATGAGCTCAGAGAGTGTGTGTGTGTGTGTGGGGGTGGGGGGGGGGGGGGGGGGGGGGATGGGCAGTGTTCATACCATCCAGTTATTGAGGTGCAGGGTTCATTACCAGTGTGTGCTCTAACAACACCTCTTACAGTGCCCAATGCCTGGAATGGGTAAGTACTCCTCAGCTTCTATGGGTTGAGACATTTCAAGGGTCATGGGTGGTGGTCAGGTGTGGTGGAGTCTTATATAGGAGAGGATGCAATGACTGATGGCAAGACCCACACATGCACCTCCAAGCACTGCACACTACACATGCACCTCCAAGCACTGCACACTACACATGCACCTCCAAGCACTGCACACTACACATGCACCTCCAAGCACTGCACACTACACATGCACCTCCAAGCACTGCACACTACACATGCACCTCCAAGCACTGCACACTACACATGCACCTCCAAGCACTGCACACTACACATGCACCTCCAAGCACTGCACACTACACATGCACCCTCAAGCACTGCACACTACACATGCACCTCCAAGCACTGCACACTACACATGCACCTCCAAGCACTGCACACTACACATGCACCCTCAAGCACTGCACACTACACATGCACCTCCAAGCACTGCACACTACACATGCACCTCCAAGCACTGCACACTACACATGCACCTCCAAGCACTGCACACTACACATGCTCCCTCACATTGTGTGTTCTCTTCCTGTAATATGTACATAGCATTATGGGAGCAGAACATGGTGAAGTTGAGTGCTGCTGTTTCTGAGTGTCCCCTCAGAGATTCTTGCTCATTGGATTCCAGTTGCTAGTTTGTGTGTGTTGAGCTAATCAAGTATTGATTAAGACTTGTGGCATTCCCTGGGCCAGCTGCATTGGCAGTTTCCTCAGACATGTCCTGCGTCTAAAGAATGCGACCATTCTCTTCATATTTTTGTAACTAACCAAGTTTCCTGGGAAATTTTGCCCGAATTTGGTCAAGGTGCAACCTTATTTATTGTTATAATAATAATTATAATCATAAAAATATCAATAACAATGATCTTCTCAATAATCAACTTGAAATTTTGATTACTCTATTGATGTTTTGACTAGAAGCTCTAGCCTTCATCGATGAAGCTAGAGCACTGACTGGTTGAAATGTCGAGAGAATAATTCTCAAGTTGGATGGTCATAGAAATTTCGTAATGTCAACTGAGAGAATAATAATAATAATAATATTAATAATAATAATAATAATAATAATAATAATAATAATAATAATAATAATAATAATAATAATAATAATAATAATATTAATAATAACAATAATAATAATAATAATAATAATAATAATAATAATAATAATAATAATAATAATAATACTGTAATAATAATAACAATATAATAATAATAACAATATAATAATAATAATAATAATAATTTTTCGAAACAATTGGTTTACAGCAATCCTATAAACTTTAGCTCCACAAATAATAAGCGCTCTACGGCCATAATAATTATAATGGTAATGCTATAAATGGTAATGCTATAATAATTATTGTTTATTATTATTATTATTATTATTTATTATTATTATTATTATTATTATTATTATTATTATTATTATTATTATTATTATTATTATTATTATTATTATTATTATTATTATTATTATTATTATTATTATTATTATTATTATTATTATTATTATTATTATTATTATTATTATTATTATTATTATTATTATTATTATTATTATTATTATTATTATTATTATTATTATTATTATTATTATTATTATTATTATTATTATTATTATTATTATTATTATTATTATTATTTATTATTATGATGGTGATGGTGATGATGATGATGATGATGATGATTGATTATGATTATGATTATTTATTGTTGTTATTATTATTATTATATTTGTTGTTGTCCTCATCATTATTGTTGTTGATATTATCATACATTTATTATTATTATTATTATTATTATTATTATTATTATTATTATTATTATTATTATTATTATTATTATTATTATTATTATTATTATTATTAATAATAATATTATTTCCATTATCACAATTATGGTCGTAGGGCGCTTGTTATTAGGAGATTGTTATTAGAGGAGATTGCTGCAAACTAATAATTTTCAAGGTAATTGTAAACCTTTACAGGATTATTGCACCAAATTATCGGAGGGCAAAGTCTTCACTTCTACTATCAAGTCTACGAAACCTTAGCTCCTTGAAAACACACATGCTAAGTCATGTTTGGAAGCATCTGTAGGAAGTCACACGAGGCTTCCTTGTAGGGCTCTGTCTGTAAATGCTGTTGTTGGTCTGCTAGCACGCTAGTTGCTAGGTTACAGATCATGAGCAACTGTTTTAATTAACCATCGCTAGTTGGTGCCTGATCGACCAAGCTCCTCTATAGCAGGCAGTGAAGTTTAGGTCCGACATCTTCCACCTACATAGGGTGTTCTCAGCCTTCAGCAGTAACTGTCCGCATTCGCCACCACTCACCTTTTCTTTCTTTGTTTCTGAGGAGGGCGCTGACAATGACGCTGCTTACATAAAGCTTGGTTTTTCAACAGCTGCAGTGCAGAGGAGGGTTGGGTGAGCCTCACTAATGAACAGCCCGAGTGCAAGTTCTCAAGATTGAGTTGACCTTATGAACTCTAGCGTAGCCAGCATGGTTGTTTGTTGGCTCATCTGTTTGTTTGTTTTTGAGGTGTGAAGATGCACGTGGAAATATATTCCTAGGCTGACATTCGCCAACTTACAAAGTCAGTGCCAGTGAGCTTGGCGGCCCATCTCACCTGCCCATAACTATCTTTGAGGTGGAACTTATCTCCATGGGATTTGCCATGCATGTGGGCCCAGGGGCATAGCTGTGAGTAAGATATGTACATGCATAAATACACACATACACACACATACATACACACATACACATACACACATACACATACACACTTACATATATACTCACACATACACATACACACATACACATACACTTACATATACACACATACATATACACGTACATACAAGAAGACCCACCACCATGCTGACGTGCACTGGAGAGGTTAAGTATCTACTACTTGGTACATCCATTTGACCTGAGCCGGCTTAAATAATAGACTTAAAGAATGGCAAACTCACCAGTAGGTGCAAGCCCTCCTACACCAGCTATGCCTGGTGGCTATTAGAAGCCATTAGCATCTTATAGTTGTCCAGGTATTTCATGATTACGATTATGATAGCATACACTTTTGCCTGTGGCTACCTAGCATTCCAAGATCCAAAACAAGGCATCTAGATGTACACTATCTAGACTAGTGTGAGATACATGTATGCACTATGCATGTCATGTATATATATATATATATATATATATTCGTTCTAGCAGATGTAGCTGGCCATGTCTGGCATGCTTTGATCTGATAGACTAATAAGGGTAAGATGTCTGGCTGGGAACTCTGTTTGGTCTGTGTTGTGTACATAATGAGCATCTGTATTCAGCTGCTTCTGATTGGTGAGGGCTGTGAGCTATTAGGTTTGTGAGGACATCGTTTGTTGGCATGCTGACTACAGAATTTTGGGGTAGGACATACTGTATAGTATTAACATGCTTGCTATAGTGGACAGAGCATTAACAGGCTTGCTGCAGTGGACAGAGTATTAACATGCTTGCTGCAGTGGACAGAACATTAACATGCTTGCTGCAGGGGACAGAGCATTAACAGGCTTGCTGCAGGGGACAGGGCATTAACATGCTTGCTGCAGTGGACAGATCATTAACATGCTTGCTGCAGTGGACAGGGCATTAACATGCTTGCTGCAGGGAACAGAGCATTAACATGCTTGCTGCAGGGGACAGAACATTAACATGCTTGCTGCAGTGGACAGGGCATTAACATGCTTGCTGCAGTGGACAGAACATTAACATGCTTGCTGCAGGGGACAGAGCATTAACATGCTTGCTGCAGGGGACAGGGCATTAACATGCTTACTGCAGGGGACAGGGCATTAACATGCTTGCTGCAGTGGACAGGGCATTAACATGCTTGCTGCAGGGGACAGAGCCTTAACATGCTTGCTGCAGGGGACAGAACATTAACATGCTTGCTGCAGTGGACAGAATATTAACATGCTTGCTGCAGGGGACAGAGCATTAACATGCTTGCTGCAGTGGACAGAGCATTAACATGCTTGCTGCAGTGGACAGAGCATTAACATGCTTGCTGCAGTGGACAGGGCATTAACATGCTTGCTGCAGGGGACAGAGCATTAACATGCTTGCTGCAGTGGACAGGGCATTAACATGCTTGCTGCAGTGGACAGGGCATTAACATGCTTGCTGCAGTGGACAGAACATTAACATGCTTGCTGCAGGGGACAGAGCATTAACATGCTTGCTGCAGTGGACAGAACATTAACATGCTTGCTGCAGTGGACAGAACATTAACATGCTTGCTGCAGGGGACAGAACATTAACATGCTTGCTGCAGTGGACAGAGCATTAACATGCTTGCTGCAGTGGACAGAGCATTAACATGCTTGCTGCAGTGGACAGAGCATTAACATGCTTGCTGCAGGGGACAGAACATTAACATGCTTGCTGCAGTGGACAGAGCATTAACATGCTTGCTGCAGGGGACGGGCATTAACATGCTTGCTGCAGGGGACAGGGCATTAACATGCTTGCTGCAGTGGACAGCAAATTCTGGCATTTCTTGGGTGTTCTGTGGAGCCATTTATCTTTCTGAATTTGGCCAGGAGAGGGAAAATTACAACAACAGCAACAATAATAACAATAAATAATATATTTTTCCGACATTGTAGTCGAGTAGACCCTCACAAATGCGAATAGCTTTCAGCCCATTTGGATTAGTGAGTTTGTCAAAATGTATGAATATTATTATTTATTGTTATTTGCCCTCTGCCAAATTGCCTGGCAAAATTCGGAAAGGGAAATGGCTGCACAGAACATTTCTTCATCAGGACAGCCATTTCCCAACTGCCTAAAAAAGCACACGCATGATTTCCATGCTTATTGAGAGGGTGTGTTTAGCACAAGTGCAATAGCGACTCGGGTGTGCATTCAGATCAAAGGGATCTGGATGAGCCAATGTGTACTGTGTAGTAACAAAAGTGGGGCATGGCCATTATTGTAGGTCTCTCATTTTAATGATCTTTAGAAGGAAATGTAAAGAATCTCTTTAGCATGGAGGGTTCATTTCTTAAGTAATTAAAAAGATTGTGACCCATGTTAGACAACTTCTAAAATGTTGTCCAATTCTCTGGTCAAGAAATCAAAAAGGTGTTAGACAACTTCTAAAATGTTGTCCAATTCTCTGGTCAAGAAATCAAAAAGGTGTGTCCGTGGTTTAGGGCTGTATAACTTCCACATGGTCTGTTTATTTAGACCTGTAGCTTTCTCTCTGTGCTAGGAGTTGACACCGTAGCCATTGTGTCTTCATGTTGGGGACAGGAACAGATCCAGCACTTGGTATGGTCCAGTGTGTCTCTGTAGCCATTGTCTCTTCATGTACAGGAACAGATCCAGCACTTTTGGGTTGTTTAGCTGGACTCAACCATATGCTAGTGAGGTGTTCTGTATCTTGTGGTTTAGGCTCTAACTTATGCAGGAACACTAAACTAGCTCAAGTCTCTAGTTTCATTGCTACCTCGGAGTACATGAAAATCCCCCCCCCCCCCCCCCCCCCCAACCAACTGGGAGTGGGTGGGTAATTATTGTTTACATGGTTACACCTACACAGATGGAACCCCTTCTAACCCTCCCCCCCCCCCCCCCCCCCCCCCCCCCCCAAACAACACACACACACATAAGTAATATTAGCATACTACACTACAGTCGGTGTTGTTATGGTTATAACAGCTCATTATACAGCTCAGAAGTAGGCGTGCCTCCTTCTTTCTAATTTTGATACTTTGCCCCCAACATCAACGCCTTTAATTAATTAAATTGAAGGCCCTTTCTAACCCGGGCAGATCTCTTCTCAGCATCCATTGTCCATGCTGAACTGGAGGCAGCTGGACTGGCTGCTCACAGTATCTGTGCTGGACTGGAGGCAGCTGTGTCCCCAGTAGTGGCTGCACTGGAGGCAGCTGTGTCCCCAGGAGTGGCTGCACTGGAGGCAGCTGTGTCCCCAGGAGTGGCTGCACTGGAGGAGCTGTGTCCCCAGGAGTGGCTGCACTGGAGGCAGCTGTGTCCCCAGGAGTGGCTGCACTGGAGGCAGCTGTGTCCCCAGTAGTGGCTGCACTGGAAGCAGCTGTGTCCCCAGGAGTGGCTGCACTGGAGGCAGCTGTGTCCCCAGTAGTGGCTGCACTGGAGGCAGCTGTGTCCCCAGTAGTGGCTGCACTGGAAGCAGCTGTGTCCCCAGGAGTGGCTGCACTGGAGGCAACTGTGTCTAGGAGTGGCTGCTCATTGCCTACTTGTATATTTTCAAGCCAATTAGAACAGAGCAAACAAACGTATCACAAGATTCATACGACATATTTTAAATATTTGTGTAACTTCAACCTCAAGGTCACTTTTTATTTTCCATGAAATACCTCTGCACGGTCTTTCTCACGGTACCCAGCGTGGGATGTCCTCTCTGCCAAGTATGGTAAAAGCAATTTATCCACGAGTGCAAAGTATGCCGCAGTAACGAGATAATTTCGCTGAGAATGTCTGCTAGGTATAATTACCTATTCCGGTAGGGCTGCACAGATCTGTCCTCTTTATTGTCGTACCCCTCCTCTCCAGCAAACTATTCAGTCATGGTGTGAAGACACGTAGGAGGTCAGTCAGGCTAGGGCACTCTTGTGTAGCTTGTTGCTAGGCAATGGATACTGTCTCCAAATTCAAATGAGTTCATACACAATAGGCAGTGTATGTGCACTAATCTAATTATATACGCAATAGGCAGCGTGCACGCATTGATAGTTTTAATGCCTTCAAACCTTATTCATAGTGTCATGATTCGAGATGTTGTGGCAGAGTATGCATGACATTACTCCTTATACTAACTGTTAGTCCGTGTGTTATTGGGCCACATAGTATACGTGTACTAAGTATTAGTCCGTGTATTATGGAGCCACGTAGTGTAAATGTATACTAAGTATTAGTCATGTATTATGGAGCCACGTAGTGTAAATGTATACTAAGTATTAGTCATGTATTATGGAGCCACGTAGTGTAAATGTATACTAAGTATTAGTCATGTATTATGGAGCCACGTAGTGTAAATGTATACTAAGTATTAGTCATTTATTATGGAGCCACGTAGTGTAAATGTATACTAAGTATTAGTCATGTATTATGGAGCCACGTAGTGTAAATGTATACTAAGTATTGTATATTAGTCATGTATTATGGAGCCACGTAGTGTAAATGTATACTAAGTATTAGTCATGTATTATGGAGCCACGTAGTGTAAATGTATACTAAGTATTAGTCATGTATTATGGAGCCACGTAGTGTAAATGTATACTAAGTATTAGTCATTTATTATGGAGCCACGTAGTGTAAATGTATACTAAGTATTAGTCATGTATTATGGAGCCACGTAGTGTAAATGTATACTAAGTATTGTATATTAGTCATGTATTATGGAGCCACGTAGTGTAAATGTATACTAAGTATTAGTCATGTATTATGGAGCCACGTAGTGTAAATGTATACTAAGTATTAGTCATGTATTATGGAGCCACGTAGTGTATATGTATACTAAGTATTAGTCATGTATTATGGAGCCACGTAGTGTAAATGTATACTAAGTATTAGTCATGTATTATGGAGCCACGTAGTGTATATGTATACTAAGTATTAGTCATGTATTATGGAGCCACGTAGTGTAAATGTATACCAAGTATTAGTCTGTGTGTTATGGAGACATGAACATAGTGTATGTATAGTGAGTGTATTGTTGGGCCACTTAGTGTAAGTAGAAAAGCTTGATTTAGATTCACATATGTACATATTTATATATCACACATAAATCACAATTGATGTGATTAAAGCGTCACCTCGCCCACTCGCTGAATCAAGGCCGGTTCACAATATGATGCAAGTTTATCCGTTCCATCCTTCCCACCCATTGCACTGATTTTGTGAACCGGTCACGCAGCGGACCTGACGAATGGGAATGGATTTGAGACATACGTATGAGTCAGATTTGATTCCACTCTCGCTTCCAATCTGTTGCATCAGTCCAATCAGAATCCTAGAATATATCACGTGTTGAACTTTACACTGACCATGATGTCTCTAGAATTATTGAAGTGGTGAGGAGCTTTCGCAACCCCCTGGCAGTCTCAGCTAGATGCCATAAACATCTTAGAGCCAAAGAAAATGCCTGAATGAAGTGGTTATCAACTAGCCAACTACCAGCTATAAAAATATTTCGGCTAGTGATTCCTCTTTCTCTGCTATGTATATAGCCAATAGCAAATTCAAATCCAACTCTCCCCTCACTGCTAGTGCTGTCGTCCATTGTATAGGTCAAAGTTCAATGCAGCGGACTCAACGGATTCAATGCAAATATTGTGAACCATGCAGTGGAACGGAACAGAGTGTGCAAGACATGCAACAGAAACAATTTCTACGGAACTGATTGCCACCCTTCATATCATTAACCTGCCGAAATGCAACACCATCATCAACAACAGCAACAACAACAACATCAACAACAAGAACATCAACAACAACATCAACAACATCAACAACAATAACAACCACATCAGCAACATCATCATCAAAAACATGGCTCTACAAGCCAACACATCATCAGCTGCCATTCTTCTTGGCTAGCCACTCGTGCATTATTCATAAGTCTCCCATCAGTCCATACTTGTACATGCTAGCAAACAACAACAATATTGCCAGTCAGCCACGCCCACTAATGCCAGGACTAAAGCAGTGTTTCCTCGCAGCATAGCCATAATCAACCTCTGCAGAATGTAGGAGAGAGTCCTTACCTCCCCAGTGAGTTGTCCTGTGGCTTGGATAGTTTTGGGTGTCTGCTAATGCTAAGCAAGGATATCCCCCCCCCCCCCAATAAAAATAATAACACTATACATGTATATATATAAACAATGAGCAAACAACCCTCCCAATAAAACCCTGCTACATACAATAGTTGTTCAGGATGGATTTACAGAGCCAGTCGAATTACATTAGATAGTTTTATAATCATTGATTGTACAGCCTCTCAGAAATGTGCTCATGCATGCATGATGTCTGCAACTCTCTCCCTGTGCATAACTGCTGTGGCTAAGTGCAGCCATGGCAACAGTGGCTGCTGCCACTGTAATTTTTTTGTACTCCTCTTCATGTCCCATGTGTGTGTGTGTGTGTGTGTGTGTGTGTGTGTGTGTGTGTGTGTGTGTGTGTGGTGTTTGTTTGTTAGTTTGTTTGACAAATGCTTCTATTGTACTACACTGTGTAATGCATGCAGATCTTCTCCTTTTTCATCAAGGAGACCTGCACTCTCATTAACCATAGCCACTCCCACAACCACTCCCCTTTAAGAGAGGAGGAGTTACCATTATTCTAAGATTATGCACTAGAAGGTTTCTAAGCCATTACTCGTGTAGTGTTAGTTTAATAGTTAGCAGTGTAGTATACTTTGAAATGGCAGGCATTATTTCTTGCCAGGTCGGTTGGGAGAAGGGAGAAGTGGAGATAGCCACTCTGACAGAAATCCACACACACACACCCTCTCGTTCATCAGACTGTAGCAAGTAATACAGCTGATTGTATTCATTATTAGCAGTATCATGATGTGTGGGGGCTATACTATTAGAGCTGATGTTGTTGGTGCTGCTCGATCATTCTAGGCACTGGCTTCAGTTTCACTATGTACATAGTTGTAGAGAGACTGGTGGCAGGCACTGGTGCCTTAGTCCTGCTTCTCTGGTCCAGACATTCCACTACCTTGTTGGTTGGCTCAACACAAGAGAATCCACAAGTGCTCCAAATGAACCCCCCTTCCCGGTGCCCCGCTGGTCAGTGCAGCAGCTGTAGGGTACTGCCATGTATTGCCAAACAGACTGCTCATTATATAGAAACAGAATTTCTGGCCAGCTGCACTGTCAAACGTGTAGCACGAAAAATTCCACAGTACAGTGCTGAGTTTCTGCTTAGTTTCAACGCGTCTCTATAAGTAGTTCATACCTAGAGTGATGAGTTTCAAAGTCTCTCTCTATATATACTGTACCTATATATACATACATGTAGCTACTTATAGTGCTGAGTTTCAAAGTGACACCATACATATATAGTTGCTTAATTAGAGCACTGTGTTTCAAAATGTCTATTGTAGTTTATCGAGATTCAATTTCAATGTGTCTCTATAATTAGTAGCATATTCAGAGCGGTGAGTTTTAATATGGCTCTAAATGCAGTGGCGTGTTTAGAGTGCTGAGTTATAAAGTGTCTCTATAGATGTGTATTTGCGTATATATAGAGTGCTGAATTTGAATATGTGCTCTTTGTTCCCTGTCCTGCAGATCTTGTCATGGCTGCACCCTGTCACGCACGCCACTATAACTCGCTGTAGTCAGCCATTGGTGGGAGCTCCTGCTAAGCGTAGCCGTGACGATGAGAACTACATCAATGCCATCCTCAAGGCCAACAAGTATTCCAAAAAGCTCTACCTTATGGACGCTCGGCCCAAGCTAAATGCTATAGCCAATGTGGTGGGTTGGAATCAAGTATGCATGATGTTTTGTGTTGAGGCAGTGTGTGTGTGTTTTAAATAGAGACAGTGTGTGTGTTTTGTGTAGAGACAGTGTGTGGGTGTGTGTTTTGTGTAGAGACAGTGTGTGTGTGTGTGTTTTGTGTAGAGACAGTGTGTGTGTGTGTGTGTTTTGTGTAGAGACAGTGTGTGTGTTTTGTGTTGTGACAGTGTATGTGTTTTGTGCGAGACGTGTGCATATAAGTACTCCTGTGGTAAACATTATTTACCATGAGTTCAAAGTTGTTAATAGAGCTCTCAGATAATGCATCTATCCTTCATTCCTGAGTATGTTTGTCGTTTTACCGAAGAACAAATTATGAAAGGTCAAAGATCAATGCCACAGGTGCCTGACAGAAACTTAGGAAGATTACTGTAAATGGGTAGTAGCAAATTCTTTGAATTTTGAAAGGGGCCAAAGGTCTGGATGTGGGTCGTATTCATGGCTTAGCTCAACCATGACATGTGAGGCCACCTTACCCGCTCGAGGGTCAGCATCACTCCCTTTACGAGGCTCTAGACTAACTTGAAGATGTGATATCCACGTCCATGGCCCCCACCTGAGGTCCACGTCCATGGTCCCCACCTGAGGTCCACGTCCATGGCCCCCACCTGAGGTCCACGTCCATGACCCCCACCTGAGGTCCACGTCCATGGCCCCCACCTGAGGTCCACGTCCATGGCCCCCACCTGAGGTCCACGTCCATGACCCCCACCTGAGGTCCACGTCCATGGCCCCCACCTGAGGTCCACGTCCATGGCCCCCACCTGAGGTCCACGTCCATGGCCCCCACCTGAGGTCCACGGCCCCCACCTGAGGTCCACGTCCATGGCCCCCACCTGAGGTCCACGTCCATGGCCCCCACCTGAGGTCCACGTCCATGGCCCCCACCTGAGGTCCACGTCCATGGCCCCCACCTGAGGTCCACGTCCATGGCCCCCACCTGAGGTCCACGTCCATGGTCCCCACCTGAGGTCCACGTTCATGACCCCCACCTGAGGTCCACCTCCATGGCCCCCAACTGAGGTCCACGTCCATGGCCCCCACCTGAGGTCCATGTCCATGGCCCCCACCTGAGGTCCACGTCCATGGCCCCCACCTGAGGTCCATGTCCATGGCCCCCACCTGAGGTCCACCTCCATGGCACTGACCTGGTTCGGCTCTTCTAGAGTTTTGACCATGAAAGCACATGGCCACCTCATGCATGTGTGCAAGGAGGCGTGGCCTCAGCCCCACATGCTCATCTCATGCATGTGTGCAAGGAGGTGTGGTCCCAGCACCACATGGTCACCTCATGCATGTGTGCTAGGGTGTGTGGCTCCAGCACCACATGTTCACCTCATGCATGTGTGCAAGGAGGCGTGGATCCAGCACCACAGGGTCACCTCATGCATGTGTGCAAGGAGGCGTGGATCCAGCACCACATGGTCACCTCATGCATGTGTGCAAGGAGGCATGGCCCCAGCACCACATGCTCACCTCATGCATGTGTGCAAGGAGGCGTGACTCCAGCACCACATGGTCACCTCATGCATGTGTGCAAGGTGGCGTGGCCTCAGCACCACATGGTCACCTCATGCATGTGTGTAAGGAGGCAAGGCCCCAGCACCACATGGTCAGCTCATGCATGTGTGCAAGGAGGCGTGGCTCCAGCACCACATGGTCACCTCATGCATGTCTGCAAAGTCATTCTGTCTGTGAGTAACCCCAGGATCAAACTATGGAAGTTCAAAGTTCTTACCACCCTAGTACTAAGGCTAAAGTTAGGATTGGTTGGGCAAGGACCTTGCCTTGGGACATCTGTGGATGGCGGCCGCACCCTCTGGGCTGCACCACACAGAAGGTCTGAACTGCACTATACTCGGATATCATTTAAAGAGCTGTTGAATGCTTTCACCAAGTCTTCTAATTGGGAGCCTAGACAAGTCACTCAAATATGCAGTTGTAACCAACAGCAATTTTTAATTTGGACCAGAAGCTGCTAAAGTGCTCTACAGTACATAAACCACAACAGCAATTACTTACTGCAATCATTAGGACTTGATAAATACTGATAGACATCCTGGTTGTCTGTGTTTACCACATTCCCAGTCACAAGGATTAATTAAAGTTGATGTGTTGTTACATACTTTAGTTGGCACAAGGTGCCGTGTTTTGATGTGAAGATTTTGGGTCCAATTATGGAGTATGTATTGGCAAGCGGAAGCCGGATATGTGAAGTTGTGATAGTCTGAAGGAGCTCCACCTTCCTTTCCTGTGTGCTGGCTCTGTTTGGTGAGAGAAGCAAGCCCTCAGTGGGTTGGTTGGAAAACTTGATGTGCCTCAATGTGGCAATCTATGCATGTATATCTGAATGCACCGTACATTCACCTATAATGTGGGCCTATGTAAACCAGGAATGGTTGCCATAGTGAAGAGAAAGATTGAGAATGCTGAGTTTTATTCTGACCTAGTCTACTCCAATGAATCAACATGCTATAGCCATGGGGTGGGATACGCCTTTTTGTCACGGTGATAGTATTTATCTTGGTAAGATAATAGAGAGCATTGGTTAGGAAGTGGCTTGTATAGGAGAGCATTGGTTAGGAAGTGACGTGTATAGGAGAGCATTGGTTAGGAAGTGGCTTGTATAGGAGAGCATTGGTTAGGAAGTGGCTTGTATAGGAGAGCATTGGTTAGGAAGTGGTGTGTATAGGAGAGCATTGGTTAGGAAGTAGCTTGTATAGGAGAGCATTGGTTAGGAAGTGGCGTGTATACATGTAGGAGAGCATTGGTTAGGAAGTGGTGTGTATAGGAGAGCATTGGTTAGGAAGTGGCTTGTATAGGAGAGCATTGGTTAGGAAGTGGAATGTATAGGAGAGCATTGGTTAGGAAGTGGCGTGTATAGGAGAGCATTGGTTAGGAAGTGGCTTGTATAGGAGAGCATTGGTTAGGAAGTGGTGTGTATAGGAGAGCATTGGTTAGGAAGTGGTGTGTATAGGAGAGCATTGGTTAGGAAGTGGCTTGTATAGGAGAGCATTGGTTAGGAAGTGGTGTGTATAGGAGAGCATTGGTTAGGAAGTGACGTGTATAGGAGAGCATTGGTTAGGAAGTGGCTTGTATAGGAGAGCATTGGTTAGGAAGTGGAATGTATAGGAGAGCATTGGTTAGGAAGTGGCTTGTATAGGAGAGCATTGGTTAGGAAGTGGCTTGTATAGGAGATCATTGGTTAGGAAGTGGCTTGTATAGGAGAGCATTGGTTAGGAAGTGGCTTGTATAGGAGAGCATTGGTTAGGAAGTGGTGTGTATAGGAGAGCATTGGTTAGGAAGTGGCTTGTATAGGAGAGCATTGGTTAGGAAGTGGTGTGTATAGGAGAGCATTGGTTAGGAAGTGGTGTGTATAGGAGAGCATTGGTTAGGAAGTGGCGTGTATAGGAGAGCATTGGTTAGGAAGTGGTGTGTATAGGAGAGCATTGGTTAGGAAGTGGTGTGTATAGGAGAGCATTGGTTAGGAAGTGGCGTGTATAGGAGAGCATTGGTTAGGAAGTGGTGTGTATAGGAGAGCATTGGTTAGGAAGTGGCTTGTATAGGAGAGCATTGGTTAGGAAGTGGTGTGTATAGGAGAGCATTGGTTAGGAAGTGGCTTGTATAGGAGAGCATTGGTTAGGAAGTGGCGTGTATAGGAGAGCATTGGTTAGGAAGTGGCTTGTATAGGAGAGCATTGGTTAGGAAGTGGAATGTATAGGAGAGCATTGGTTAGGAAGTGGCGTGTATAGGAGAGCATTGGTTAGGAAGTGGCTTGTATAGGAGAGCATTGGTTAGGAAGTGGCTTGTATAGGAGATCATTGGTTAGGAAGTGGCTTGTATAGGAGAGCATTGGTTAGGAAGTGGTGTGTATAGGAGAGCATTGGTTAGGAAGTGGTGTGTATAGGAGAGCATTGGTTAGGAAGTGGCGTGTATAGGAGAGCATTGGTTAGGAAGTGGTGTGTATAGGAGAGCATTGGTTAGGAAGTGGCGTGTATAGGAGAGCATTGGTTAGGAAGTGGTGTGTATAGGAGAGCATTGGTTAGGAAGTGGCTTGTATAGGAGAGCATTGGTTAGGAAGTGGTGTGTATAGGAGAGCATTGGTTAGGAAGTGGCTTGTATAGGAGAGCATTGGTTAGGAAGTGGCGTGTATAGGAGAGCATTGGTTAGGAAGTGACGTGTATAGGAGAGCATTGGTTAGGAAGTGGCTTGTATAGGAGAGCATTGGTTAGGAAGTGGTGTGTATAGGAGAGCATTGGTTAGGAAGTGGCTTGTATAGGAGAGCATTGGTTAGGAAGTGGCTTGTATAGGAGAGCATTGGTTAGGAAGTGGTGTGTATAGGAGAGCATTGGTTAGGAAGTGGCTTGTATAGGAGAGCATTGGTTAGGAAGTGGTGTGTATAGGAGAGCATTGGTTAGGAAGTGGCTTGTATAGGAGAGCATTGGTTAGGAAGTGGCTTGCATAGGAGATCATTGATTAGGAAGTGGTGTGTATAGGAGAGCATTGGTTAGGAAGTGGCTTGCATAGGAGAGCATTGGTTAGGAAGTGGCTTGTATAGGAGAGCATTGGTTAGGAAGTGGTGTGTATAGGAGAGCATTGGTTAGGAAGTGGTGTGTATAGGATAGCATTGGTTAGGAAGTGGCGTGTATAGGAGAGCATTGGTTAGGAAGTGGCTTGTATAGGAGAGCATTGGTTAGGAAGTGGCGTGTATAGGAGAGCATTGGTTAGGAAGTGGTGTGTATAGGAGAGCATTGGTTAGGAAGTGGCTTGCATAGGACAGCATTGGTTAGGAAGTGGCTTGTATAGGAGAGCATTGGTTAGGAAGTGGTGTGTATAGGAGAGCATTGGTTAGGAAGTGGCGTGCATAGGAGAGCATTGGTTAGGAAGTGGCTTGTATAGGAGAGCATTGGTTAGGAAGTGGTGTGTATAGGAGAGCATTGGTTAGGAAGTGGCGTGTATAGGAGAGCATTGGTTAGGAAGTGGCTTGTATAGGAGAGCATTGGTTAGGAAGTGGTGTGTATAGGAGAGCATTGGTTAGGAAGTGGCTTGTATAGGAGAGCATTGGTTAGGAAGTGGCTTGTATAGGAGAGCATTGGTTAGGAAGTGGCTTGTATAGGAGAGCATTGGTTAGGAAGTGGCGTGTATAGGAGAGCATTGGTTAGGAAGTGGCGTGTATAGGAGAGCATTGGTTAGGAAGTGGTGTGTATAGGAGAGCATTGGTTAGGAAGTGGCTTGTATAGGAGAGCATTGGTTAGGAAGTGGTGTGTATAGGAGAGCATTGGTTAGGAAGTGGTGTGTATAGGAGAGCATTGGTTAGGAAGTGGTGTGTATAGGAGAGCATTGGTTAGGAAGTGGTGTGTATAGGAGAGCATTGGTTAGGAAGTGGCTTGTATAGGAGAGCATTGGTTAGGAAGTGGCGTGTATAGGAGAGCATTGGTTAGGAAGTGGTGTGTATAGGAGAGCATTGGTTAGGAAGTGGTGTGTATAGGAGAGCATTGGTTAGGAAGTGGCTTGTATAGGAGAGCATTGATTAGGAAGTGGCGTGTATAGGAGAGCATTGGTTAGGAAGTGGCTTGTAAGGAGAGCATTGGTTAGGAAGTGGCTTGTATAGGAGAGCATTGGTTAGGAAGTGGTGTGTATAGGAGAGCATTGGTTAGGAAGTGGCTTGTATAGGAGAGCATTGGTTAGGAAGTGGTGTGTATAGGAGAGCATTGGTTAGGAAGTGGTGTGTATAGGAGAGCATTGGTTAGGAAGTGGTGTGTATAGGAGAGCATTGGTTAGGAAGTGACGTGTATAGGAGAGCATTGGTTAGGAAGTGGTGTGTATAGGAGAGCATTGGTTAGGAAGTGGCTTGTATAGGAGAGCATTGGTTAGGAAGTGGTGTGTATAGGAGAGCATTGATTAGGAAGTGGCGTGTATAGGAGAGCATTGGTTAGGAAGTGGCGTGTATAGGAGAGCATTGGTTAGGAAGTGGCTTGTATAGGAGAGCATTGGTTAGGAAGTGGCTTGTATAGGAGAGCATTGGTTAGGAAGTGGCGTGTATAGGAGAGCATTGGTTAGGAAGTGGCTTGTATAGGAGAGCATTGGTTAGGAAGTGGTGTGTATAGGAGAGCATTGGTTAGGAAGTGGTGTGTATAGGAGAGCATTGGTTAGGAAGTGGCGTGTATAGGAGAGCATTGGTTAGGAAGTGGCTTGTATAGGAGAGCATTGGTTAGGAAGTGGCGTGTATAGGAGATCATTGGTTAGGAAGTGGCGTGTATAGGAGAGCATTGATTAGGAAGTGGCTTGTATAGGAGAGCATTGGTTAGGAAGTGGCGTGTATAGGAGAGCATTGGTTAGGAAGTGGCTTGTATAGGAGAGCATTGGTTAGGAAGTGGCTTGTATAGGAGAGCATTTGTTAGGAAGTGGCTTGTATAGGAGAGCATTGGTTAGGAAGTGGCTTGTATAGGGAGGATAACTGGTCAATAGAGCAGAGATGTGCTAATGTTGGAGAGTGTGCCGAAAACATTAAACTTGTGTCAAGAGTGCAAACTGTAATTTTTAGTCCGCTTCTGCATTGTCTTTTCTCTAGAACTCAGGAAATACCTGCAGCAAGCAGTTTGGATGGCCTCCATCTTCATGTGGTGTGTGCCTGCCATCTTTAAGTGAAGTTGCTTCCAAGTACTCTTGAACAAGATTCCTCTCACCTCCTCACACATGCACATTTCTGTTTCAGAATTTGCCATTCCATAGCGTTGCAGGCCACCAAGTAGGTCAATCCTGTACCAGTTGCAAACTTCAAGGCACATAATAATTGCATACAATTGCTGGCTACTTCTCCGCATCAAATGCAAGAATTCAAACATCAAGACGACATGAATAATGTACAGATGTGTGCTGAATGAGGCCTTCAGCAATGCCACGGCTTGGACAGTGGCTGGAGCAATGCAATCAGAACAGTAGATTTCTAGCTAAAGCAATTCATGTGGGAAAAATAAAATAAATAAATTTCCTCCTTTCTGTATCGCACCTTACTTGCCACTCATTGCCTTACCTGTGATACTAGTACTTTTTATGCAAGTACAGTTGTAACGCTTCACAATAAGCTTCTAGTGTGGGCCATTTTAGCTGCTGGCTCTCTTTCATTATGCAGGCACAGTTGCAACACTTCACAATAAGCTTCTAGTGTGGGCCATTTTAGCTGCTGGCTCTCTTTCATTATGCAGGCACAGTTGCAACACTTCACAATAAGCTTCTAGTGTGGGCCATTTTAGCTGCTGACTCCCTTTCATTATGCAGGCACAGTTGCAGCACTTCACAATAAGCTTCTAGTGTGGGCCATTTTAGCTGCTGACTCTCTTTCGTTATGCAGGCACAGTTGTAACACTTCACAATAAGCTTCTAGTGTGGGCCATTTTAGCTGCTGACTCCCTTTCATGATGCAGGCACAGTTGCAACACTTCACAATAAGTTTCGAGTGTAGGCCATTTTAGCCCTTTCATTATGCAAGTATAGTTGTAACACTTCACAATAAGCTTCTAGTGTAGGCCATTTTAGCTCCAGACTCTATTTCATTATGCAGGCACAGTTGCAGCACTTCACAATAAGCTTCTAGTGTGGGCCATTTTAGCTTCTGACTCCCTTTCATTTTGCAGGCACAGTTGCAACACTTCACAATAAGCTTCTAGTGTGGGCCATTTTAGCTGCTGACTCTCTTTCATTATGCAGGCACAGTTGTAACACTTCACAATAAGCTTCTAGTGTGGGCCATTTTAGCTGCTGACTCCCTTTCATTATGCAGGCACAGTTGCAACACTTCACAATAAGCTTCTAGTGTGGGCCATTTTGGCTGCTGACTCCCTTTCATTATGCAGGCACAGTTGCAACACTTCACAATAAGCTTCTAGTGTGGGCCATTTTAGCTGCTGACTCCCTTTCATTATGCAGGCACAGTTGTAACACTTCACAATAAGCTTCTAGTGTGGGCCATTTTAGCTGCTGACTCTTTCATTATGCAGGCACAGTTGCAACACTTCACAATAAGCTTCTAGTGTTGGCC
The DNA here is from genome assembly GCA_028752905.1 of Cladorhizidae sp. MBARI D1340-BT2. Taxonomy (NCBI): domain Eukaryota; kingdom Metazoa; phylum Porifera; class Demospongiae; order Poecilosclerida; family Cladorhizidae; species Cladorhizidae sp. MBARI D1340-BT2. The sequence goes on along the minus strand of JAQNBH010000012.1, from coordinate 15,330,260 downwards.
ATTTTAGCTGCTGACTCCCTTTCATTATGCAGACACAGTTGCAACACTTCACAACAAGCTTCTAGTGTGGGCTTCTGACTCCCTTTCATTTTGCAGGCACAGTTGCAACACTTCACAATAAGCTTCTAGTGTGGGCCATTTTAGCTGCTGACTCCCTTTCATTATGCAGGCACAGTTGCCAACACTTCACAATAAGCTTCTAGTGTAGGCCATTTTAGCTGCTGACTCCCTTTCATTATGCAGGCACAGTTGCAGCACTTCACAATAAGCTTCTAGTGTGGGCCATTTTAGCTGTTGACTCTCTTTCATTATGCAGGCACAGTTGTAACACTTCACAATAAGCTTCTAGCGTGGGCCATTTTAGCTGCTGACTATCTTTCATTATGCAGGCACAGTTGCAACACTTCACAATAAGCTTCTAGTGTCGGCCATTTTAGCTGCTGACTCCCTTTCATTATGCAGACACAGTTGCAACACTTCACAATTAGCGTCTAGTGTGGGCCATTTTAGCTGCTGACTCTCTTTCACATAAAATATTTCCCCCCTGGTGTTGATGAGGTAAAGGGTAGATTTTTATGATCTGGATTTTTTGGGGTGTGTGGGGTGGGGGAGGGGAGGAGTCTTGAATTGGGTGATTTGTACTTAGTGCCCCCGGCTATTTTTTTATAGCATTTTGAAGGGGAAGAAGACATCGTCCTATTGCTATGAGTATGTTAGAAGGTTGCTTGTCTGCTTTTTCTGAGAACTTTAAGAGGTGCTGAATCCTCGGTGGATGCCATTGATTACAGGCTCACTAGAGAGCCCAGCGGGTTTTCTAGAATAGACACAGTTTCCCTCACGGTCTTCAATTCCTTCACGTAATTTGGGAGTCGACAGGGAGGGAGCAGAACTTCTCAGAAGATTTAGAAATAACTTTAAATGGTGACTTGCTTATTCAGCTTGTGTCTAAGCCAAGCTACATGTACTTGAGACCATATCAGAGAATATAATTGTGCAGTTTAGTACGTGTTCAATAACTTCTTTGCTCCTGTGCCGGCTCCTGCTCCTGTGCTGGCTCCTGCTCCTGTGCTGGCTCCTGCTCCTGTGCTGGCTGCTGCTCCTGTGCTGGTTCCTGCTTCTGTGCTGGCTCCTGCTCCTGTGCTGCTCCTGTGCTGGTTCCTGCTCCTGTGCTGGCTCCTGCTCCTGTGCTGGCTCCTGCTCCTGTGCTGGCTCCTGCTCCTGTGCTGGCCTCCTGCTCCTGTGCTGGCCCCTGCTCCTGTGCTGGCCCCTGCTCCTGTGCTGGCTCCTGCTCCTGTGCTGGCCCCTGCTCCTGTGCTGGCTCCTGCTCCTGTGCTGGCTCCTGCTCCTGTGCTGGCTCCTGCTCCTGTGCTGGCTGCTGCTCCTGTGCTGGTTCCTGCTTCTGTGCTGGCTCCTGCTCCTGTGCTGCTCCTGTGCTGGTTCCTGCTCCTGTGCTGGCTCCTGCTCCTGTGCTGGCTCCTGCTCCTGTGCTGGCCTCCTGCTCCTGTGCTGGTTCCTGCTCCTGTGCTGGCTCCTGCTCCTGTGCTGGTTCCTGCTTCTGTGCTGGCTCCTGCTCCTGTGCTGGCCTCCTGCTCCTGTGCTCCTGTGCTGGCTCCTGCTCCTGTGCTGGCTCCTGCTCCTGTGCTGGCTCCTGCTCCTGTGCTGGCTCCTGCGCCTGTGCTGGCTCCTGCTCCTGTGCTGGCTCCTGCTCCTGTGCTGGTCTCCTGCTCCTGTTCTGGCTCCTGCTCCTGTGCTCCTGTGCTGGCTGCTGCTCCTGTGCTGGCCTCCTGCTCCTGTGCTGGCCCCTGCTCCTGTGCTGGCCCCTGCTCCTGTGCTGCTCCTGTGCTGCTCCTGTGCTGGTTCCTGCTCCTGTGCTGGCCTCCTGCTCCTGTGCTGGTTCCTGCTTCTGTGCTGGCCCCTGCTCCTGTGCTGGCTCCTGCTCCTGTGCTGGCCTCCTGCTCCTGTGCTGGTTCCTGCTCCTGTGCTGACTCCTGCTCCTGTGCTCCCTCCTGCTCCTGTGCTGGCTCCTGCTCCTGTGCTGGCTCCTGCTCCTGTGCTGGCTCCTGCTCCTGTGCTGGCTCCTGCTCCTGTGCTGGCTCCTGCTCCTGTGCTGGCTCCTGCTCCTGTGCTGGCCCCTGCTCCTGTGCTGGCCCCTGCTCCTGTGCTGGCCCCTGCTCCTGTGCTGGCTCCTGCTACTGTGCTGGTTCCTGCTCCTGTGCTGGCTCCTGCTCCTGTGCTGGCTCCTGCTCCTGTGCTGGCTCCTGCTCCTGTGCTGGTTCCTGCTCCTGTGCTGGTCTCCTGCTCCTGTGCTGGCTCCTGCTCCTGTGCTGGCTCCTGCTCCTGTGCTGGCCTCCTGCTCCTGTGCTGGCCCCTACTCCTGTGCTGGCCCCTGCTCCTGTGCTGGCTCCTGCTCCTGTGCTGGCCCCTGCTCCTGTGCTGGCTCCTGCTCCTGTGCTGGCTCCTGTTCCTGTGCTGGCTCCTGCTCCTGTGCTGGCCCCTGCTCCTGTGCTGGCCCCTGCTCCTGTGCTGGCTCCTGCTCCTGTGCTGGTTCCTGCTCCTGTGCTGGCTCCTGCTCCTGCTCCTGTGCTGGCTCCTGCTCCTGTGCTGGCCCCTGCTCCTGTGCTGGCTCCTGCTCCTGTGCTGGCTCCTGCTCCTGCTCCTGTGCTGGCTCCTGCTCCTGTACTGGCTCCTGCTCCTGTGCTGGATGACAGGAGGCCAAGCAAGTCTCACTGGGGCATAACAGAGTCTGTTATATAGAGGAGGTGTGGAAGTGGGTGGGGTGTGTGGTTTGGGGGTTGTCTGTTTTTGTTGCTGTTTGCCTATTCTATTGTTGACTAGTTAATTGAATGATAATTAATTTATAAAATATTGATAATTGATTGATTGATGAATCATTGATTGATTGATTGATTGATTTATAATTGATTTATAATTGATTGATTGATGATTGATTGATTGATTGATTGATCTATTGTTTATATCATGATTATCTACCTTCAAAGTCATTAAGATTTTTGGCTCATTTCCTGGTCCTGCACACTATTTTCACACGCAGGGTTTCATTTAGAAAATTGTCCAAGGGGGGGGGGGGGGCATGATTGTTAAAGATGTGACAAAGTATCTAATAATACAATTTCCAACGGGGCCCCTCCCTAAATGAAACCCTGCACAGGGTATTGACTTTATAAAAGTGTGTGTACATACCAATAGAGTAATTTCGGCAACATTCTCCCCTCCTAGCCAACAAATCCTGTATGAGGCCTTGCCTTGATGCTGGGAGATGATTGGCTGGACTGTCTCCATCATTGCTGACGTAGAGCTCCAGGAAGTGTTGAGCTACACCCTCAGTGTAGCACACCTCCTTACTCCTTGCCCAGAGTTTAGTATGGTCTATGAGTCTATGTACTGTAACAGTGGCAAAGCAAAGCTCCATCTTTGTGCATCATAGCTGCAGTACTGCTCACCATTGCCCGGCATTGTCTCCTGTGCAAACATCTGCAGGGGGTCCACAGAAGTTGTCAAGTTGCACCAGTCTCTTTTAAGTGTATTTATTGTTGTTGTGTTGCTATTGTTGTTTGTGCCTCAGGCGGTGGGCGGAGGCTGGGAGTATGACGATCATTATGCGAACACGGACCTGTCCTTCCTGGACATAGGGAACATTCACGTCATGAGGGAAAGGTGAGCTCCTCCCACAGAGGGAGGCACTTCTCGTCTTGTACCATCACCATATAATACATGCTGAATGCCAAAGGGAGGTTTTGCTAGGGGAAGGTGTGGCCTAGAAGAAGGTGTGGCAGGTGTATGTGTTAGAATTATTTGAAGATAGGTATCCCATATATAATTAGAACATACTGAGAGTGCATAAGGTGTAGGGAAGACAGAATGTCCATCTAACCCCAGTTAGGATCTAGTCTGTAATGAAAGTTGGAGGCTTATTTGCATATCTTCATGCAGTATTGTGTGATGAGATTTGAGAGTGATCCTTGTGTAGCCTAAGATAGGAACTATTAAATGGTGTGATGCACCCCACCAGTGCCCAGCATCATAAGACGGTGTTCTCCCCCGAGCGTTTAAGCGTACTGTATCGGCCCATTGTACTATTACAGTTCAAAGTTCATGTTTGTCAAATTGATGAGGCAATATAATTTCATTTATATGCATTGTGGGTGTGGTTGATTGTGGGTGTGGTTGGTGAAATATTGCAGCGTCTAGCTCCACAGTAGCTCCTGTGTCGAGAGTTAAACTTACCATAGCATAGAAGTCCAGACGAGGGTATTCCTAGCAGAGCTCAAACAAGCAAGGGAGGCCGACATTGATTAATGAAGTTTAACTTTCCCTGGATATTAGAGTGGGAGGATGGGTAAGGTGTGGCATATTCACTCGGCTGATAACATAGTCGTAGGCCCACGAAGGTCGCCATTGGCCGAGTGACATGGATCAGCTTGCCTTGCACAACTCGAACAAGGCAGAGCTGAGTGAAGCATGCGAAGAGCGAGTGCTACATCATGGCTAAGGTTGGGGTGATGGTCAGTGCCTCGGAGAGATTCTGGCTTAGTCCTCCCTTTCCACATAAATACTCCTTTTTTTCTTCTCTCTTAGTGTTTATGGAACCATTTCTTCCAGAATCATCATGTAAACAGTACACAACAGTTACTTCCCCCATGAAAATTATTTTCACTATTATAATATGAGCATTCAGGCTTCAGTATAACTTGTAGAATATGTATGTCTATCGTATTATGTACTGACATGATACTAATAGCTCTTTTACATGTAACAATAGTATGTCTAGTCCAGTGCACCTCCTACAACCTGTCAACACAGTAATGAATACAAGACCAAAATACACAGACCATGATGGTCTATTAATATGCTATTCCACTGATGGCATGCCAATATCCCTTACATAAATCCTGGGGAGAACACTGTAAGATTGCTTGTGCAGTTTCAAACATGACCCCCATGGAATGAGGAACTGACTCGTCTGTCAATGCAGACGCTGATTTTTCCTTGTTTATCTACACACCCAGTTAGGGGAGGCTGGGGTGTCTGAGTTAAACCTGAGGCACTGTATCGTATAGAGCCTTTGATCAAATGATGAGGTACGGGCAAGCCCACCTGCGACAGTTTTGTCCAGTGACCACAGTGGGGAGAAGGTCCCTTGAGTTGGATGGGGAGAAGCTTGTGGTCCTCCACTAGACTTGCAGCAGTGGGAGGTGTGAGGTAGATCTCCGTTTCATAGCTTACACTTGAACCTTTACCCCCACCAGCATATATGTAGCCATGTATAGGACACTCCATAGCTTCCATGGTATCTTTCAGGATTTTCCATGGGGGAGGGCGTGTTGGGGGATATTTGGTCTTTAGGTCTTCTTAGATTGTAATTTCAGAGAGAAACATCAGTAAGAGTACCTGGCCTAGTCAGTGTTGTTTAAATCACCCACTGATTTCAAAAGTGGAATCACCCTTTTCAAGTGGGTGTTAATGATTTTCTAGTGTATAAGTTGTCTCGGCATAACTTCTTTCATATCATGGCTTGGGGGTTACGATATTGGGGTCCCGAAAATAAATTGCGGATAACTAAAGTTGGACTGTTGATTTACATTCCTTAGGACATTATCTTCAAAATAAGCTTCTATACACTTTCAGAAATGATGGGGAACTCTCGCTAGAGGGCGTTTTTCAAAATGGGGCTGCTATGGAAACAGAATTTTTTGCAGTTTTTGCCATTTTCATCCTAAAACTCACCTAAAGCATTTATTATGAGGGTTTTTTGAGCATCTCAACTTACCTGTCACACTTCTGAGATTCACCGAATCCCAGAAAATGCCCAAAATATGTAATTAAAACCAAATTGAGTGAATTACAATGATTGCATAATTAATACAGTGCTATAAATGGTACTACAGATTTCCACAGCTTGCGCAAATATGAGATGTCACATAACAATGTTAATGTCTATTCACATATGCACACGTGTCACTCCTTGAGCAGTTGTTATCCTACGCTTCATCACTGTCATCAGAATCTGCCGAATAATCAGAATCAGAATCTGTCTCATTGTCTCGCACAGGTACATCTTGTTTGTAGTCTCGCGTTAGTACATCTTGTTTGGTATGGTATAGAACCGAGAGATCTTCAGGCATCATGGGTTTAGAGTAAATTACAGGAACAATGGTTTCTAACATGTCTTTCTTCCACCCATGTTCCAATGGCGAAGGAGGCGGGTCAGGGTCAGTATAATTTTTTGAAAACCCAAACTTGATAATTGGCTCTTGAAATATGGAAGGATAGGGAGTCGGAATCTGGTGGAAGTCTTGATGTGTATGCTTTTTCTTCATTGCATTCCATTTATTAGCTCGTGTCTCTCCAAGACACTGTGCCTGCTTTTCACCATAGATGTAACGCAAGGTGAAGGAGTGCAGCTTCTGAACTAGTGCATTATTAGCAGGAAGGTGACTGCCTAGCTGGGACAAGAGAGATCGGGCTTCAGGAGAGCTTGTTCCTGCAGAGAATAGTGAGGTTTTCCCATGGCCATAAAATCCAGACACACTATCCGCTCCTGTGAAGATATGCAACTGAAGGATAACTGAAGATACCTCTTGCGTGCAAAGCTTGCTGCACTCATAAATTTTTCCCTTCTTGTCGGAGCTGCCAATTCATGGGAAACACGGGCAGCCAGTACTATCACATCATTATCTTCAGCATTGATTATAATAGCCGCATCAGAGTCGTTTTCACTGAGAAAGTGTGCATGGAAAAAAATCCTGGAATCAGCCTCATGTTGATGGCATTCTAACTCTAACAACTCTGCGTTGGTTCTCAAATTGTAGCTCTTTTCCTTCATGGTGTACACAAAATTTCTATCTCCATGTTTGAGGACGAGACGTTTGAATTCCTGAAAAAGGAATTCTTGTAGGCAAATTTTGTTTTGTTTTACCAAACTCTCGGGTAGAAAGGAGCTCATTGTCAGCTTTGATGAAGACATTCTTACTGCCACCAATAAATGCACCAGCTCTTCTCTGGTGTTCACTATCCTTTATGGTATTGATGAGATCATAACGGTTGTTTATGAAATGAAACTCTCTAGATTCTTTGTGTCTATCAACTGCCATGTTGAATATCTTTTCAGCATAGTTGCGCCATGTGTATTGCCTACCATCACACGTTTCTCTGTCTTCCTTCGATGGAGTTGCTGAGCGCCATATACAACCCATGTCAATGATAACCCTTTGAGCCCGTCGAGAAGGATTCTGGACTTCCACGAAAGACATCTTGTCCTGAAGCTTTGCTTTTACAACAGTTCTCATGCTTCCATTTCGATTGAAAATAGCCAATGGCATATTTGTCAAACAGTACTCCATAACTGTTCCCAGCTCCAGTTTTGAATGCTGAGCGACTTGATCAAATTTGCCATCGCCTGATTGTCCATCTCCATGCCCATGTTGTTCGAGGATGTTGTTGTGGACGGGGAATGTAAGAAGGTAAGTCGATTGTTCTTCTTGATTGGATCCATCAAAGGCTTTTCATTTGAAAGAATGCGCTGCTTGTAGAAATCACAAGCAATCTTTTCACCATCAGACATGAAATCATGCACCATGTCTGGAGAGGCAAGTTTTCCAGATTGGAGAGACTGTAGGGTGTTGTTGGGAGGATCAAATGGGTCACAGCTCCACTCGTTAATGCATGTGTTCATATCTTAGACAGCTTTCTCGTCCTTAGATATCCGAGCCTCGCATTTTCATGGTGAACTTCCCATTCCTGGCAATTGGTGATTGAAGTCAGTGTGGCAGAAATGTAGTTGGCCGTCTGGTTGTGAGTATTAACCATTGCGGGAATTTTTTCCAACCGGATTTCAACTTGCTCCCTTTATTCATCTTAATCTCAATTGTTTGGTCTGGGGGAAGGCCAGAGAAAGGTTTCCCAGTCAAAGAAAAGGCGAAATGGCCAGCTTGCATATGAGCAGTCTCTTCCTCTCCCAAGCTCTTCATACTAACTCCAGTATTGAGGTAAGTAGCGGGAATAGTGGGTGTAATCATAAATAGTCACCCATGGCTGCATTAATCTCAGTGAATGGAGATAACCAGCCCAGTCTTGACAGCGTATTGAATGGTAGTTGAGAAGAAGGATCTCCACCATTTCCATGTAGGACATCCAGTACATACCCATGTCAGACTCGGAGTCAGTGCTCTCTCTACAGATAGACTGTACCAAGTTATGGAATTCTAGGTTGACAAGAATTTCTCTAGCAACACGCTTCGGTTCCACTTGATCTCCTTCAGATTTCCTCAATATCCCAATCTTGTCCATAAGGGTAGAGCTCATTGTGACAGTCTCCAAACAGCGTTGGACTAAGCGCCTGGCAAATATCTCATATGTCAGTTTGTGGATCCGTAAGCACCGTACATAATGTTTCCCCTTCAAAGCTTGATCCACTGATCCAGCTTCTATCACACCAGCAGCTACAAGCAGATCATCTAATCCTGATCCCTGAAATCGTTTGTAGATTGTTCCCATGTATGTATACATATATTCGATATGGAATGCACCAAGGAAAGGTATTACCTTCTGGTGTATCGCTCTGGATGTTCATGATTGATTTCCATGATCAGTGCATATACTGGCTGGTCCCCAGTAAGGCTCATTAAAGGCATTGCTTTAAGCTGAATGATGTCCACACATCTATCCATTGATTCTTTGACCGTGGATTTGTTGGGTGGTGATGGGAATGTGAGATGATAATATACCTTGTTCTTCATCATGGGATCACTGAGTGTTGAATAGAAACCTGAATAGGCACCAGTCTTCTGACTTCCAACTGGTTGATCTTTGCCAGATTTATCAATCCTCACCATTGCATGGAGAAAACATCTATTTCTTTGCATCAAGGTGTCCCCTGTTAGCGAAAAATTTATATCCATTGGCTTAGGGTTGCCACGCTTTATGGTTTTGTATGGCAGTACCCTCATCTTCTCTATGTGAAGAGATTGCCGGATTGCAGCATCAGGTATGGTTAGCTTGTTCCTAAGACAGGTATCAGCATCTATCCGTCGAATTATATCCTCTGGTTGGAGTAACTGCATGTTGGTAACATGAGTGGTGTTTCCACCTGGAAATAGTAAATAACACACATGGTAATAATTCACACATGGTAATACTTTTAGGGCATGTTAATTAATACTGATTCCAGTTAGTTAGAATCCTACCTGTCAGAGTGTCTTCTCTGAAGTCATCGTTATCTATCTGTGCAGCTCCTGGAAGCCCATCTGCTATTTCTGCTGGGCAGACTGGATTCTGTAGGAGAAAATATCAAAATTTATAATAAACAATTAGTCTCTATAAGCGAAATGTCTTTGTTTTGTTGGGAAAGTGAGACATACCTCTTTTTGTGTTGGGAGCCGTCCATGCAGCGTATAAGTCCAGGGTGTCCTTATATGAGATTGTAACACCAAGTTCCTTGAGTATATTTATTAGCTCCTTACTTCGGGTCATTCCATGGATAGTAATTGCTGTAAGCACCTCTATAAATGCAAACACAACTTTTAAAAGTTAAGCACTTGGGAAAATAAATGCTGTAGGTGTGTTCGTTTTCTGGTAATGTGTGAGAGAAGTAAATCACTCAGCATGCAGATTTGAGGATCGTTACAGCTTCCTGTGAAATCGTGCTGATTTTGGTCTTGTAGCCAAGTTAGAAATTTTCTGAGTTCCATTGAAGGTTCACCACACTCATTCATAAGGTCTGGATGAGGGGGCCATGCAGGCAATGACATCTCTGCTGCTTTGTCTCGCAATCGCTTTGCATCTATTTGGACTAACTTGTCGTCTGGTATGCCCCACTGGTTGATGGCAGCTTCAATATATGTGCCTGCCGGGATTTATCATACACAATGAGTGATTGGTTCCGATGGAAACGAGTGTGGAATCCAAGACGATCCTTGAAATGTCCTTCGAGCAATCTTAAGTTAGACCCATTTCCACATTTCGGAAAATTAAAATTGTCCAGCATCCTGTCATAATCAGACAGAAGGCCTGACAGCGTTCTTGGCTCTCAATCGTCAAAAATGCAGGATTCCACATGGGAAAAAAGCATTTAATCAACTTCCTGTTTTCGAATATTCTGGATATGAATGTCTTCAGATGGATTAACCTCTTTGTAGGACTTTGTGATATATTTGTCCTAGCACGATTTGTGATAACGTACCTCCTTGGCACAAAAGTCATCACTTTAACCAATGAATGCCAGAATTCTGGTTCACATGACTTCATCTTGTAGATGCACAGTGGCTGCCTTAAACTGATTCCAGGCATGTTTCTGTGAGAGAATGAGAATATAAAAAAAGACAATATGCAATTTCATGGTGTCATCTAATTTGGTTAGACATTATAAACTACAAATATATTTACCTACACATTTAACACACCTGAGTCATCAAGCACAGGCACCCCTTTGAGCGATCTGGGTGACGAGTGTCGCCGTATTTGTAACACCAAATGTATACATGTTTATCATGTATTGGCCCAGTTGTTGCACGTGTTGTCAGGCTACATGGCACATCTTGGGCTCTGGTTGAGTCTTGTACTCCTCTTTCTGCCTTGTCTTGTCTTTGCGCCGCATGGCCTGATGATTCCTCCGTTTATCTGCAATTTTTATTTTGCATGCTTTGTGCATGAACTGCTGCCTTGGACCAGCCATCCAATTTACTGCATTAAATATACTCCCAAATGTATCCAAATTCACTCAGGCTCTGGCAGTCACTCTCAAATTATCCCAAAATACAGAATCTTTTATTTCGAGCAAATCATCTTCTCTGTCCTCTTGCTCACACAGAATACAAACAGTTCAGTGTTTCCTCTTGCGGCTTCCCTCCACTTATAGTGGCGTCAAGAGCGGCTTTGATGCTTCCTGGTCATTCATTATCATTGCAATGAAAGATTCAGAATGGCTCCTGTAGCTTATATACCCAGTCCTAGTGTTCTAAACATATTACACAGTAGGGAACAATCCACATTAGCTATCACTCTAACAGTTATTATACATGGTCAGTTTTCACATGCCACATTTAGTTTATTTTACCATATCCAACGTTGCGCAATAATGACCAAGTGTAGGATGATGACTGCAAGAGACACATGTGTGCATATGTGAATAGCCATAAGGTATTTATGCGTAATTATAATTCACCCAATAAATAATATTTTGAGAATTTCTGGGATTCTGTGAATCTCAGAAGTTTGACAGGTCGCTGAGATGCACAAAAACCTCAGAGTAAATGTTTTAGGTGAGTTTCTGGAAGAAATATGGCAACAACAGCAAAGCATTGTGTTTCCATGGCGGCCATTTTGGAAAAAGCCCTCTAGCGAGAATTCCCCACCATTTCTAAAAGTGTATAGAAGCTTATTTTGAAGATAATGTCCTAAGGAATGTAAATCAACAGTCCAACTTAGTTATCCGCAAATTATTTTCGGGACCCCAATATGGTAATCCCACTATATACAGACCATGATCAACAGAAAGGAAAGCATTGGCTATAACTTGCATGGATATTCGTGAATACTTTGGTCAGAGCTCTTCCAACCCTACAGGGCATTTCCTTCTGCTAGTGCTAGGGACTCCAAGGATGAATGAGAGAACTTTGAGACTTATTGCTCAGTAGCACCACCTCCTAAAGAGCAATGCAGCTCTCAATCTCCATCTACTCCTATAAAATTCCCTACTATGCTATGTACTCCGCTCAGGTTGATTTCCCCAGGAAGCAAAGTGGAGTTCAGATTGAATAAGGAAGAACTCTCCTCATGCACTTGTGCTTCTGCCTCTGCCACATGCTTCAGCTTGCTGGTGTTGAAGCTGCTCACTCTACTGCAGGAACTGAGCATGTGCACACCATTATCTGCTTTTTATTCTCTTTTTCACTCTTCCCCTAAAATAAGTGAGTCACTGAAAGAGATCCAGAGAGTACTCGCTGTGCCTGAGATGAACATAGTCACACCTTGACACCCGCTGGTGAGCACATGAACGGGGTATAAAAGCAGTGAAGGCAAACTGCCATATTGGTCGCCCTCAAGAGCATACACATGAGCCAGAAGCTTAGGGACTAGCCAAAGCCCTCCTCTCCAAGCAGTCAACTGTGGCAGTTATCTTTATGTTAGAGTAAGATTTACCTCAAGTGACTAAGTCGAGCAAAATCCTTCAAGGTCAAAGGCTTGACTTGACTGCAATATCATGTTTGTTTGAGCAGGACCTGACAAGCAACAGCAAAAGTCGTTTTTGCTCTCAAGATGTAGTTATCGTCCTTTAGCATATTTGATCCTAGGAAGCTTCCATCTCCAGATTATGCATCATGTGGAGAAGATTCTGTCCCTGTGCTTATTGGCCGCTGCAGACAAGACAAGGTTAGGGTTAGGGCTAGGGCTAGGGATAGGGTTGCTAAATCTGTTGAAGGTAAAGAGTTTACAAATAGTGCTTTGATGAACTCCATGCAGAATGGAAAACTTCACCATAACTATGTACACCACCAAGCAGCCAAAAGATGAACCCACTGTACAGGACCAGCTAACAGAACTCATTTCTAATGAAATAACTAGCAACAATGTCTCCTAATCTTAGCATTTTGTCAGATATCTGCCCATCCCTTCCTGTTGGGACTACAGCAGGCGAAATAAGTTTCTCAGAAATGAAACTAATAAAGAATAGATTGAGAAACTGTCTGGGGGAGTGTGGCCACTCATCCCTAGTGAAAATATCAATTCAATACCCAGAAAAACTTGTTTGATGCCGATTTTTAGAAGCTAGTATGTAATTGGCATATGTATTATTGGCGTATGTATTATTGGTGCATGTATTATTGGTGTATGTATTATTGGTGCATATATTATTGGTGTATGTATTATTGGTGTATGTATTATTGGCATACGTGTTATTGGTGTATGTATTATTGGTGTATGTATTATTGGTGCATGTATTATTGGTGCATGTATTATTGGTGTATGTATTATTGGTGTATGTATTATTGGTGTATGTATTATTGGTGTATGCATTATTGGTGTATGTATTATTGGTGTATGTATTATTGGTGTATGTATTATTGGTGTATGTATTATTGGTATATGTATTATTGGTGAGTGGAATAGAAAAATTGCTGTATATTAAATAAGTGTGGAGTAATCATTAGATTTACAGCATTCCATTGGAAACCATTTGTGTTGGCTGTTTCTCTAGACAGTATGTACATGTAGGACTTCAATTGGCTGCTTGGACATCTTTATGGGGTAGCATAAATTCCAAGGCAAGGGGGGGGGGCAAAAGTTTCAAAAGCAAATGCCCCTCCCCTACACACTACCCCCCCCCCCCCCCCCCCCCGTGTCACCCACCTTGTAAGGATATAGCAACACAGTGTGTGGTGTATGTAGCCAGGTATTAGACGACTCTGTAGTGTATATATATATCTCTATGTTTAGGTATATAGCCACAAGCTAAAATACAGCATACTTTTCATTATGCACACAAACCAAAACTTCATGTCTCTCCACCTAGAGAAATCCCAATTTCTGCCCACAACTATGGTTAGCCATTTCAGACTTCCCACAACTTCTTCCAGGTACCTCCCATAAAAGGGATTTTGGTATTAAGATATAGCATTCTCTATGTGATGCTATTAAAATATTGGGGGTTAGTTCAGCACAGTTTCCTCTAATACTCCGCCCACTACCCCGCCCACTTCCCCGCCCACACTCTTCATGTTCACACTGTGCTTGAACCAGAGGAGAAAGCTTAGCAATGCAGCCATGACAAGACCTTCTCGATGGTATTGACTTTCAGTAAGCTAATAGTTTAGTACAGGATTAAGTGGAGACATGCTATGGCATGCTTACCAAAGCTCTTCTCAAATGCCTTGATCTTGAGAATTACAATTATTTGATTTCTCCCCCTACTCGTACCCTGATACATATGGAGATGATTTCTCCCCCTACTTGTACCCTGATACATATGGAGATGATTTCTCCCCCTACTTGTACCCTGATACATATGGAGATGATTTCTCCCCCTACTTGTACCCTGATACATATGGAGATGATTTCTCCCCCTACTTGTACCCTGATACATATGGAGATGATTTCTCCCCCTACTTGTACCCTGATACATATGGAGATGATTTCTCCCCCTACTTGTACCCTGATACATATGGAGATGATTTCTCCCCCTACTTGTACCCTGATACATATGGAGATGATTTCTCCCCCTACTTGTACCCTGATACATATGGAGATGATTTCTCCCCCTACTTGTACCCTGATACATATGGAGATGATTTCTCCCCCTACTTGTACCCTGATACATATGGAGATGATTTCTCCCCCTACTTGTACCCTGATACATATGGAGATGATTTCTCCCCCTACTTGTACCCTGATACATATGGAGATGATTTCTCCCCCTACTTGTACCCTGATACATATGGAGATGATTTCTCCCCCTACTTGTACCCTGATACATATGGAGATGATTTCTCCCCCTACTTGTACCCTGATACATATGGAGATGATTTCTCCCCCTACTTGTACCCTGATACATAGGAGATGATTTCTCCCCCCTACTAGTACCCTAGTTTGGGTTGTATGCAGTGTCTGTAATACCGTGTATGAGAACCCTGTACCTAACTTCATGTGGGTGGCATGACTAGTTATCATTTTTTACACGACATTGCCCTCCCACGAAATTTTTGTCTAGGCTACATTTTTTATTTAATTTTCATAATTGTATTTGTATATAGGCGAGCGCAGTGATCCCTCAGGGGGGACTTGAATGGAAAACTTGGTGTTGCCATGCATGGCGTATCTATATGTTAAGGAGGACGGGGACGCAAGACTGGCTAAAAACGTTGTTGACTTTTGACTGCCCATAACTTTTTTTTAGCGCGTAATCAAATACAGCACGTTGCCATTCAACAACCACTTTAGTTATTGCAATATGGTTTCACTCCAATCACAGCTGTTGGCTTTGACAAGCTACAAACCAATTTACAGCTTTTGATTTTTTTTAATGAGTTGGGGCTGCCAAATGGAGGAGGGTCCTTTGGATGTTTCTGCATGCATCTTCTGACAAAATATGCCTCTAGAGATATTTTATATATCATTGGAAAGCACATAGAACAAGCAACAATTTGAGCATAAAATTATGTACACAAAACAACTATAAAAAAAGTTATGGGCAGTGAAAGGTCAACAACGTTTTTAGCCAGACTTGTGTGGAGGAACCCCTTAACCCTTAAAAACATGAATGGGTTGCCTGCATTAAATAAAGAAGCCTATGAAGCCAGGGATGGTCGGCACATCTGATGGGAAAGATTTAGAAAACGGCAGTGGAGTAGAGGCTTGCTAGAGGAAGGAGAACTGGATGCACAGACAGGTGAGAAAGGTCTGCTTGTTAATGGCTGACAGGAACGGACTGTGAAGTTTCATTCTGACTTAGCCACTCTCTATTCATCAACACACTCGAGCTGTGGCTGGGTTTGCTAAACTGGAAATGATCGTCACTGACGTCCATCTGAGCTGGTCCTCATCCCAACCTTGCACTACTTTGAAATCTGTAAGGAATATATAAATATATCCTCTTCTTAGTTGCTTCCCCACATCACAGACCAGTATGATGACATCAATAATGTACAGATCAGTGGACAATATTAGGCCTGAAGCTATGCTAAGGCAGGACAGTGGCTAGAGCAATCAATACTAGGATCACAAGATGATAATAATAATAATAATAATAATAATAACTCTCCATTGCACCTCCGCTCGGCACTCGATCAATGCCAAGCATCCAACACTTGTTTATTATTATTAATATTATTAATATTATTAATATTATTATTATTATTATTTTATTTTTTATTTTTATTATTATTATTATTATTATTATTATTATTATTATTATTATTATTATTATTATTATTATTATTATTATTATTATTATTATTATTATTATTATTATTATTATTATTATTATTATTATTATTATTATTATTATTATTATTATTATTATTATTATTATTATTATTATTATTATTATTATTATTATTATTATTATTATTATTATTATTATTATTATTATTATTATTATTATTATTATTATTATTATTATTATTATTATTATTATTATTATTATTATTATTATTTATTATTATTATTATTATTATTATTATTATTATTATTATTATTATTATTATTATTATTATTATTATTATTATTATTATTGATCATTATTATTGATCAACTGCAAGTCTTATAAACCTTATGTTCTGCCTGGCAGTGAGTCTCTGAAGCAGTTGAAACTAACTCCCTAGTAGTCCCATAGCTTGGTAACAGGCAGTGTCAGTCACTTCTTCCATGCAAGTGATTTGAGTGCCTCAAGATCTATGTCCTTATAATTGAACCTGTTGTGGGTTGGTTGGGTATTGGGGTTGCTGGGGAACATGTAATAGAGGTCCTTATTTTTGGACCTCTTTATATAGAGATGCCTTCAAGATGTTATCATGTAGTTGTGTGAACCGATTTTAGTCTTTACTTCTGGTCTTTGAAATGCAGGTGTCCGACATCTGGCTACTCTGATGTTCCTCCTGGTTGAGGGTTAGCATAGTTAGTGTGGACAGACCTTTCTTCATCATCTGGCTACTCTGATGTTCCTCCTGGTTGAAGGTTAGCATAGTTAGGTGGATAGACCTTTCTTCATCATCTGGTTACACTGATGTTCCTCCTGGTTGAAGGTTAGCATCGTTAGGTAGACAAACCTTTCTTCATCATCTGGCTACTCTAACGTTCCTCCTGGTTGAAGGTTAGCATAGTTAGTGTGGACAAACCTTTCTTCATCATCTGGCTACTCTGATGTTCCTCCTGGTTGAAGGTTAGCATAGTTAGGTGGACAGACCTTTCTTCATCATCTGGCTACTCTGATGTTCCTCCTGGTTGAAGGTTAGCATAGTTAGGTGGACAAACCTTTCTTCATCATCTGGCTACCCTGATGTTCCTCCTGGTTGAAGGTTAGCATCGTTAGGTAGACAAACCTTTCTTCATCATCTGGCTACTCTAACGTTCCTCCTGGTTGAAGGTTAGCATAGTTAGTGTGGACAAACCTTTCTTCATCATCTGGCTACTCTGATGTTCCTCCTGGTTGAAGGTTAGCATAGTTAGTGTGGACAAACCTTTCTTCATCATCTGGTTACTCTGATATTCCTCCTGGTTGTGAAGGTTAGCATAATTAGGTGGATAGACCTTTCTTCATCATCTTGCTACTCTTGACATTCTTCCTGGTTGAAGGTTAGCATAGTTACGTGGACAGACCTTTCTTCATTATCTGGTTACTCTGATGCTCCTCCTGGTTGTGAAGGTTAGCATAATTAGGTGGATAGACCTTTCTTCATCATCCGGCTACTCTGATGTTCCTCCTGGTTGAAGGTTAGCATAGTTAGGTGGATAGACCTTTCTTTATCATCTGGCTACTCTGATGCTCCTCCTGGTTGAAGGTTAGCATAGTTAGGTGGACAGACCTTTCTTTATCATCTGGCTACTCTGATGCTCCTCCTGGTTGAAGGTTAGCATAGTTAGTGCATGAACAACCTTTTTGACTGTTTGAATTGTGAAGCCATTAAGGGGGAACTATACCTGAAACTGGGGGGGAAACGTCTGTTGATTTAGACTGCCCATAACTTTTTTATAATAATTACTCTGTCCAAATAATATTATGCTCATATTGTTCCTTGATCTATGTGCTTTCCAATGATATAAAATATTAGTCTATAGGCATATTTTCTCAGAAGATACATGCAGACATTCCAAAAAACTAAACACTTCTGACCCAACACTTCCCCCTCACCCATACTTACAAACCAAAAGCTGTAAATTGGTCTGTGGTTTGCCTAAGCTAGTATTATATGGACAAAAATGCAATAACTAAACTGGGGGAAGTGGGGCATCCTGCCTATTAGTGAATACGCGATCTTATCTGCAAAGGTCACATCTTCTAATCACCATAACTTGACAACCCATCAAGTAAAAAAAAAAATTGTCTCCTACATATAATAGCTATTAGTTAGGCAAACCACATATATACCACTTTTGGTAAGTATGGGTGAGGGTGAAGTGTTGGGCAGAAGTGTTTAGTTTTTTGGAATGCCTTGATATTTCTGCATGTATCTTCTGAGCCTATAGACTAATCTTTTATATCATTGGAAAGCACATAGATCAAGGAACAATATGGGCATAATATTATTTGGACAGGGTAATTATAAAAAAAAAGTTATGGGGAGTCGAAATCAACAGACGTTTTCCCCCCAGTTTCAGGTATAGTCCCCCCTACCAAAACTTCCCAGAATTGCTTCATGGATATTTTGTAGAATTAGCTGTAGCTTTTGCTGTTGTTAACTTGTACGACTTCTGAAGTTTGAAGGAAGTAATGATGCACAGCAAGTCTGTTAATTTTTTTAATTTGAATTTTTTTATTTATTATTTATTATATTATGAATCTGGTGTAGTGCTGGCTCAACATCTAGAATATGCTAATTGGTTATCTGTGTCTGGCCCTTTAAAATGTTAAACACATTATCCACAGTGATTGCTGCACGGCACCTTTTCAAGATTGGCGCCGCTCTCCATTGCCAGATCAAAAATGTTGAAAACAAACAGATTGACCAGTTAAACAGGAAGGAAGCCAGACTGTACCCGTGTAGATCAACCACTTTGCAATGGGCCTTTACCATTTCAAATTGTTGTTACGCTTTTATTATCAAGTATATAAATGGTAAAGGATCATCACACTGGTTCTGTTCCCCACATGGTTACAACTTTGTTTCTGGTTTAAATAAAAAAATTAAAAAATAATGATTGAAATGTTTATGTTTTTGTTTCCACTGCTAGTTGTCTATCTTGAAAACCATCCAAGAGTTAAATCAACGGATAAATGGATGTTAATATTTGCCTCATGCAATTGCCACTCCCACTACATTACAAGTGGCAAAATTATCGCAGCAAACCATGCTAACTGATGTTAATAGCATACGATATACGATAAGAATGGCTGAAGACTAAACATTTATCAATAAGATTAGCAGCTACTTCAGAATTAAAATACCAACCTTTGCAAAAAATAACATCGGTTACTATGCCAGTGTGATTTGCGCATGCTTATTAGAGTGCACTTCACTTTTTTAACCGCTACTGGAACGCTACTGCTGGAAAAAATACAACAGAATTTTGGTTGGCTAGCAACTGTGAAATATCTCTCCAGTGGCCACAGGACTCTATGACATCTTATTAGAGGAAGCAATTCAGGTGTGGTATTATTAGGAGACTGTGTATTTCCACCTGTAAAATCCAAAAGCCTATGTACATAGCACTGCAGTCTTGGTTCAGCATGTGTGTAGATTTCATACCTGCTGTAGATGGTTGGTTTAGGCACCTGCCGTTCTCTTTCAGTGTTGGTACCTGCCATAGTCTGTCAATGTTGGGACCTACATACTATAGTGTTGGTACCTGCCATAGTCTGTCAGTGTTGGGACCTACATACTATAGTGTTGGTAGCTGCCATAGCTGTCAGTGTTGGGGTCTACATACTATAGTGTTGGTAGCTGCCATAGTCTATCAATGTTGGGACCTACATACTATAGTGTTGGTAGCTGCCATAGTCAGTGTTGGGACCTACATACTATAGTGTTGGTAGCTGCCATAGTCTCTCAGTGTTGGGACCTACATACTATAGTGTTGGTAGCTGCCATAGTCAATGTTGGGACCTACATACTATAGTGTTGGTAGCTGCCATAGTCTCTCAATGTTGGGGTCTACATACTATAGTGTTGGTAGCTGCCATAGTCAATGTTGGGACCTACATACTATAGTGTTGGTACCTGCCATAGTCTATCAATGTTGGGGTCTACATACTAGAGTGTTGGTAGCTGCCATAGCTGTCAGTGTTGGGACCTACATACTATAGTGTTGGTAGCTGCCATAGTCTCTCAATGTTGGGGTCTACATACTATAGTGTTGGTACCTGCCATAGTCTGTTAATGTTGGGACCTACATACTATAGTGTTGGTACCTGCCATAGTCTATCAATGTTGGGACCTACATACTATAGTGTTGGTAGCTGCCATAGTCTCTCAATGTTGGGGTCTACATACTATAGTGTTGGTACCTGCCATAGTCTGTTAATGTTGGGACCTACATACTATAGTGTTGGTACCTGCCATAGTCTTCAATGTTGGGACCTACATACTATAGTGTTGGTACCTGCCATAGTCTGACAATGTTGGGACCTACATACTATAGTGTTGGTAGCTGCCATAGTCTTCAGTGTTGGGACCTACATACTATAGTGTTGGTACCTGCCATAGTCTATCAATGTTGGGACCTACATACTATAGTGTTGGTAGCTGCCATAGTCTTCAATGTTGGGACCTACATACTATAGTGTTGGTAGCTGCCATAGTCTCTCAGTGTTGGGACCTACATACTATAGTGTTGGTACCTGCCATAGTCTGTTAATGTTGGGACCTACATACTATAGTGTTGGTACCTGCCATAGTCTTCAATGTTGGGACCTACATACTATAGTGTTGGTAGCTGCCATAGTCTTCAGTGTTGGGACCTACATACTATAGTGTTGGTAGCTGCCATAGTCTATCAATGTTGGGACCTACATACTATAGTGTTGGTAGCTGCCATAGTCTTCAGTGTTGGGACCTACATACTATAGTGTTGGTAGCTGCCATAGTCTGTCAGTGTTGGTACCTACTATAGTGCTTGGGCCTGCCATGGTCTATCAGTGTTGGCACTGGTCAGTATTGCACTTACCATGGGATGCCACTTACCATGGGATGCTTAACTTAATTACTAATTTGGTGAAGCCTCCTAATTCTCTCTTTGTTGATAAAATGCAGCAACTCTGCCTGGGGTGTGACCCTGACAGACTTGATTTGCAAAATTAACCCAACACCAGACCTGTGTGGTTGATTAGTACTAATGGCACTCATTCAATTATCACAGGCTGGGTGATTAATGAGGTACAGATAACTAATGGGCACTCACTCAATTAACACAGCTGTCTAGTTGATTAGTGAGGTATAGATTAACTAATGGACACTCACTCAATTATCACAGCTGTTTGGGTGATTAGTAAGGTATAGATAACTAATGGGCACTTATTCAATTATCACAGCTAGTTAGGAGGACTCTTGAAAGTACTCCCACTTACTTAGGTCCTTCAATTATTGAGTTCTTGCCATTCCTGTGGTTTCTATAGTTGCTATGTAACCATCGTGGCATATACATAGCGTAGCTATACATTGCAACCATGAGCATCACTACCATATGACTCGAGTTCAATCCTTGCCACTTGGCATTGGTCAGTATGGATTATGTGCTTTATTTGACAGCTTGATGAAAGCCTGATGGAGTGAGCTTGCATGGAGATATTTGAAATTACTGGAGCAGCTTGTGCTACTCCCCCCTGTTATCTCCTACTTGAAAATGTCGAAGTAGTCGCATGCTTCTCTTTCTCCTCCTCTTTATAGCCAAAGGCTAGAGCAGTTCGTGTTCCTTGTCTCCTGAGTGACAGTCATCTTCACTGTACAATGCCGGAGAGTGCACTTTGTTTGGAATATCGGGGTTGAAGTTCATAGATCAGTGGGTAGAGTTAATAATTCTTTGTGTTCAGCACACATTAAGTGTTATGTGTACCTAAACTCTCTACCTAATTAATTCCCACTTAATTCCAATTGACCACCGGAATCGCTTGACAGCTGATTTGGCAGTAGCAGTTGGTAAGGGGTTGACAATTTCCTTACAGTGCCTTAAGGTGAGGCGCTGTAAGGAAATTAGCATAGGCTACAGGAAAATCTGACAAGTGATAGGTCAGTACTTAGTTTGCCTCGAGCTGCTAACCTCTATTCTGAGTCTGTCTGAACTTGCCAATGCATATTGGGTGATCACAAAGTTTCCTGCTTGGCCCCTCCCTAGACTTGCAGAAAAATTGGTTACTTGTAGCTGCTACATGATCTTCTGTCTGACAGAAATCTGCACTCTGCTTTCACCTACCTGCTCCATGGTGGCCTCTCAGAGCAAATTAGCAAATGAGGATGAACTAACTGGGTCTATATTTAGTCGGTTGACATGTGCTGTACACCTTTATGAATAAGACCTTTCCTGAAGTATACAAGATCCTTTCTGAAGTATACAAGACTCTTCCTTTAGTATACAAGACCGTTCCTATCCTATCCAAGACTCTTCCTATAGTGTATATGTGACCAGCTAGCAGTTGTTTAGTATCACAGGCAGCCATTAGGCCAGTGAGTGACCAGCTAGCAGTTGTTTAGTAACACAGGCAGCCATTAGGCCAGTGAGTGACCAGCTAGCAGTTGTTTAGTAACACAGGCAGCCATTAGGCCAGTGAGTGACCATCTAGCAGTTGTTTAGTATCACAGGCAGCCATTAGGCCAGTGAGTGACCAGCTAGCATTTGTTTAGTATCACAGGCAGCCATTAGGCCAGTGAGTGACCAGCTAGCAGTTGTTTAATATCACAGGCAGCCATTAGGCCAGTGAGTGACCAGCTAGCAGTTGTTTAATATCACAGGCAGCCATTAGGCCAGTGAGTGACCAGCTAGCAGTTGTTTAGTATCACAGGCAGCCATTAGGCCAGTGAGTGACCAGCTAGCAGTTGTTTAATATCACAGGCAGCCATTAGGCCAGTGAGTGACCAGCTAGCAGTTGTTTAATATCACAGGCAGCCATTAGGCCAGTGAGTGACTAGCTAGCAGTTGTTTAATATCACAGGCAGCCATTAGGCCAGTTGTGACTAGCTAGCAGTTCATCCACTTGTTGTAGGAGTTATGTAGTAACATCTACTCTAGTTTGGTGTGTCGAGTTCTTCTCCCATGTAAATGTTACTCTAAGTTATTAAAGGAGTGTGTAGCTGACCCTCTAAGGACATCATTGTTGAACTGAATATATTAATGGAGTGTCTGTCTGTCTATTTGTCTCTCTGCATGTGTGCGCGCGTGTGTGGCTTATAAATTAAGAGCTTGGCCGACTTTGAGAATACCCACACACGTCACATACCGTTGGAAACCTCTTAATCTCGGGAAGGTGAGGGACCAAGTTTTAGTCCTCAGGCCATGCCCCTTGGCCATGCCAGTCACCCAAATCATTAAAATTTCCATAACTGCAAAACTCCACCAGCTACAATGTCAGCAGTGAAGTGCAGTGTTGTAGATTAGGGTCGGTAAAGGGTGGTGGGGTGGTGGCATAACACCTTTAACCTCTGACCCTACCTCCACTTCTAGGCATTCAGAATCACAATCCTACCAGAAAAACCACAAACATGCGGTATCTGACCAATAATACAGCTAGGACAAGCTGGTCTGTATGGGAGTGTCTCTATCACAGTTGTAGGCAGATATTCTATATCACAATTGTGGGCAGATATTCTATATCACAGTTGTAGGGTGATATTCCTGCAGCAGTAGTGACAGAGGAATCACGAGGTCTGGTGTGCTAGCTGTTGTGAGCGTTCAAGAAGAGGAGGCAGAAAAAAGTTTTTTAAATATTTCTTTTAATGAGACACTCTTGCTGAAGCTTCTTGGACTTGCATACTTGGACTCAGAAACTGTAGCATGTGTCGATATCACAGCAGTCCACATAGCACTTAAGAATACGTGCAACAGAGAACAGTCACAAATGAGCAATAAACAAAGAACAACTGGGGGGGGGGGGGGAAGACTGTATCCATGTAGACCACAACCAGATGTAGATGATCCTTTACCAAATATATCATGCACTAGATAGATAGATGATCCTTTACCATATATATCATGCACTAGATAGATAGATGATCCTTTACCAAATAATCTTGCACTAGATATTAGACTTGCTTTTGATAATTTTTGATAATTTGTTGGTGTATAATGATTGTATCTGATTGGGATACATGTTTGTTTTTTAATGACAAAGGGTTGTCTAACTGGTTTCTAGCATTCTGATTCTAATGTTTCCTAATAGTTTTTAACTCTAGTGTTGCTAAACTCGAGGTTTCTAACCTCCAGCATTCCTAAACTCCCTTCTTCTAACTTCTAGTGTTTCCAAATTCTAGGTTCTAGCTTTAGTGTTCTCAACTTCTGGTGTTCTAATTCTATTGTCCCCAAATTCTGCCCCCAAATTCTGCCCCCAAATTCTGCCCCCAAATTCTGCCCCCAAATTCTGCCCCCAAATTCTGGTGTTCTAGTTCCAAATTCTTAGTGATTCCAAATTCTAACTTCTATTGTCCCCAAATTCTGGTATTCTAGCCTCTATTTCCCCCAAATTCCATGACTTAGAATTTGTGAACACTAGAATCTTGAACACTAAATTAGGAATACTAGAACTTAGACAAGGGGATTGGTAACATTAGTAACTAAGAGGGGGTTGTATCTAAGCAAGTTCTCCATTAAGCAGTCAAGCAAGCAGCTGCATAGTTAGGCTTCACTCGGGCTAGTTTAGGAGGCTCATCAATACAGTCTGACAATACAAATAATAATAACAAGCAAACAAGCATCAATTAATGTATTGAGCAGTAAAAATAATAGTTAGAAAAATAATTATTTTAAAAAGTTTCATACTGCTCAGTTTTACATGTGCTCAAAGTTCAAACCACCTAGTGTTCTAGCACATGCTCCCATGCCATCTCCTGGCTGGTCTACACACCACAGTACAACTCTCCTCATACCATCTCCTGGCTGGTCTACACACCACAGTACAGCTCTCCTCATACCATCTCCTGGCTGGTCTAGCATACCACAGTACAACTCTCCTCATGCCATCTCCTGGCTGGCTCTAGCACACCACAGTACAACTCTCCCATGCCATCTCTTGGATTTCTCCAATTATATATTTGTTTAAAGACAGTTCATTACTGTGGGGATTGGCAAGGTTCATGATCTTGGCCAGAGTGGGGGTAGGTGGTTTACCTTACAACTGTGGCTCTACTGAGCTACTGAGTAGAATCTGACCTATTATGTGTCCATTGAGCTTATTAATAGCTAAAAAGTGTCGATTAATGCGAGTTGACAGGAAGCAGAAAACTGGTAATGGGGACTGTTGGGGTACGCATTTCCTTCTTTTCTAAATTAAAGTCCTTCTCTCCTGAGCATGTAGTTATCCAGTGCTCTATTCTCTCTCTCTCTGTGTGTGCCATACATGGCTAGTAGTGGATGTGCCATACTTTTTGTTAGCTTCTACTTAACTGTTGGCTCTAGCCTCTGTTTGTTAAGCTCCTACTTAACTGTTGGCTCTAGCCTCTGTTTGTTAAGCACCTACTTTACTGTTGGCTCTAGCCTCTGTTTGTTAAGCTCCTATTTTACTGTTGGCTCTAGCCTCTGTTTGTTAAGCTCCTACTTTACTGTTGGCTCTAGCCTCTGTTTGTTAAGCACCTACTTTACTGTTGGCTCTAGCCTCTGTTTGTTAAGCTCCTACTTTACTGTTGGCTCTAGCCTCTGTTTATTAAGCTCCTACTTTACTGCTGGCTCTCTGTTTGTAAGTGCCCACATGCTTGTCTCTTTTTGCTTAAGAGTCAGGACTTTCTCCATTTGTAGCAAGTCGGAAAATTGTCGACAGAATATCAACATCTGACAATGTCCAGGCTCTGCTCAAATCCTGTCTAGCAACGTGGTAACCCCCCCCCCCCCCCCCCCCCCAAAAAAAAAACAACCACCCACAACAACCCTGACGATCCTTACCCACAATGTTCGTGTCTGCACATGGGCAGTGCTTATCAAGGTCCTGCTCAGTGCTAAGTGGCCATTTTCTCGTTGAGTGCCACGATAAACACCCACTGGTAATATGATACCAGTATTCCAACAAGGGCAGCCATTGCTTCAGTCAGCTTTGACACCTACAATACCTTCCAGCACATGATCATGCTATATACAGTATATCACAGTGGAAGGGCTTGTGGTGGTCCCACTAAGCAACAGATGAAAACCTTGTTCCTGATTAGCCACTACATGGGAGTAGATTACCCTTGGCTGCTGTCTTCCTAGTCGATTAGGACATTGAAAGTATTGGATGATGTTATTGCATTATTTAAGCTGCCCACAACATGTGTGGCAGCCTATTGGTTCTGTCCCGGTGTTTGTGTGTGTGTGTGTGTGTGTGTGTGCATGCGTGTGTGGGTGCAGGTGTGTGTGGTATGCATGTGTGTGTGTGCAGGTGTGGTGTGCATGTGCTGTGTGTGTGTGTGTGTGTGTGTTGGATTGTTACCAAGCAACAGTTGATTACAGTATGAAAGGTGAAAGGTCACTGGGCAGTGGCACGACCAACAATTACACCTGTTTTCATGATGCATATGAGATGCCAAGTAATCTGGAGGTAATTACAGGGTAATCTATTGTGATGAGGTAGTTTTGTTGTGTTCAATACTGTTCGTAGGAAACCATATCTCTGTAGCTCGTAGCATTGCAAATACAGTGTAGGGAGGACATATATTTTTAAATCTTCGTAGTTCCCCACTGCCATCAAATCGCTGTGACATCATCTAATCCCCTCAGCTGTTGTACCAGCTAGTTTGCTCTAATTTTAAGTAATTAGGACTCCTTCCGACTCTGGTGTCCTAATGTATCTGGTGTCCTATCTAGCCAAGGGTGACATTTTTGAGTTCGTGGTTTTATGTTTGGAATCCAATCTGTGACTAGCTGCGATGAAGAGCTGAAGTGAATGTCTCTTCCACTAAATGGTTGACAATGAACACACACCCCTGTATCCCTGCCTACGTGCAGTCCTTCTATTCATCACCCTCATCAGGCCCCTTGAAGCTACACCCACCTCGAGGTGTGTGGTTTGTAGTCATGGAGGTGCTGGACAATCCGAATAGCTGAATAGTCATCCTCACTTGCTTCTCTGCCAGTAAGAACAGGTTGTCTCAGCTCTTACCACGCAGCTTCAAGCAGCTGCAGGCAATAAAGTTTATCTGGTGCAGTTCCCTCAGCTGCTGGACTGCAGTAGCTCTCAACAAACTGCTTGCCAACCAAATGCTCCACTACAATACCAGCTGCAAACCACGACAGCAAATCAAGTGGAAACAAGATATTTTCTATTACAACCAACGAGCTATATTGCATTGAAAGAAGGCTGAGCCAATTATTGAGTGCATATTCGACGACCCTTTACAATTTGGTATCATGCACAGTAAAGGGCAGTCTTAATTTGTGGTGTATGATTTCTTTTTTATTAGGTAATCTTATTAGGTAAATCCTGTTTTGTGTGGTCTCCAATACCCCATCAAAAGATGTTATTATAAAGGCAATCAATTGGGAGTGCTAGAAGCTAGAGCACTTGAAAATAGGAACATTAGACATTAGAACACTAGAATTTGGGAACATTAGACATTAGAACACTAGAATTTGGGAACATTAGACATTAGAATACTAGAATTTGGTACCCGGTAGAAGGTAGAAGCTGGAAAACAATCAATTTAGTAACAATAAACACTAGAACACTAAACCCTACAAACTAGAAAACTGAATTTGGGAACGTAGAAGCTGGAACACTAGAATTTGGGAATACTAGAAGCTAGAACACTAGAATTTGGGGAAACTAGAAGCTAGAACATTAGAATTTGGGAACACTAGAAGCTGGAACACTGCAATTTGGGAACACTAGAAGCTGGAACATTAGAATTAGGGAACACTAGAAGCTAGAACACTAGAATTTGGGGAAACTAGAAGCTAGAACATTAGAATTTGGGAACACTAGAAGCTGGAACACTACAATTTGGGAACACTAGAAGCTGGAACATTAGAATTTGGGAACACTAGAAGCTAGAACACTAGAATTTGGGAACACTAGAAGCTAGAACACTAGAATTTGGGAACACTAGAAGCTAGAACACTAGAATTTGTGAACACTAGAAGCTAGAACACTAGAATTTGGGAACACTAGAAGCTAGAACACTAGAATTTGGGAACACTAGAAGCTAGAACACTAGAATTTGGGAACACTAGAAGCTGGAACATTAGAATTTCGGAACACTAGAAGCTAGAACATTAGAATTTGGGAACACTAGAAGCTGGAACATTAGAATTTGGGAACGCTGGAAGCTAGAACACTAGAATTTGGGAACACTAGAAGCTAGAACACTAGAATTTGGGAACACTAGAAGCTAGAACACTAGAATTTGGGAACACTAGAAGCTAGAACACTAGAATTTGGGAACACTAGAAGCTAGAACACTAGAATTTGGGTACACTAGAAGCTAGAACACTAGAATTCGGGAACACTAGAAGCTAGAACACTAGAATTTGGGGACACTAGAAGCTAGAACACTAGAATTCGGGAACACTAGAAGCTAGATCACTAGAATTTGGGAACACTAGAAGCTGGAACATTAGAATTTGGGAACACTAGAAGCTAGAACACTATAATTTGGGAACACTAGAAGCTAGAACACTAGAATTTGGGAACACTAGAAGCTAGAACACTAGAATTTGGGAACACTAGAAGCTAGAACACTAGAATTTGGGAACACTAGAAGCTAGAACATTAGAATTTGGGAACACTAGAAGCTAGAACACTAGAATTTGGAAACACTAGAAGCTGGAACATTAGAATTTGGGAACACTAGAAGCTAGAACACTAGAATTTGGGAACACTAGAAGCTAGAACACTAGAATTTGGGAACACTAGAAGCTAGAACATTAGAATTTGGGAACACTAGAAGCTAGAACACTAGAATTTGGGAACACTAGAAGCTAGAACACTAGAATTTGGAAACACTAGAAGCTGGAACATTAGAATTTGGGAACACTAGAAGCTAGAACATTAGAATTTGGGAACACTGGAAGCTAGAACACTAGAATTTGGGGTCACTACATCTAGAACTTTAGAATTTGGGAATACTAGAAGCTAGAACACTAGAATTTGGGAACACTAGAAGCTAGAACACTAGAATTTGGGAACACTAGAAGCTAGAACACTAGAATTTGGGAACACTAGAAGCTAGAACACTAGAATTTGGGAACACTAGAAGCTAGAACACTAGAATTTGGGAACACTAGAAGCTAGAACATTAGAATTTGGGAACCCTAGAAGCTAGAACACTCGAATTTGGGAACACTAGAAGCTAGAACACTAGAATTTGGGTACACTAGAAGCTAGAACACTAGAATTTGGGGACACTAGAAGCTAGAACATTAGAATTTGGGAACCCTAGAAGCTAGAACACTAGAATTTGGGAACACTAGAAGCTAGAACACTGGAATTTGGGAGCTAGAACACTAGAATTTGGGAACACTAGAAGCTAGAACACTAGAATTTGGGAACACTAGAAGATAGAACACTAGAATTTGGGAACACTGGAAGCTAGACACTAGAATTTGGGAACACTAGAAGCTAGAACACTAGAATTTGGGAACACTAGAAGCTAGAACACTAGAATTTGGGAACATTAGAAGCTAGAATACTAGAATTTGGGAATCCTAGAAGCTAGAACACTAGAATTTGGGAACACTAGAAGCTAGAACACTAGAATTTGGAAACACTAGAAGCTAGAACTTTAGAATTTGGGAATACTAGAAGCTGGAACACTAGAATTTGGGAACACTAGAAGCTAGAACACTATAATTTGGGAACACTAGAAGCTAGAACATTAGAATTTGGGAACACTGGAAGCTAGACACTAGAATTTGGGAACACTAGAAGCTAGAACACTAGAATTTGGGAACACTAGAAGCTAGAACACTAGAATTTGGGAACACTAGAAGCTAGAACACTAGAATTTGGGAACACTAGAAGCTAGAACATTAGAATTTGGGAACCCTAGAAGCTAGAACACTAGAATTTGGGAACACTAGAAGCTAGAACACTAGAATTTGGAAACACTAGAAGCTAGAACATTAGAATTTGTGAACCCTAGAAGCTAGAACACTAGAATTTGGGAACACTAGAAGCTAGAATAATAGAATTTGGGAACCCTGGAAGGTAGAACACTAGAATTTGGGAACACTAGAAGCTTGAACACTAGAATTTCGGAACACTATTGGCTAGAACACTAGAATTTGTAAACACTAGAAGCTAGAACTTTGAATTTGGGAACACTAGAAGCTAGAACACTAGAATTTTGGAAACTAGAAGCTAGAACACTAGAATTTGGGAACACTAGAAGCTTGAACACTAGAATTTGGGAACACTAGAAGCTAGAACACTAGAATTTGTAAACAATAGAAGCTAGAACACTAGAATTTGGGAACACTAGAAGCTTGAACACTAGAATTTGCGAACACTATAGGCTAGAACACTAGAATTTGTAAACACTAGAAGCTAGAACACTAGAATTTTGGAAACTAGAAGCTAGAACACTAGAACTTGGAAACACTAGAAGCTTGAACACTAGAATTTGGGAACACTATAGGCTAGAACACTAGAATTTGGGAACACTAGAAGCTAGAACACTAGAATTTGGGTACACTAGAAGCTAGAACACTAGAATTCGGGAACACTAGAAGCTAGAACACTAGAATTTGGGGACACTAGAAGCTAGAATACTAGAATTCGGGAACACTAGTAGCTAGATCACTAGAATTTGGGAACACTAGAAGCTGGAACATTAGAATTTGGGAACACTAGAAGCTAGAACACTATAATTTGGGAACACTAGAAGCTAGAACACTAGAATTTGGGAACACTAGAAGCTAGAACACTAGAATTTGGGAACACTAGAAGCTAGAACACTAGAATTTGGGAACACTAGAAGCTAGAACATTAGAATTTGGGAACACTAGAAGCTAGAACACTAGAATTTGGAAACACTAGAAGCTGGAACATTAGAATTTGGAAACACTAGAAGCTAGAACACTAGAATTTGGGAACACTAGAAGCTAGAACACTAGAATTCGGGAACACTAGAAGCTAGAACACTAGAATTTGGGGACACTAGAAGCTAGAACACTAGAATTCGGGAACACTAGAAGCTAGATCACTAGAATTTGGGAACACTAGAAGCTGGAACATTAGAATTTGGGAACACTAGAAGCTAGAACACTATAATTTGGGAACACTAGAAGCTAGAACACTAGAATTTGGGAACACTAGAAGCTAGAACACTAGAATTTGGGAACACTAGAAGCTAGAACACTAGAATTTGGGAACACTAGAAGCTAGAACACTAGAATTTGGGAACACTAGAAGCTAGAACACTAGAATTTGGGAACACTAGAAGCTAGAACACTAGAATTTGGGAACACTAGAAGCTAGAACACTAGAATTTGGGAACACTAGAAGCTAGAACACTAGAATTTGGGAACACTAGAAGCTAGAACACTAGAATTTGGGCACACTAGAAGCTAGAACACTAGAATTCGGGAACACTAGAAGCTAGAACACTAGAATTTGGGGACACTAGAAGCTAGAACACTAGAATTCGGGAACACTAGAAGCTAGATCACTAGAATTTGGGAACACTAGAAGCTGGAACATTAGAATTTGGGAACACTAGAAGCTAGAACACTATAATTTGGGAACACTAGAAGCTAGAACACTAGAATTTGGGAACACTAGAAGCTAGAACACTAGAATTTGGGAACACTAGAAGCTAGAACACTAGAATTTGGGAACACTAGAAGCTAGAACATTAGAATTTGGGAACACTAGAAGCTAGAACACTAGAATTTGGAAACACTAGAAGCTGGAACATTAGAATTTGGGAACACTAGAAGCTAGAACACTAGAATTTGGGAACACTAGAAGCTAGAACACTAGAATTTGGGAACACTAGAAGCTAGAACATTAGAATTTGGGAACACTAGAAGCTAGAACACTAGAATTTGGGAACACTAGAAGCTAGAACACTAGAATTTGGAAACACTAGAAGCTGGAACATTAGAATTTGGGAACACTAGAAGCTAGAACATTAGAATTTGGGAACACTGGAAGCTAGAACACTAGAATTTGGGGTCACTACATCTAGAACTTTAGAATTTGGGAATACTAGAAGCTAGAACACTAGAATTTGGGAACACTAGAAGCTAGAACACTAGAATTTGGGAACACTAGAAGCTAGAACACTAGAATTTGGGAACACTAGAAGCTAGAACACTAGAATTTGGGAACACTAGAAGCTAGAACACTAGAATTTGGGAACACTAGAAGCTAGAACATTAGAATTTGGGAACCCTAGAAGCTAGAACACTCGAATTTGGGAACACTAGAAGCTACAACACTAGAATTTGGGTACACTAGAAGCTAGAACACTAGAATTTGGGGACACTAGAAGCTAGAACATTAGAATTTGGGAACCCTAGAAGCTAGAACACTAGAATTTGGGAACACTATAGGCTAGAACACTAGAATTTGTAAACACTAGAAGCTAGAACACTAGAATTTGGGAAGACTAGAAGCTAGAACACTAGAATTTGGGAACACTGGAAGCTAGAACACTAGAATTTGGGAACACTATAGGCTAGAACACTAGAATTTGGCAACACTAGAAGCTAGAACACTAGAATTTGGGAACACTGGAAGCTAGAACACTAGAATTTGGGAACACTAGAAGCTAGAACACTAGAATTTGGAAACACTAGAAGCTAGAACATTAGAATTTGTGAACCCTAGAAGCTAGAACACTAGAATTTGGGAACACTAGAAGCTAGAACAATAGAATTTGGGAACCCTGGAAGGTAGAACACTAGAATTTGGGAACACTAGAAGCTTGAACACTAGAATTTCGGAACACTATTGGCTAGAACACTAGAATTTGTAAACACTAGAAGCTAGAACTTTGAATTTGGGAACACTAGAAGCTAGAACACTAGAATTTTGGAAACTAGAAGCTAGAACACTAGAATTTGGGAACACTAGAAGCTTGAACACTAGAATTTGGGAACACTAGAAGCTTGAACACTAGAATTTGGGAACACTAGAAGCTAGAACACTAGAATTTGTAAACACTAGAAGCTAGAACACTAGAATTTGGGACCACTAGAAGCTTGAACACTAGAATTTGCGAACACTATAGGCTAGAACACTAGAATTTGTAAACACTAGAAGCTAGAACACTAGAATTTTGGAAACTAGAAGCTAGAACACTAGAACTTGGGAACACTAGAAGCTTGAACACTAGAATTTGGGAACACTATAGGCTAGAACACTAGAATTTGTAAACCCTAGAAGTTAGAACACTAGAATTTGGCAACACTGGAAGGTAGAGCACTAGAATTTGGGAACACTAGAAGCTAGAACACTAGAATTTGGGAACACTAGAAGCTTGAACACTAGAATTTGGGAACACTATAGGCTAGAACACTAGAATTTGTAAACACTAGAAGCTACAACACTAGAATTGGGGAACACTGGAAGGTAGAACACTAGAATTTGGGAACACTAGAAGCTAGAACACTAGAATTTGGGGACACTGGAAGGTAGAACACTAGAATTTGGGAACAATGGAAGGTAGAACATTAGAATTTGGGAACACTAGAAGTTAGAACACTAGAATTTGGGAACACTAGAAGCTAGAACACTGAATTTGGGAACACTAGAAGCTGGAACACTAGAATTTGGGAACACTAGAAGCTAGAACATTAGAATTTGGGAACACTAGAAGCTAGAACACTAGAATTTTGGACACTAGAAGCTAGAACACTAGAATTTGGGAACACTATAGGCTAGAACACTAGAATTTGGCAACACTAGAAGCTAGAACACTAGAATTTGGGAACACTGGAAGCTAGAACACTAGAATTTGGGAACACTAGAAGCTAGAACACTAGAATTTGGGAACACTAGAAGCTGGAACATTAGAATTTCGGAACACTAGAAGCTAGAACACTAGAATTTGGGAACACTAGAAGCTGGAACATTAGAATTTCGGAATACTAGAAGCTAGAACATTAGAATTTGGGAACGCTGGAAGCTAGAACACTAGAATTTGGGAACACTAGAAGCTAGAACACTAGAATTTGGGAACACTAGAAGCTAGAACACTAGAATTTGGGAACACTAGAAGCTAGAACACTAGAATTTGGGGAAACTAGAAGCTATAGAACATTAGAATTTGGGAACATTAGAAGCTAGAACACTAGAATTTGTGAACACTAGAAGCTAGAACACTAGAATTTGGGAACACTAGAAGCTAGAACACTAGAATTTGGGGACACTAGAAGCTAGAACACTAGAATTCGGGAACACTAGAAGCTAGAACACTAGAATTTGGGGACACTAGAAGCTAGAACACTAGAATTTGGGAACACTAGAAGCTAGAACACTAGAATTTGGGAACACTAGAAGCTAGAACACTAGAATTTGGGGACACTAGAAGCTAGAACACTAGAATTCGGGAACACTAGAAGCTAGATCGCTAGAATTTGGGAACACTAGAAGCTGGAACATTAGAATTTGGGAACACTAGAAGCTAGAACACCTAGAAGCTAGAACACTAGAATTTGGGAACACTAGAAGCTAGAACACTAGAATTTGGGAACACTAGAAGCTAGAACACTAGAATTTGGGAACACTAGAAGCTAGAACACTAGAATTTGGGAACACTAGAAGCTGGAACATTAGAATTTGGGAACACTAGAAGCTAGAACACTAGAATTTGGAAACACTAGAAGCTGGAACATTAGAATTTGGGAACACTAGAAGCTAGAACATTAGAATTTGGGAACACTGGAAGCTAGAACACTAGAATTTGGGGACACTAGAAGCTAGAACACTAGAAGCTAGAACACTAGAATTTGGGGAAACTAGAAGCTAGAACATTAGAATTTGGGAACACTAGAAGCTGGAACACTAGAATTTGTGAACACTAGAAGCTAGAACACTAGAATTCGGGAACACTAGAAGCTAGAACACTAGAATTTGGGGACACTAGAAGCTAGAACACTAGAATTCGGGAACACTAGAAGCTAGAACACTAGAATTTGGGAACACTAGAAGCTGGAACATTAGAATTTGGGAACACTAGAAGCTAGAATTTGGGAACACTAGAAGCTAGAACACTAGAATTTTGGAAAACTAGAAGCTAGAACACTAGAATTTGGGAACACTAGAAGCTAGAACACTAGAATTTGGGAACACTGGAAGGTAGAACACTAGAATTTGTAAACACTAGAAGCTAGAACACTAGAATTTGGGAACACTAGAAGCTGGAACACTAGAATTTAGGAACACTAGAAGCTAGAACACTAGAATTTGGGAACACTAGAAGCTAGAACACTAGAATTTGGGAACACTAGAAGCTAGAACATTAGAATTTGGGAACACTAGAAGCTAGAACACTAGAATTTGGAAACACTAGAAGCTGGAACATTAGAATTTGGAAACACTAGAAGCTAGAACACTAGAATTTGGGAACACTAGAAGCTAGAACACTAGAATTCGGGAACACTAGAAGCTAGAACACTAGAATTTGGGGACACTAGAAGCTAGAACACTAGAATTCGGGAACACTAGAAGCTAGATCACTAGAATTTGGGAACACTAGAAGCTGGAACATTAGAATTTGGGAACACTAGAAGCTAGAACACTATAATTTGGGAACACTAGAAGCTAGAACACTAGAATTTGGGAACACTAGAAGCTAGAACACTAGAATTTGGGAACACTAGAAGCTAGAACACTAGAATTTGGGAACACTAGAAGCTAGAACACTAGAATTTGGGAACACTAGAAGCTAGAACACTAGAATTTGGGAACACTAGAAGCTAGAACACTAGAATTTGGGAACACTAGAAGCTAGAACACTAGAATTTGGGAACACTAGAAGCTAGAACACTAGAATTTGGGAACACTAGAAGCTAGAACACTAGAATTTGGGTACACTAGAAGCTAGAACACTAGAATTCGGGAACACTAGAAGCTAGAACACTAGAATTTGGGGACACTAGAAGCTAGAACACTAGAATTCGGGAACACTAGAAGCTAGATCACTAGAATTTGGGAACACTAGAAGCTGGAACATTAGAATTTGGGAACACTAGAAGCTAGAACACTATAATTTGGGAACACTAGAAGCTAGAACACTAGAATTTGGGAACACTAGAAGCTAGAACACTAGAATTTGGGAACACTAGAAGCTAGAACACTAGAATTTGGGAACACTAGAAGCTAGAACATTAGAATTTGGGAACACTAGAAGCTAGAACACTAGAATTTGGAAACACTAGAAGCTGGAACATTAGAATTTGGGAACACTAGAAGCTAGAACACTAGAATTTGGGAACACTAGAAGCTAGAACACTAGAATTTGGGAACACTAGAAGCTAGAACATTAGAATTTGGGAACACTAGAAGCTAGAACACTAGAATTTGGGAACACTAGAAGCTAGAACACTAGAATTTGGAAACACTAGAAGCTGGAACATTAGAATTTGGGAACACTAGAAGCTAGAACATTAGAATTTGGGAACACTGGAAGCTAGAACACTAGAATTTGGGGTCACTACATCTAGAACTTTAGAATTTGGGAATACTAGAAGCTAGAACACTAGAATTTGGGAACACTAGAAGCTAGAACACTAGAATTTGGGAACACTAGAAGCTAGAACACTAGAATTTGGGAACACTAGAAGCTAGAACACTAGAATTTGGGAACACTAGAAGCTAGAACACTAGAATTTGGGAACACTAGAAGCTAGAACATTAGAATTTGGGAACCCTAGAAGCTAGAACACTCGAATTTGGGAACACTAGAAGCTACAACACTAGAATTTGGGTACACTAGAAGCTAGAACACTAGAATTTGGGGACACTAGAAGCTAGAACATTAGAATTTGGGAACCCTAGAAGCTAGAACACTAGAATTTGGGAACACTATAGGCTAGAACACTAGAATTTGTAAACACTAGAAGCTAGAACACTAGAATTTGGGAAGACTAGAAGCTTGAACACTAGAATTTGGGAACACTAGAAGCTAGAACACTAGAATTTGGGAACACTGGAAGCTAGAACACTAGAATTTGGGAACACTATAGGCTAGAACACTAGAATTTGGCAACACTAGAAGCTAGAACACTAGAATTTGGGAACACTGGAAGCTAGAACACTAGAATTTGGGAACACTAGAAGCTAGAACACTAGAATTTGGAAACACTAGAAGCTAGAACATTAGAATTTGTGAACCCTAGAAGCTAGAACACTAGAATTTGGGAACACTAGAAGCTAGAACAATAGAATTTGGGAACCCTGGAAGGTAGAACACTAGAATTTGGGAACACTAGAAGCTTGAACATTAGAATTTCGGAACACTATTGGCTAGAACACTAGAATTTGTAAACACTAGAAGCTAGAACTTTGAATTTGGGAACACTAGAAGCTAGAACACTAGAATTTTGGAAACTAGAAGCTAGAACACTAGAATTTGGGAACACTAGAAGCTTGAACACTAGAATTTGGGAACACTAGAAGCTAGAACACTAGAATTTGTAAACACTAGAAGCTAGAACACTAGAATTTGGGAACACTAGAAGCTTGAACACTAGAATTTGCGAACACTATAGGCTAGAACACTAGAATTTGTAAACACTAGAAGCTAGAACACTAGAATTTTGGAAACTAGAAGCTAGAACACTAGAACTTGGGAACACTAGAAGCTTGAACACTAGAATTTGGGAACACTATAGGCTAGAACACTAGAATTTGTAAACCCTAGAAGTTAGAACACTAGAATTTGGCAACACTGGAAGGTAGAGCACTAGAATTTGGGAACACTAGAAGCTAGAACACTAGAATTTGGGAACACTAGAAGCTTGAACACTAGAATTTGGGAACACTATAGGCTAGAACACTAGAATTTGTAAACACTAGAAGCTACAACACTAGAATTGGGGAACACTGGAAGGTAGAACACTAGAATTTGGGAACACTAGAAGCTAGAACACTAGAATTTGGGGACACTGGAAGGTAGAACACTAGAATTTGGGAACAATGGAAGGTAGAACATTAGAATTTGGGAACACTAGAAGTTAGAACACTAGAATTTGGGAACACTAGAAGCTAGAACACTGAATTTGGGAACACTAGAAGCTGGAACACTAGAATTTGGGAACACTAGAAGCTAGAACATTAGAATTTGGGAACACTAGAAGCTAGAACACTAGAATTTTGGACACTAGAAGCTAGAACACTAGAATTTGGGAACACTATAGGCTAGAACACTAGAATTTGGCAACACTAGAAGCTAGAACACTAGAATTTGGGAACACTGGAAGCTAGAACACTAGAATTTGGGAACACTAGAAGCTAGAACACTAGAATTTGGGAACACTAGAAGCTGGAACATTAGAATTTCGGAACACTAGAAGCTAGAACACTAGAATTTGGGAACACTAGAAGCTGGAACATTAGAATTTCGGAATACTAGAAGCTAGAACATTAGAATTTGGGAACGCTGGAAGCTAGAACACTAGAATTTGGGAACACTAGAAGCTAGAACACTAGAATTTGGGAACACTAGAAGCTAGAACACTAGAATTTGGGAACACTAGAAGCTAGAACACTAGAATTTGGGGAAACTAGAAGCTATAGAACATTAGAATTTGGGAACATTAGAAGCTAGAACACTAGAATTTGTGAACACTAGAAGCTAGAACACTAGAATTTGGGAACACTAGAAGCTAGAACACTAGAATTTGGGGACACTAGAAGCTAGAACACTAGAATTCGGGAACACTAGAAGCTAGAACACTAGAATTTGGGGACACTAGAAGCTAGAACACTAGAATTTGGGAACACTAGAAGCTAGAACACTAGAATTTGGGAACACTAGAAGCTAGAACACTAGAATTTGGGGACACTAGAAGCTAGAACACTAGAATTCGGGAACACTAGAAGCTAGATCGCTAGAATTTGGGAACACTAGAAGCTGGAACATTAGAATTTGGGAACACTAGAAGCTAGAACACCTAGAAGCTAGAACACTAGAATTTGGGAACACTAGAAGCTAGAACACTAGAATTTGGGAACACTAGAAGCTAGAACACTAGAATTTGGGAACACTAGAAGCTAGAACACTAGAATTTGGGAACACTAGAAGCTGGAACATTAGAATTTGGGAACACTAGAAGCTAGAACACTAGAATTTGGAAACACTAGAAGCTGGAACATTAGAATTTGGGAACACTAGAAGCTAGAACATTAGAATTTGGGAACACTGGAAGCTAGAACACTAGAATTTGGGGACACTAGAAGCTAGAACACTAGAAGCTAGAACACTAGAATTTGGGGAAACTAGAAGCTAGAACATTAGAATTTGGGAACACTAGAAGCTGGAACACTAGAATTTGTGAACACTAGAAGCTAGAACACTAGAATTCGGGAACACTAGAAGCTAGAACACTAGAATTTGGGGACACTAGAAGCTAGAACACTAGAATTCGGGAACACTAGAAGCTAGAACACTAGAATTTGGGAACACTAGAAGCTGGAACATTAGAATTTGGGAACACTAGAAGCTAGAATTTGGGAACACTAGAAGCTAGAACACTAGAATTTTGGAAAACTAGAAGCTAGAACACTAGAATTTGGGAACACTAGAAGCTAGAACACTAGAATTTGGGAACACTGGAAGGTAGAACACTAGAATTTGTAAACACTAGAAGCTAGAACACTAGAATTTGGGAACACTAGAAGCTGGAACACTAGAATTTAGGAACACTAGAAGCTAGAACATTAGAATTTGGGAACACTGGAAGGTAGAACACTAGAATTTTGGAAACTAGAAGCTAGAACACTAGAACTTGGGAACACTAGAAGCTTGAACATTAGAATTTGGGAACACTATAGGGTAGAACACTAGAATTTGTAAACACTAGAAGCTAGAACATTAGAATTTGGGAACACTAGAAGCTAGAACATTAGAATTTGGGAACACTAGAAGCTGGAACACTAGAATTTGGGAACACTAGAAGCTAGAACATTGGAATTTGGGAACACTGGAAGGTAGAACATTAGAATTTTGGAACAATAGAAGCTGGAACACTAGAATTTGGGAACAGTAGAAGCTGGAACACTAGAATTTGGGAACACTAGAAGCTAGAACATTGGAATTTGGGAACATTAGAAGCTAGAACACTAGAATTTTGGAACACTAGAAGCTGGAACACTGGAATTTGAGAACAGTAGAAGCTAGAACTCAGGAA
The DNA here is from genome assembly GCA_028752905.1 of Cladorhizidae sp. MBARI D1340-BT2. Taxonomy (NCBI): domain Eukaryota; kingdom Metazoa; phylum Porifera; class Demospongiae; order Poecilosclerida; family Cladorhizidae; species Cladorhizidae sp. MBARI D1340-BT2. The sequence goes on along the minus strand of JAQNBH010000012.1, from coordinate 15,290,123 downwards.
TTAAATAATAACAGTTCTACATAGAAGCTAGAATACTAAAGTTTGGAATACTAGAAGCTAGAAACTAAAGTTTGGAATACTAGAAGCTACAATACTAAAGTTTGGAATATTAGAAGCTAGAATACTAAATTTTGGAATACTAGAAGCTAGAATACTAAAGTTTGGAATACTAGAACTAAAGTTTGGAATATTAGAAGCTAGAATACTAAATTTTGGAATACTAGAAGCTAGAATACTAAAGTTTGTATAGAAGCTAGAATGCGGTACTAGAAGCTAGAGTAATGAGATTTGAGAACATCGAGTTTGGGGACAGTCGAGGTTGAATATGTCTTATTATGGGACACTAGAAGTTAGAACATTAGAATTTGGGAAACATAGAGTTTGGGAAGACTGCAAGGTCTCTCTCATGGCATCTAATTTGTATCTATTGCATCTAATTTATGAAGGGCTAGAGCACCTTCATAATGGACACATACAGCAAGTTCACTGTCAGTCTAAATCTTAGTAGTACAGACAAAAAAACACCCACCACTAGAATAATAGCCCTCTTACTGTTGAGTCACTAAAGTGCCATCTGAGTTCCTTTGACAACCTTGACCTCTTAGCTACTTGCCAGCACATTACAGTGAATTTATGAATGCCTGTACAGGGATTTTTCACACATGACTTTTGATTTGGGGGAAGCGGGAGAAATGTGTTGAGCTTGGAATTTTTCATTTTCATTGCCCAGATTGATGTATAGGACTAATAGTGAAGCGCTGGCCTTGATTTTAGTCTGATAAAGGTTGTGAAGACATGTCTTTGAAACAGACCAACTGACATCAGCCTTGCTAGGCTCGTGGGAATCACCATTGAAGGCCCTAAACTGACCTCAGAAGGTTTTAGTGCAATTTCGGATATACATGTACTGTATTCAGAGAGAAAAATTGTCGCGTTGAAATGCCTTCTATTTGTTGCCAGGTGCATATATATATTAACCCTTGCACTGCCCAGTAACTGCCCATTTTGTTAACTGCATCAGCTAAAACAAAACACCATATACCAATTATGACATAATTTTGGAAAGTCCTGTGAGGATAGGGGAAATCCCAGGTCCCCCCAACCCCTTCATGATAAAAGCTGATGCAGGCTTTGCAAGGGTTGCAGTGCCTGGTGTGTGGGTGGCAGTGCCTGCTGTGGGTGGCAGTGCCTGGTGTGTGGGTGGCAGTGCCTGGTGTGTGGGTGGCAGTGCCTGGTGTGTGGGTGGCAGTGCCTGGTGTGTGGGTGGCAGTGCCTGGTGTGTGGGTGGCAGTGCCTGGTGTGTGGGTGGCAGTGCCTGCTGTGGGTGGCAGTGCCTGGTGTGTGGGTGGCAGTGCCCGGTGTGTGGGTGGCAGTGCCCGGTGTGTGGGTGGCAGTGCCCGGTGTGTGGGTGGCAGTGCCTGGTGTGTGGGTGGCAGTGCCTGGTGTGTGGGTGGAAGTGTATGTTATGTAAGGCAGGACTGGTTCTGGTGTGATTCTGAACGTTATAGCAGCATTGTTGGCATAGTTTACCTCTCATTATTGCAGTTTGGCTCCACATCTGTCTGTGGAACAAATTGATTCTCAAGGAATAATTGTTGACTGGGAGTGTGGGTGGTACAAACCATGTTTATGTAGGATCCAGTTCGAATTTGGTTGATTGGATTTAAGCATGCGATTGTGTGTGTGTGTGTGTTTATCGCAAATACTCTCTCATGTAGAAGGCTTGTGGCGGGTGGTTCTCTTGTGCATTGCAATGTATAGCGCTCATGGCTGCCATCAGGTGTCAATGTGGGAAGCCTCATGGGTGCAGCAAGTAGCTTACCATGTACTTCATGTATCTGTTCATTTGTCTAGTTTGAAGAAGCTGCAAGATATCTGCTACCCCGATGTCGATGACCAACGGTGGTTCTCCAACCTGGAGGCGACGCACTGGCTGGATCACGTCAAGGTAATGATATTCATGCAGTGGCAGTACAAGTTTCAAGATTGGGCGTGTTGTTGTGTCAGGTGGTGTAGTGAAGGGTCTGGTTTATGGACACTTGTTGAGCATCCAACTTGAGTGACCCTTTACCTACTCAATCCATCTTTAAAGGTGTTTACTGTATATGCTGTGTGAAGTTGGCAAATGATCATTAACCCTTTCACCGTCGACTTCATTTTGAGATTTTGACCTATTTTTACTTTAATTTTTGTATCTGATCATTGGTCCAGAAAAGTCCCCGGCAACTGCATATCACATGATTGACAAAGAGTTACTGATCAACTTGGTGATAAATATGTTGCCTAGCAACAAAACCACAAACCGGTTTTTTATTAGAATACTTTTTATCTCTGCGTTTATCGACTATTACAAGTATATTTTATGGTTTTTCAGATCAAATATTAAAATATGGTCGCTTATCGAACTGCAAACAGCATATCATCTGAAAAATGTACATTTTTTGGGAATATTGAATGCCCTAATTTTTCTATTTTTCAGGATATAGCCATGTTTGCCAGTCTATAATACATAGTATTGACTGTTGTCAAGCACCACGAGAAAGGTCTGGCTGTATTGCTTGATATAGAAAGTTGAAAAGTTCAAGATGTTGCAGAAAGGCACAATAAAGCAAAGACTCAACAAGAAAACATACGTGTACTACACATGTCTGCATGCATAAATGATATAGAAAAGAAGTATACATGTACCTGCCTAACACATGTACATATTACAAAAGCAATACAAAGAAAATCTTGAAGAGAAAAGGAAGCTAGTGTGAGTAGTCGGAGCGTGCGGAATTCCCTGAAGCATGTCCTCCCACGCACAGCACAAAGGTTAACACCACAAAGAGAGCAGTGACAAAAGGTCTCATGCCTCTTACCTCTGGCCTCGACTTCTTCCTTGGCCTTTTCCTCTTCCTTGGCCTTTTCCTCTTCCTTGGCCTTTTCCTCTTCCTTGGCCTTTTCCTCTTCCTTGGCCTTTTCCTCTTCCTTGGCCTTTTCCTCGGCCTCGGCATCCAACACGCCCCCTGTCTCAGCGATCAGAAGGTAACAGTGATACTTCTGAGTCAGAAGATGTAACAACATCAAATGAAGGAGAAGATGGTAGGAGAGATTGTAGGAGCACTTGGGGGCGAGTTTGCAGGACCACTCGGAGGAGAGTTTGCAGGATCACTCAGAGGTTCAGTAGATTCAAGATCAGTGGCTAAACCTATATAAAAAAGCTATATATATAAAAGATTATTATTATGAACTTTATAACCTAGTGATATATATTTCTGGCTTATTAATTTTATATTCCATTCTATAGATATCTACTCATACTTACCAAGCTACTCATACTCTTCATCAGGAGTCATAAAAGCTCCATCAGAAGCACTGGCACTTGAAGTGTTTCGTACAACATCCTGAGGAGTTCAAGTTAAAGCTCTGGACAAAAAGCTACCACTCCTCAGGGTCTAATACCTCAATCACCAAGGAAGGAAGACACTTGATCTTCATCATCTTCATCACTATCATAGTCAGAGATGTCGAAACCGCCATCAAACAAGAGCTCTAACATGCGAGCACGATCAAATCTTTCAGCCATTATTTTGCTTGAATTCAAAATTGTTTGACGTCATAGTTACCTACGTGCTACGGTTGTTAAAATTTTTGGTGAAATAGAACAGTCCATCGTGCACATTTACGGTAAGTTTTGAATATGTAGAGTCAACGGTTGATTTTAAATAATTATTAACGAGACAGCACTCAATCTCGCGCTTCTATGCGCTTATGACGGTGAAGCGGTTAAATAAGTTTGCTTTATATTTCAGTTTCTCTGCTTTAGCAGGCACAGGTCATGGTTCGGCATGAAGGGTGAAGCCGCCACCCTCAATTTACGTGCAGCAAAGGTTACAAACAGTACAGGTCATGTCCCACCAGTGACTTCCCTCGTGACTGGCACCGTTTTGTCATCCCATCCGGCCTCTTCCCATCAGACCTTAGCCCTATAGACTCCAGGCAAGAAGGAACGCGAGGGCAGCTCAAGCGATGAGTGCCTAGGTAGTCAACTTCTGCTCCACAATGAGCATGTCAATGAGAGTCGCTGTCCTATTTTGAGGCTAATTACAGTGAACATAACACTGTCACTCATGCATAGACCTACCAAAGTTCATTAAGGGGGTGGGCACTCTCTGAAAACACATGGTGTTATAAAGACCACATCTTTGCGCACATTCATGCTATGGTACAGGTTTACCCATCAAAATGTAGCCAGTGCAGTGTGCTTTCTGATGGTATTTTTGTTTTGCCATGCGTGTTTATCTACTGCTTGGAACATGAAGTGAAATCACCCCCTCAAACTCACTTCCATCAACTACTTTCCAGCATCAAGTCTTTAACAACTCTTGCATTCAATCTGTAGTGTATGTACAGTTCTATCAATCACAGATTTTTTAAATTAAAGTGGAGCGATGTTCATGTGAAGGAGGTCTAAATTAGAAAATAGAAACGCTAACAAAATCTTGTGGTTATGACTTGAGCTCCATAGATCCTGTACACTTCACTGTATGGACTTGATATGTATAATTATATATATGATAGGCAGGGTACTGCATAGAGGCAGTTCCATGTCAGTGAGAAGTCAGCACATGCTGGGGCAGGGAAGAACTACAACATAGCACTCCTGTGAGCTAGTGTTGAGCACTCCTGTGAGCTAGTGTTGAGCACTCCTGTGAGCTAGTGTTGAGCACTCCTGTTAGCTAGTGTTGAGCACTCCTGTGAGCTAGTGTTGAGCACTCCTGTTAGCTAGTGTTGAGCACTCCTGTGAGCTAGTGTTGAGCACTCCTGTGAGCTAGTGTTGAGCACTCCTGTGAGCTAGTGTTGAGCACTCCTGTTAGCTGGTGTTGAGCACTCCTGTGAGCTAGTGTTGAGCACTCCTGTTAGCTAGTGTTGAGCACTCCTGTGAGCTAGTGAGTACTCCTGTGAGCTAGTTTTGAAAACTCATCTGAGCTAGTTTTGAGCACTCATCTGAGCTAGTGTTAAGCACTCCTGTGAGCTTTGAGCACTCGTGTGAGCTACAGTACATAGCAATGAAGTGTGGTCATCCTAGCTATTGAAAGTTGTGGCATTTTCTGTGGACACACACAATGTGAAGGTGAAGGCTAAGGCTGGCTGAGGAAAGGCATCTCTAGTAGACCACCAGGAATACAAACCCATATGTGTGTGTGTGTGTGAGAGAGAGCATGTGTGTATATGTGTGTGTGTGTGTGTGTATGTGTGTGAGAGAGTGTGTGTATGTATGTGTGTTTGTGCATGCACGTGTGTGTGTGTGCATGCGTGCATGTGTGTGTGTGCTTGTGTAGTGTATAATCTGCCTACATGCATAATTTATTTATTCCTCTATCAGTATGGCTATCTACCAATGTATATATATATTATAAACATGAATATGTATACTGGCACATCTATTATTATACATATAAACATGAATATGTATACTGCTACTGACTGAGATTAGTCTTGATGTCTAAAATGACCTTCATTTACTGACAAGCCAGTCTTCCATATGCATTTATAGTTTGTCACAATTAACTCTGTCCACTCAAACCCAATCCACGATGACAAGAAGAGTGTCTATGATCACAGACATCTTTGCATGGCACGAGTAAAATATATTCTTGCAGACCTGTAGAACAGGACTGCTCTCTAACGCCATTCTTCTATAGATTTTAGGATAAAGCATTTTCTCTGAAGATTTTTTTGGCAAATTGATGTGCTCCAAAATATTTAAATCTGGGTACGAAGGTCAAATACACGTAATCAATCATCCTTGCAAGGCTCGAGTTCTTCAGTGCTTGAAGAACTCAAGCTGAACTAATCATCTGTTCCTTACACTTGTAGCACTGTATGTATCTATGTACGGCTCCCCTCTACACTATTTAAAGCAGGAATGTGTGTGTGTGTGTGTGTTGTGTTATGTGTGTGGTGTGCTGTGTGGTGTGTGTGCTGTATGTGGTGTGTGTGTGATGTATGTGTGTGATGCATGGTGTGTGTGTGTGCTATATGTGTGTAATGTGTGTCTGTGTGGTGTTCTTCAGCTGGTATTGGGTGGTGCGGTGAGGATTGCTGAGCTGGTGGAGAAGCACAAGTCTTCAGTGGTGGTGCACTGCACAGATGGCTGGGACAGGACAGCTCAACTAGCGGCTCTGGCCATGCTCATGTTGGACTCTTACTACAGAACTATTCGTGGATTCCAAGTAAGGGGAGCTTCACTCGGGCCTTTCATGTACAGCAACACAATATAAGATGCAGCAAGATTTAAAAATCACTTTTCTCGTGCAGTCCCTTACATTACAAACTCTTGTCTTTTGCAACCGTTACTTATCTCTTTAACTTATCTTGTCACTTACCTTGTGTAATCCCTTACCTTGTCGAACCCCTTACCTTGTGCAATCCCTTATCCCTTTATTTTATGCTTTCCTTTACCCTTTATCAATTTACTTTTGAAACACCTTTACCTCACAAAATTCCCGACCTTGCACCACCCTTTACCTTACCTAAAGCCTTACCTTTTACCTTGTATATAAATTTACCTTGTATATAAACCCTTATCTTATGGGACCCTTTACCTTATAGAATCCCTTACCATGCGGAACCCTTTACCTTATAGAAGACCTTACCACATGGAACCTTTTACCTTATATAAGCCATTACCTTGTGGAACCCTTTACTTATATAAACCCTTACCTTGTGGAACCCTTTACCTTATATAAGTCCTTACCTTGTGGAACCTTGACTTATATAAAACCTTACCTTGTTGAACCCTTTACCTTCTTAACTCGTCCGATCCCTTTACCTCGTGTGTCTATACTGAGTAACCATTATGTTATAGTTCGTTGTACTGCATGATTCCTAATGAAGCCTCTCATTCTCCACGTCAAGGAAACTAATCGCATTCCAGGAACCTTCAAAGATACAGATCCATCAACGAAAAAATAGTGCATTGCATTTCATACATACTATATTCAACATCCAGTGTCACGCGTGGCAGGAGTATGTCTCTTTGCTTTCTCCTCCCATCCTCCCCCCCCCTTTTTTAATCACTTTTCTTTTATGAGAATGTCCGTTGTCTCTTGTTTGTCTTCTGCTTAAAGGCCTACCAAGTGTGCCACCAACACCTGGCTGGCTTGTGGTATGCTGCACATGCTATCCAATAATTTACTTGTGTGCTGCCCACCCCATCTAGTTATCTATGGTGTATTGCACACCACTGTCTAATAATTTGTAGTGTGCTACCCACACACTGTACCTAGTATGGATTACCAGGGAGCTATGCGAACCTTGTAAGCTGCAAAGGGAGAGTCTAGTCCATCCTGAGGTTTGATTTCCAGTTGGTGCAGACAAAATATTTGACGACTCCGACATAATGAGGCATTACGTGGTATTAAAACTTGGCTGAGACAATCGCCATGCCAACAGTCTAGCAGTAACCTGGTGGATGTTTTTCACTGCCGGTAATTTTTATTCGTCAGTTCTGGTCTCTTGTTGAATTTATTTTTCCGTCGACATTTCGTGCTCTTGCAGTATTTAGGGCCGAACACGTGCACCATTGCAGAGCTGAAATGCTTGGGTGTTGAATTCAGAGAGTGTATTGTGTCCACCACAATTAGTGCCCATGTGAACAACTAGCCACAGTTTATTAACCGGCTCTAGCACTTGTAGAAATGTGTTCCTAAATCCCTAACTTGTAGGGGTACAATTGTGTTTGAAAATACAATACTATTTCCGTGAATGCTGAACATGCTACAGGTTGGAGGTGTCCAGACAGTTTGAGGCATTTAGAACTAGGCACTCCATTCAGACCAGCTTGTTAGCTGTGTTACTGGTCAGAAAACCCACATAATTTTCTCTGTGTTTTTTCCGGAATATAATGGTAGGATTCTGAATGACTAGAAGTGGAGGGGGGGATCAGAGATCACAGTGGTGTCGGGCCGCACAAAGTAAGTCCTTTTCCTCTCACTATTATGTAGGACGCTCTCCAATGCTCGCCTCGCACTCTATATTTAATAAATATTGGAACGCATTCAATTGCTAGAGCTTCTTGACCCTGTGTGCCATAGTTACTGCTCCAGTTTGGAGGCGAGGTGAATGGATAGGTTGTTGCTGAGTCAGCATGAGCATGTGCCGTGTATACATGAGGTAGGAGGAGCTTCAATTGAGAGGAACCTTTTTACACCCCAAGCCTGCTGGATTGAGAGGGATAAATGACTCTCCAGGTATTGTGTTGGTGGCTAAACTCCATAGAGACCTCCCAGGTGAGCCTCACTATTCTTTTAGGCAACATTATTACAGTATCTAGTGAGTGCATTTCTTGGGGAGGTGGGCCTAGCCTTCGAGCTCATCATCTCAAACTTCTGTGTCACTCTTGAATACTTATTATAGGAGTTACTGCTGACTACTTCTATCAGCAAAGTTGTCAGCCATTTTGCATACTGAGAAACATGAAGGTCTGAGCCACGACTACATGTACATGATGAAGCTCACTGGGTCTTGTGCTTGCTCATGTGATCGAGCACATGGCTTCATCGTCTGCTCATGTGATCAAGCACACAGGTTCATCTGCTGCTCATGTGATCAAGCACATGGGTTCTTCTGCTGCTCATGTGATCAAGCACATGGTTTCATCTGCTGCTCATGTGATAAGCACATGGGTTCATCTGCTGCTCATGTGATCAAGCACATGGGTTCATCTGCTGCTCATGTGATAAGCACATGGGTTCATCTGCTGCTCATGTGATCAAGCACATGGGTTCATCTGCTGCTCATGTGATCAAGCACATGGGTTCATCTGCTGCTCAAGTGATCAAGCACATGGGTTCATCTGCTGCTCATGTGATCAAGCACATGGTTTCATCTGCTGCTCATGTGAATGGATTCTGCTGCCCACGTGATCTAGCACATGGCTTCATCTGCTGCTCATGTGATCAAGCACATGGGTTCATCTGCTGCTCATGTGATCAAGCACATGGGTTCATCTGCTGCTCATGTGATCAAGCACATGGTTTCATCTGCTGCTCATGTGATCAAGCACATGGGTTCATCTGCTGCTCATGTGATCAAGCACATGGCTTCATCTTCTTGCTCATGTGATCAACTCACGAGCTTTCTCAAGTAATCAAGCACTTGTCACCATTATTACCTTCATTGTGCCAATTAGAAACAATGCCAGCATCATTTGTGTTCCCTACTCAAGACTCCGAGGTTTGTTGAATATGTAGTCAGCATGGTGACTAACCATTGTGGAGAACCACAAAACTCTACATGTAGAGCACCAAGGCAACAGCTAGCAGAGGTTGGCGGTAAGACCACCACTGTGACTAGCAGAGGTTGGAGATGGAAGACCATCACTGTGACTAGCAGAGGTTGGAGATGGAAGACCACCACTGTGTCTAGCAGAGGTTGGAGTTGGAAGACCACCACTGTGACTAGCAGAGGTTGGAGATGGAAGACTACCACTGTGACTAGCAGAGGTTGGAGGTGGAAGACCACCACTGTGACTAGCAGAGGTTGGAGGCAAGACCACCACTGTGACTAGCAGAGGTTGGAGATGGAAGACCACCACTGTGACTAGCAGAGGTTGGAGATGGAAGACCACCACTGTGACTAGCAGAGGTTGGAGGTGGAAGACCATCACTGTGACTAGCAGAGGTTGGAGATGGAAGACCACCACTGTGACTAGCAGAGGTTGGACCACCACTGTGACTAGCAGAGGTTGGAGGTGGAAGACCACCACTGTGACTAGCAGAGGTTGGAGGTGGAAGACCACCACTGTGACTAGCAGAGGTTGGAGATGGAAGACCACCACTGTGACTAGCAGAGGTTGGAGATGGAAGACCACCACTGTGACTAGCAGAGGTTGGAGGCAAGACCACCACTGTGACTAGCAGAGGTTGGAGATGGAAGACCACCACTGTGACTAGCAGAGGTTGGAGGTGGAAGACCACCACTGTGACTAGCAGAGGTTGGAGATGGAAGACCACCACTGTGACTAGCAGAGGTTGGAGATGGAAGACCACCACTGTGACTAGCAGAGGTTGGAGGTGGAAGACCACCACTGTGACTAGCAGAGGTTGGAGATGGAAGACCACCACTGTGACTAGCAGAGGTTGGAGATGGAAGACCACCACTGTGACTAGCAGAGGTTGGAGATGGAAGACCACCACTGTGACTAGCAGAGGTTGGAGATGGAAGACCACTACTGTGACTAGCAGAGGTTGGAGATGGAAGACCACCACTGTGACTAGCAGAGGTTGGAGATGGAAGACCACCACTGTGACTAGCAGAGGTTGGAGATGGAAGACCACCACTGTGACTAGCAGAGGTTGGAGGTGGAAGACCACCACTGTGACTAGCAGAGGTTGGAGGTGGAAGACCACCACTGTGACTAGCAGAGGTTGGAGATGGAAGACCACCACTGTGACTAGCAGAGGTTGGAGATGGAAGACCACCACTGTGACTAGCAGAGGTTGGAGATGGAAGACCACCACTGTGACTAGCAGAGGTTGGAGATGGAAGACCACCACTGTGACTAGCAGAGGTTGGAGATGGAAGACCACCACTGTGACTAGCAGAGGTTGGAGATGGAAGACCACCACTGTGACTAGCAGAGGTTGGAGATGGAAGACCACCACTATGACTAGCAGAGGTTGGAGATGGAAGACCACCACTGTGACTAGCAGAGGTTGGAGGTGGAAGACTACCACTGCTCAAAAACATCTCAACATTCCTCTTTAGCAAACACATCCTTCCTTCTGGTGAAGCACCTCTGCTCTGTGCGATGAAATTGTTTGCCTTCTCCGCACAACTTCCAGCTTGGATGTTGCCTGTTCCTCTCGCCACCTCCTTGCCATCCATCATAACTCGAGCTCGAGTTTATTTCATGCTAGAATATTGACTCCTCTCACAAAATCCACCCGGATTGTTTGAATTTGGAGCAGAATCCACAAAACTTCTGTGTCTTAAAACATCGAACTTATAACCTAGCAAACACTGTGATCCACAGAATTCCACTGTGCTTGCCCAGTGCAAACAGTGATGGCTGTTAATGATCCACGGGTAGCCAAGCATTCTAGAGCACACAACTTCATTATTTTTAATAGCATCGGTGAATTCTGTGTGGTGTCCTATCTCAACCACTACCAAGCACATTCACACTGGAGCACATGTACAACGAAAACATCCCAACAAGGCCATTCATTTGCATATATATAATATACAATGTATATAAGTGTGTATTCATGTGTGTGTGTATTAACAGACACAAGTGTGGTGCAACAGCCTTCTAGTCGATGTTTAGTATGTCTCGAACTTTCAACTCCAGTAACTCCCCTACCCACTTCCGAGTGCTGGAGTAGGCACTCTTTGGGTTACTGAGTGAGATGAAGGACAGGACCTGATCGCAGAGTTCGTCAAAGCCTACACATTCTCCATGAGACTTCTTGGTCAGAGCCCAGAGGAGAATCTGCGCCACAGCCTCAGCATCGCTGCTGGCACACGTAGGGGCATTACAATCATCTGCAGCTTTGTCGGTAAGTAAGCCATCGCTGTGAGGTTGTGCCAAGCAGCTATCGCTGGGGCTCATCATCAGGCTGGTGGTGGGAGTGCCGGTGCTAAGACCCATAAGACCCAGGGGAACCGAGGAACCCAAGGAGAAGGAGGAAGAGGATGGAGGGGTGGGACTCTGCTTGTCGCTGAGGGTGTTCTTCTTGACCCAGTACCTTATCGTGGTCTCGGGCACTCCAAATACCCTCTCGGCACTCCTGCTTCCGTGCTGTTTTGCGTGGTTGATCACTTCCTGTTTCTGGTAGGAATCGATGGACTTCCTGGTGCTCTTGAGCTTCTTCAAGATGCTCATCATATGGAGTGTTTTGGATTTCTGCTGGGCCAGAATGTCGGGGTCGATCGATGAAGCACTTGGACTATTGTTGCCTAAAGCCACCATGTGTGGGTCTGGACTCAGCATGCGCATTCTCTTGGGGGCAGAGCTGAAAGCATCTTCTGAAATGTTATCTGCCAGTTGATTAGAAGATTCCGAGAGAGTGTGGGACAACACAAAGCCTTCCAGGGGTACATGTAGTTCATTTCCCCCCTCTTCTTCCTCTTCCTCCTCGAGCTCGTCAAAGTCATCCTCACCGAACATCTGGGTCATGTCGTTCTCTCGTCTCACAATATCCATCACTTTCCCTGATTCAGATTTTGTGATGGCCAAGCTATGTCTCTTGAAGAACTTCTCCAGCCATCCCCGGGAGCACTTGAAATTGAGTTCCGGTCTTCGATCGTCGATCGTTTTCTTGGCATATTCGATGAACTTGTCCACATTGATGGCCACTCCGCCACTCTTCAATGCCATTAGCCCGCGGTATAGTTCGTCATCTAATTCTTTCCCATAGGTTACTTTTCTGCCACGAGTGATGTCGAAACCTTTGTGCTTCCAGTATCTTATCGTGGGCTCGTTGATCTCAAAGAGCTGGGCTGCCGGCCTGGTGCCATGTCTACTGGCATATTCCACCACCCTTCTCTTGATGTCTGCCGGAATGTAGTCGTACGTCATCCGCTTCTTTCTGGGAGGTTTGTGTGCCGGCATCTGCAGGTTTTCAGGTGACAGTGTCTCTTGGTCTTCTGACGCCACCATGTTGGTCTCATGCTATAAAAAACGATAATCATGAAGGACCATAAATGTACGATAAATAATGGTGGATTCATCTAAACTTCTCTTCCTACCAAGCATCCATCCTGAACTGCCACTCTTGGAAATTATCATTTGGAATTAGTAGATTACTAAGAATTACTGGAAAGGTATTGTGAATTACTGGATTTCTACCACCAGGGATATGACCACCAATAAATAATGAATGAGGTAGTAGCACCATTTCTCCTATTTCATATGCACCTAACTTGCCCCTCTCGTTGCAAGGTTATTTGAACAAGAATTTTAGCTCGTTTATTGTTTTTAATGTCCCAATTGTCACTCCCCCCCCCCCTTTCCCTCCCAAAGAAGCATGAAGCTTGCCAGCTATGCCCACTGTGAAAACACGACAGCCAGCAAAACCTGTTGTAATAACCTGGAACAGGCTAGTTCAAAGCCTACACATTCTCTAAGAGACAATAACACTTTTTTTGTTGAGGTGCTGAGGTTACACTCACATGCACATACATATTGGTGGGAGGGTTGCACATATAATAACATTCAGCCAAGCACCCAACTATTTTCCATGCTAAGGTGTGTGGGTTAGGTTGCCTGGGTGGGCACAAGAGTTGGACCTGGAAGCCTGGGAAAGACTGGAGGGCTGGGAATTGTGGGCTATCAGTTGTCTTAGTGGTTCTATATGGTTTGTTTTGGCTTCATACAGACTTGCTGCAAAGACAACATTTTGAATTTACAGCTGTGGGTTTGCAGTTGTTTTAAGCATACCAACAACTTTGTTTTGAAACTAGAGGGAGTTCAGATGCAGGGACACACAACAAGACCCAAACTCAATAGTGGCTATTTGAATGAGATGAAGAGAGAGATTTGAAGTTTTGATTGGTATGTATACTCCATAACAGTACTCAAAGTGTATTTGATTATTATACTCACAAACTTCATATCACATAACTGACGACTAGCGAGGTGGCAATAAAGGTGACCTTTCATTAGTTTGCCACAAGAGCTAAATTTTCACATTCAGACTTGTAAGCAAGGGGTGAGCACTATTCTTCACCGACGATTAGTTTTCTTTATGCAGCATCCTCAATATGCAAATTGCAAATACTTCAGTTACAAATCACTAATATGCACACCAGACCAGATAGGAGACATAAAAAAAGGGGGGGGGGGAAAGTTGGACATGAAAATGCTGTATCAAAGTTGGTTTTCATGCAGGGCATATATAATTAGCTGCATGTACAAGCACATAGGCAATGCTTCCTTGCCAACTCAGTTGGTCAACTAATCATCAGCTGACCTACAGGACTTGCACACGTTATCTTATTGTAATTCAGTTCTGTAGGTGCTCCAGGCAGTGCATGCACTTCCACAAGCAAGTATACGAAGACGAGCGACTACGCAGCAGAGCTTCGAGAAGCACATGATTGCCATTATATTCACAGTTGATCTCACTACGCTATTTCCTACGAGCCATTCACCTCACAAGAGATACCATAGCAACAGATTCCCCCGAACTCGCTCAGTCCCCAAATCAGTGCATAGCAAGCTTACTACGCTATTTCCTACGAGCCATTCACCTCACAAGAGATACCCCATAGCAACAGATTCCCCCGAACTCGCTCAGTCCCTAAATCAGTGCATAGCCAGCTCAGCCCAGGAAAAGGAGTCGTCTACGTTATACTTGGACATACTGCAATGCGCATAGGAAGTTGTATTCGCACTACTTAAGCCATGGATAGGGAGGATGACCAACAAAAGCCAAATACACACAGTTACACAAGTAGGTGATCTCCACGGATTTTTCACATTGATTATTAAGGGAGGGGCCAAGGTACACTGCTCTCCATTCAAAGTGCTTGTCCAGGGACATACACTCCACTTGTCAAGAAGACTCTAAGCCATCTAACACTTGTTGTCTTTTTTTCTTAGTTTTGTTTGTTTTTGTTTCTTCTAAATTGGCAAAGAAACCACCCTGGTTTCATGATGGAGGCTGCTTCATGATAGAAGACACTCCATTCACAATGGGGGGGGGGGGGGGGTTGACTGACTGGGAAGGCTGACTGGGAAGGAATCGGATTCCTGTAGTATATAACTATCAAATCTCAGCTGAACAAAGATAGTACAACAAAAGGCCATAGATGTATGATCCTATAAGCTTCATGAAGACACTGGCAGTTTCGCAGTCATAAATCCGTCTCGGTAAGGTAATAGGCTTTCTTAGCTTAGCTACATCTCAGTTACCTTGGCAGTACAGTATCGCAGCCGACATCTAGCTACGTACCTGGACAATGCTAGGAATCCAAATACCTGGGGATTTGCTAGCTCGCCTCAGCGGGGACAACTAAAAAGCTAGCTAGAGCTAGCCTGCAAATTACAACACGTCATTATATAGAGCTATAATATACCTGAACTCCGCTCCCCTCCGTAACGTGGAACTCGTCTTGAATTACGCTTGTGGTAGTTAGAGGCGTAGAGATAGAGGTCCGTCGTTCTTGATCCACTGTGACACTAAACGGTTGTGTAGTCCCTAGTGCAGTCAAACCTTCTTGGCTATCTTCTAGGTAAATACTGGACAATTCCTCCAGGCTTTGAGCCATCTCTTGGTTACGCAAAATTGCTCT
The DNA here is from genome assembly GCA_028752905.1 of Cladorhizidae sp. MBARI D1340-BT2. Classification (NCBI taxonomy): domain Eukaryota; kingdom Metazoa; phylum Porifera; class Demospongiae; order Poecilosclerida; family Cladorhizidae; species Cladorhizidae sp. MBARI D1340-BT2. Next base: position 15,274,835 of record JAQNBH010000012.1, on the reverse strand, counting down.
AACTGAGACCCTTCTGTCCGATAAATGGAAGTGGGCTGGGTTTAGAATCATTGTTCTGGCGCGGGGGATGGAAGTTTCTAAAATGACCTATGGAAACTCGCTCTAAATTTAGATTTGGCTTCTATGGAGCAGCGTTTCCTGTCGCTGTCGGAAGCTAGCGGTCATATTCTCGGGGGCGGTTAGAGAGAGGTTCAGGGCTCTTAATCCCCCGCCCCCCCCCCCCCATTCTTGAGGAAGTCGTGTGTGCTGCTGCTGCGCACTCTTTTTCATCTTGTAAGCAGTCGGTAAGAAGTCCGTAGTTGATATGGATCTACTGCTATGATATCTGGAAACTAACAGCTGACTATTCAGTCACACCTATTAAGGATCCTTTGCCTTTCAAAATCCTCCATCTGCCTCTAGGATTGTAGCTGTGTTTTTGTGTGAATGATTTTTTTGTGTGTACCCATAGTTACTGTTTCTCAAATTTTACAATCCTCCACTAAAAGAGAAGCTATGTTAGAACACTTTTGTGTCACTAAGAATGTGTGATCATTCATACAACGGAGTTGATGCCCTAAAACCTAAAAGCATAGACTCCAAACTTTTTCATACACCAGGGACAAAAACCACATCCTCCTTTTAATTAATTATAACCACACACAATTACATATACAATATTCAATTTTAAATATCCACGTAGAATCATTGCAAAAACGGCCAGATTTAGCTAATTGTGTTTCCTGAAAATGATATATATATATAATATATTGCAGTTCATTATTGGAAACAAAATTGCATGACCTATGGTTCTGAGGTGAAAGATTGTAACAAAATCAACCAGCTATATTGCTGAAATACAGCAATATAATCGAAATCTTGACCCATTTCAGCTATTACATTCAGCTGCAGAATGAGTTAGCTACTAACTTGAGTGCTGCTGGTTGTGTTCATTAGGTAATATATACCAGGGGTTCATATGCATATGGGAACACCTTGGGTTGTTCCAACCTCCTCTCCCCCTCCTCACCTGAAGAATTTGAGTCGCATGCTAATTTTTTTGGTGGATCATTTGCTACCTATTCACCTTGACATTCCCATCCAAATATGCATCAGAATCAATTGCACTGAGAGAAAAAAAATTCCTCGAGAAGGACTCCATACCTCCTAATTCGGAGTACTTCAAGGAGCACAGGTAATGCTCCCTCCCTCCCCAGCCCATCTCCTTCTCCCAATGGAAGATTGTGTATGAAACACAGTACCATATGGCAACTAAACAGCTAGCTAGTAACTGGCTGTGGAGCTGTCTAGCCACCTGTTTCCTGGCAGTCTTCTTGGAGGGAGAGGGGGGGGGGGGGGGGGAATGGGGAGTTACTAGTGACAGTGTTGACTAGAGATTATACATTGATAGAGCTGTTCATCATATGTTAGATTATAGTACGATTGGTCCGATGAACGATGCAGAACTGCATTCCAGCATTTCCTTGAGTTTGATGTACTCTGTGCTGTGTTTGCAGTTCACAATATAATGCAGTGTTACACAACATAACTCTCAGCTGGTGATGCAGGGGGGAGAGTTCATCAAGTAGCATGGTTGCTCAGACTAAGGTTGCTCTAGTAGACCAAGGTTCCTCAAGTAGACCAACGTTTGTTAAGTAGACCAAGGTTCCTCAAGTAGACCAAGGGGTTCCTCAAGTAGACCAAGGCTTGTTAAGTAGACCAAGGTTTTTAAGTAGACCAAGGTTCCCCAAGTAGTCTAACAGACCAAGGTTCCCCAATAGACCAAGTTTCCTCAAATGGACCACTTGTTCCTGTAAGCAGCTAGAGGGATATGCTGGTGCATCGAGTTCTCCCATTAATGACAAGTGATTTGCGATGCTTGATGACGACACAGCAGTGGTGTGTTTCATTTAGGGCATATAGAGGGCATATAATATTTTGGATTCTGGGAGGGGAGGAGTGAGAAAGACAGCCCGTGCTACAAACAGCATGGAATAAACGAGATGTGGCGAGTCCTTGCCAAGGAACTTTTTTCCTTTATTTCTCTTATAGAATTTGAATTCGGAATTGTTAGTGGACCTAGTAATCCACATGCATTCCTATACACTCGCTTGATAGTCGGTGTATTAGCTAAAAAATCTCAGGGGGCAGCAGTATTGGACTTTGGGGGGGGGGGGGGGGGGAGATTTCTCAGGAACTGCCCCCCCTCCATCTCACCCACTCCCTTCAGTATGAGACTTGTGTCTACTGCTTAAGTGTTAATTGGAATTAAGTAAGTTGTCTATGTGTGTACATGTGCAGTATGCAGCATTCATAGCACTGTGGTGGAGTGTGTGGGAGTGCTCTCATGAAGTCTATATGGCCTCCCTGTCTGAAATAAGACTACATACATAATTACTAAATGGTGCACCATGAAATTATGGCCGTGGAATAATAATTCTCGGTCTGCTGGGACGCAAAAATGGAAAATTCAATAATCAATTTGAAATTTACTCTTTTGATGTTTCGACCAGATGCTCTAGCCTTCAGGAATGAATTGTTCCACTGGGAATGTGATGCAACAATAGAAAATGACGCATATTTACTGTTCTCTCGCTGAATGTGATTAGTGATGAGCCTAAAGAACTACTTCATGGTCTTGCCCAATCAGAGCAGCTGAGCTGTACCTTGAGCTTGTCTGATGATGAAGCAGGCAGGAGGTGCTACAGAACATTACAGTACAAAGTCTAGCCAGAGAGAAGAAAGCTCCACTAGACCTGTCATGAGGAGCACCACATTCTGAAGCCATAGTAGCTACTTCAGCAATTCAAGAAGTGCTTGTACTATGATGCACGTCGTAGTCTCTCACCTTGTAGGAGGACCACGCTGCTGCGGCAACAGCCCTGCATTTCATGGTGAGGTTGGAATGGAAAGGGACGATGGACAAACAAAACACAAAAATAGAAATTATAGATGTCATCAAAGACGCATCGTTAGAAATTAAATTTAGAATCCATTTTACGCATAATTTGAATGACGCATAATTGGAAACTTTACAGTACCAACCAGCCAGGAGCCAATAGATATTTGGTTGCTGTTGTTGTGTTGTGTTGATGTTTTTATTATTGTTGTTATTTATTTGTTTGTTTGTTTTTGTTATTGTTGTTGTTGTTATTTATGTTTCTTTGTTTCTTTGTTAATTAATCAATCAATTAAATTTATTTATTTATTTATTTATTTATTTATTTATTTATTATAAACTATTTTAATATTTGTTTATTTGTTTATTTTTTATTTTTATTTTTTTGTTTTATTTATTTTTATTTTTATTTATTTTTTAATTTTTTTATTTTTTTTATTATTTATTTATTTATTTATTTATTTATTTATTTATTTATTTATTTATTTATTTATTTATTTATTTATTTATATTGAGAGACACTTGATATTACATTATGGACATATCACATATGCTGCTGCATAAGTTTAGTGTCATAGAACGGATGTGCTGACAGTGGTCATTGTACCCTGCATATCTCATCGCTCACTGTGTGTCCCTTCCTCTATGTTTTGTAATAGGTTCTGGTGGAGAAGGAGTGGATCTCCTGTGGACATAAGTTTTCTCAGGTATGGCATTCCTAATAGTATGTAGGTTGTCCAAATGCACACCCTAGACGTACTAGACAATGTTCGAACAGCGGCTGTCGAGCAAAGCCGTGTGGCCATGTACGGGTGGAAGCCAAACATCTATGATTGCTTGACTTGATTCTATCATTGTACTGAAGCATCTCTTAGCATTGTTTCCTAAGGTGGGGCAATGTTTTATTAAAGACTGAACACATTGGCTTCTGAGGTAATGAGGTCAATGGGAGGAGTTAATTAAGCATTGTTTCCTAAGGTGGGGGCAATGTTTTATTAAAGACTGAACACATTGGCTTCTGAGGTAATGAGGTCAATGGGAGGAGTTAATTAAGCATTGTTTCCTAAGGTGTGGGCAATGTTTTATTAAAGACTGAACACATTGGCTTCTGAGGTAATGAGGTCAATGGGAGGAGTTAATTAAGCATTGTTTCCTAAGGTGTGGGCAATGTTTTATTAAAGACTGAACACATTGGCTTCTGAGGTAATGAGGTCAATGGGAGGAGTTAATTAAGCATTGTTTCCTAAGGTGGGGGCAATGTTTTATTAAAGACTGAACACATTGGCTTCTGAGGTAATGAGGTAATGAGGTCAATGGGAGGAGTTAATTAAGCTAAGGTGGGGGCAATGTTTTATTAAAGACTGAACACATTGGCTTCTGAGGTAATGAGGTCAATGTGAGGAGTTAATTAAGCTCATGCACAGAATTGCGATGTTGCAGTTCACACATGTCCATGTACATGTATGCGGAGGCTGTTTGTTGCTGAGTGGTGATGAACGAACACAGAAATGGACGTATCCACACCTGCGGCAAAAATGGTTTTTGTGTGCTTGCTTCGCTTGAGAATAATCTACAGCCTCTGCCTGAGGGCTATCTGCAATATTTGCAGGAGTTCTCCTCTACAACACTGCATTTATTTATTGTTGGTACTGTTATGATCATCATCATTATTAATTATTAATTGTTACAATAATAGACTTGTGTGCGTGTCACTACTGGGCATGCACAGTGTAATACGTAGCAACTGTCGTCAACCAGTCAAATGCCACAAGGGTGAGGTTAAGCTACTGCAGCAGAGAGACTGAGGCAGAGAAGGCTGAAATGCACACTTACACAGACACAGAGACATGTACACATATGCATACACAGACATGTGCATGCACACACACACACACACACAGACAGACATGTACACACACACACACACAGACAGACATGTACACACACACACACACACACACACACACACACACACACACACACACACACACACTGGGCAACAAAAACCAGACCAAGGCACATGTTGCTGTTGTCTAGTTAACAAAGCTTGTCCATGTAAAATTAAGCATGGGAGAATGTTTGCCAGAAAATGGTACTGTATATGTGTGTAATCTTGGGGGCCAGAAAAAGAGCATAATTTGTTTTTATTGTGTGAATGCTGAAGAACAAGGATATAGTAACACATTCAGTGCTAAAGGAGGTTGACTCTTTCCGGGCAAAGTTTCGATGATTGGTGGGGGAAGGCTTTAAAAATTGTTTTGCAAGTGCAATGCTCAAGGAGAGGATATTCTGAAGCTTCAAATACTTCAGACGAAGCCAATCAATGAACAGTCAAGCACTCAAGTTAAAATGGAGTGAGAAGGAAGATAACTAGCCTTGTTGAAGTGACTGCTTTGATTTCTTCGTTTCCGGGGATGTGGGTTCAAAGAAATTGAGGGAAGCTGTTATTAGATGTTCATGATGTGTTGGTCTGTCTTGAGTACGAGGGTGAAGGGTAACATGTACTTCTCTCTGGTTAATAAGGAGATGCCTGGCATGAGGTTAAGGTAGTCTTGCCAACCTTACCATTCACCAAGTCATGACACTGGAGAAGGGTTTGGGAATATCTACCTATGCTCTTCAGAAATTTTGGTCAAGTCTATGAACTTCGAGTTTTCACATGACACTAGTGCAACTGGCCAAACACCTGCTCATGCTCTCGAGCTTGCATGTGATGGAGCAATTTCTTCTTACAGCAGCACCGAGACTGGGATATCCTCATTGCGAAGGGTTAATTAGGGCATTCTGGAAGGCTCTTCATGTATCTGCTGCATGCCTAGGGAACAGAGAGTCATCAGATACACACCTAGGGCACAGAGAGTCATCACCTACACACCTAGGGCACAGAGAGTCATCAGCTACACACCTAGGGCACAGAGTCATCAGCTACACACCTAGGGCACAGAGAGTCATCAGCTACACACCTAGGGCACAGAGAGTCATCATCTACACACCTAGGGCACAAAGAGTCATCAGCTACACACCTAGGGCACAGAGAGCCATCAGCTACACACCTAGGGTACAGAGAATCATCAGCTACACACCTAGGGTGTACAGAGAGTCATCAGCTATACACCTGTAGGACACAGAGAGTCATCAGCTACACACCTAGGACACAGAGAGTCATCAGCTACACACCTAGGACACAGAGAGTCATCAGCTACACACCTAGGACACAGAGTGTCATCAGCTGCACACCTGGCACAGAGAGTCATCAGCTGCACACCTAGGGCACAGAGAGCCATCACCTACACACCTAGGGCACAGAGAGTCATCAGCTGGCACAGAGAGTTATCAGCTGCACACCTAGGGCATAGAGAGTCATCACCTAGGGCACAGAGAGTCATCAGCTAATACCTAGGGCACAGAGTGTCATCAGCTGCACACCTAGGGCACAGAGAGTAATCAGTTGCACACCTAGGGCACAGAGAGTCATCAGTTGCACACAAACTATCAATAATTCAAACGAAATCTGGATGCATGTATAAAGTACCTGGATGACCATCTACATGCAGGCGGCCATGACTGCATGTGCAAGCCAATGAGAGCACAATGAGGGTCTATTAGCTTCAGCATTGCAACTACAGTAGGTATCCTACGCTGAAGAGACAAATTTATTACTCAAGTAAAAATACTGTAATACATGTAGCTTACGCTGATGCTGCTGAAGTATGGAGTGGCTATTTTGCTCCAGAAATATTGGCAGAATAATGTTTGGAAGAAGATTTGAGCTACTGCCTCACGCTCATGCACTTCTATGGTGCAGTAAGCAACCACACCTCTCCATCAGCGACTGTGAGTAGTTGTCAAGATTTGGTCATTCCTGGACATAATCACTGAAGCCTTACAATCAGTCCACACACCATCTCTTGAGGAAAACATATGTGGATTAGTGAAACTCTCTGATACAGTCCATGCCTAATAAGCAAACCAATTGGGTCGTACAAGCCAGAGTGATGGCGGGTGTGTGCACACCTAACTGTGCACAGTATGTATGATATGCTTATATTCATCTCCATAAACTATAGGCAGGGAGCAGGCAAATAGATCACAGCAAGGTTTGGCTGACAGGGTGCTAGTGAGACCTCTGTGTGGTACACCTCACATAAAGCTTCATCACTCTCCGCTGATCAGATCAACAATGGCGTTCAAGCTTGTGGCACTAGGAGGTCCAACTCGAAGGGGCTGTCCCATTCATTCCAGGCCGTGAATCTTGATAGGGTAATAACAGGAATAGTGAACCGAGTGGTAAGCCATTGTTACCTTTTGACAGGAGCGGTGCTCTGGTTAGCGTGGGATAGGACGAGCAAGTTGTTGGTATGCTATCAACTTTATCCTCAAGCCCAGGAGGACTGGTTACATGGGGGGGGGATCACTGTGGTTGAGGTTGATGAGAGTGATTTGATCTGGCTGTAATAAATGCTTATAATATGAACTAATGATAGCTACTCACCCAACCCTACTTTCGCCTGGGGGTAGCATGTGGGCTCCTTGAAGGTCACCGCCCAATAAACCAAACAGGAGTGATATATTCCTCCAAAAGGTGAACCTCCCGTCAGGCTAACATAAGGGCATTCCCAGGAAGGATTTAGAAGAGACACTTCATTTTGAGCTAGCACATTCTGTGAAGTACACTGTGTCCACAACAACAAGAGATCACAAGATACTGAAAATAACACCATTGCACCTACTGTACTGTCAGACTAGCATTCAAAACTACACTATTACTACCACTATGACTGCTAGCTGTGTATACCACATGCATTGTGTAATACACTATCACATGTATTGTAACTATGACTGCTAGCTGTGTATATTTATGATACACTACCACATGTATTGTAACTATGACTGCTAGCTGTGTATATTTATAATACACTACTACATGTATTGTAACTATGACTGCTAGCTGTGTATATTTATAATACACTACCACATGTATTGTAACTATGACTGCTAGCTGTGTATATTTATAATACACTACCACATGTATTGTAACTATGACTGCTAGCTGTGTATATTTATAATACACTACCACATGTATTGTAACTATGACTGCTAGCTGTGTATATTTATGATACACTACCACATGTATTGTAACTATGACTGCTAGCTGTGTATATTTATAATACACTACCACATGTATTGTAACTATGACTGCTAGCTGTGTATATTTATAATACACTACTACATGTATTGTAACTATGATTGCTAGCTGTGTATATTTATAATACACTACCACATGTATTGTAACTATGACTACTAGCTGTGTATATTTATGATACACTATCACATGTATTGTAACTATGACTGCTAGCTGTGTATATTTATAATACACTACCACATGTATTGTAACTATGACTGCTAGCTGTGTATATTTATAATACACTACCACATGTATTGTAACTATGACTGCTAGCTGTGTATATTTATAATACACTACCACATGTATTGTAACTATGACTGCTAGCTGTGTATATTTATAATACACTACCACATGTATTGTAACTATGACTACTAGCTGTGTATATTTATAATACACTACTACATGTATTGCAACTATGACTGCTAGCTGTGTATATTTATAATACACTACCACATGTATTGTAACTATGACTGCTAGCTGTGTATATTTATAATACACTACCACATGTATTGTAACCATGACTGCTAGCTGTGTATATTTATAATACACTACCACATGTATTGTAACTATGACTGCTAGCTGTGTATATTTATGATACACTACTACATGTATTGTAACTATGACTGCTAGCTGTGTATATTTATGATACACTACCACATGTATTGTAACTATGACTGCTAGCTGTGTATATTTATGATACACTACCACATGTATTGTAACTATGACTGCTAGCTGTGTATATTTATAATACACTACCACATGTATTGTAACTATGACTGCTAGCTGTGTATATTTATAATACACTACTACATGTATTGTAACTATGACTGCTAGCTGTGTATATTTATAATACACTACCACATGTATTGTAACTATGATTGCTAGCTGTGTATATTTATAATACACTACCACATGTATTGTAACTATGACTGCTAGCTGTGTATATTTATAATACACTACCACATGTATTGTAACTATGACTGCTAGCTGTGTATATTTATAATACACTATCACATGTATTGTAACTATGACTGCTAGCTGTGTATATTTATAATACACTACCACATGTATTGTAACCATGACTGCTAGCTGTGTATATTTATAATACACTACCACATGTATTGTAACCATGACTGCTAGCTGTGTATATTTATAATACACTACCACATGTATTGTAACTATGACTGCTAGCTGTGTATATTTATAATACACTACCACATGTATTGTAACTATGACTGCTAGCTGTGTATATTTATTATACACTATCACATGTATTGTAACTATGACTGCTAGCTGTGTATATTTATAATACACTACCACATGTATTGTAACCATGACTGCTAGCTGTGTATATTTATAATACACTACCACATGTATTGTAACTATGACTGCTAGCTGTGTATATTTATGATATACTATCACATGTATTGTAACTATGACTGCTAGCTGTGTATATTTATAATACACTACCACATGTATTGTAACTATGACTGCTAGCTGTGTATATATGATACACTATCACAAGAATTGTAACTATGACTGCTAGCTGTGTATATTTATAATACCCCACATGTATTGTAACTATGACTGCTAGCTGTGTATATTTATAATACACTACCACATGTATTGTAACTATGACTGCTAGCTGTGTATATTTATAATACACTACCACATGTATTGCAACTATGACTGCTAGCTGTGTATATTTATGATACACTATCACATGTATTGTAACTATGACTGCTAGCTGTGTATATTTATAATACACTACCACATGTATTGTAACTATGACTGCTAGCTGTGTATATTTATGATACACTACCACATGTATTGTAACTATGACTGCTAGCTGTGTATATTTATAATACACTACTACATGTATTGTATGACTGCTAGCTAGGTCCTATTCTTTAATATTAATTTTTTTATGATAAATAATAAATAAATAAATATATAATTATTATTTTATTATTAACTATTACATAATTATAATTATTTATTAACTATTACATAATTATAATTAATAGTTAATCATAAATAATAATTATATAATAGATAATAATTTAATAATAAACTCTCAACTAACTTCCAGTTGACATAACGATAATATTACAATGACCTTCTTAATAGTCAACTGTGGGGAGTACTACATAGGGGAGACCAACAGAAGACCGGAGACAAATGTCAAGATGCTTGAAAAAAGTGTGCTAAAGAGAAGTCTGCAATTGCTGAACATGCGACAATGAACTTCCTATTTTGTGGGAGGAAGCCACCATCTTGGACCAGTCCAGAAGACAGAAGGAACTGCTAGTGAAGGAGGCATTGCACATCAGCCTAGCGCGGTTCAATCAAGACTATGGAATGGACTTGCCTGGCTGCTGGGGAGCCACTCTCAAGAGCCTGAACTCTAAATCATGGCCACCATAATTTTATATGAATACTCTCCTCTGACATTGTAAAAAGCTTTAAGATTCATCTTTAAATCAGCCTTTTGGTCCTAAAGCCAGCATTTCAACTGAAATACTTTGGTCTTCAACAAGGCAAAGCAAAATGTTGTCATCCTTCCAGTAGACCAAGGAGATGCCACCTGGCATTATGGAAAGGTGATCATCATTCATAACTTAACAAGTGACACCCGCAAATTACTGAGACAGAACCCAACCAAGTCACAGGAAAAAACAACTGATGAGCTGTACACTTATCTAAGAGTTTAGAGAGGACAGGGGAGGTATCAACTGTGTGGTACACTTAAGTAAGAGTTTAGAGAGGACAGGGAAGGTATCAACTGTGTGGTACACTTATCTAACAGTTTAGAGAGGACAGGGGAGGTATCAACTGTGTGGTACACTTATGTAAGAGTTTAGAGAGGACAGGGGATGTATCAACTGTGAGGTACACTCATGTAAGAGTTTAGAGAGGACAGGGAAGGTATCAACTGTGTGGTACACTTATGCAAGAGTTTAGAGAGGACAGGGGAGGTATCAACTGAGTTGCATAATAAACTTAGCCAACAGGAAGTTGACCATCTTTGTTGTTTAGCCTTCTAGAAATACACAAAACAAGGAAGAAAGCAAGCACGAGACTTATTGTTTCATGCGTAGATATTCCTGCAGGCAGAGCAACTTTCAATGTGTAGTACAGAACTTTGACCTTTGCTCTTGCAGGAAAATGTGTGAAGGACTCGAGACATTTTTGGATGTAATAAAAAATATTTGTCTTAGTTCAGATGAGGTGCTGGTCAGTTTTGATGGAGTGTCTCCTTTCACTTGTGTGCCCACCGGTGAGGCTGAGGATGTGATTCCATGGCATGCTGAAGGAGGATGAGACCCAGGAGGAGAGACTGCATTGCTGCCATGACCGAATCACTGAACTGTTGGAGATTTGTTTAAAATCAACTTATTTCAGCTTCAAGGAGCCAGAGAGAAGGGGCTGCTGCTATGGGCTCTCCTCTCTGCTGTGGTGGCCAATTTTATACATGGAGTTCTTTGAGGAGCTGGCCTTGAGGTTGGCACCAACAAAACCTGTCCTATGAAAAAGGTCTGTAGCTGATATATTCTGCGTAATGAGGAGAGGGCCAGAAAAAGAACTCCTAAACCTTCTGAACAACATTGACCTACAATCAAAGAACACTGAAGTTGGAGAAGGATGGCAAACTTGCTTTCCTCGAATGCTTACTACATAGGAGAGGAGCAGATGGCATGTTGGACAGATACCTTCACTTGGTTGACACCACCCAGTTCATGTCGAAGAGGTATTGTCAAGGGTCTCTATGACAGAGCCAGAAGAGTGACTACAACCCAAGAAGAACTGAACAGGGAGACTGACTATCTTCGCCGAGTATTTTCTAACAATGGCTACCCAATGCCGTTCATCCACTCGGCTTCAAGAAAGTCACAAGGGGAAGGAAGAAGAAAGGACAAGGAATGTGAAAATCGTGAATCAATCCACCCTCCTTCCCTAATTATATGTACATGTGTGTGGAAAGTTTGATGCCAGAGTTGCTGGCTTGACATTAAGATCTCAGCTTACCAGCGTCCAAGATAAGTTGGACACCACCATGATGTCATCAGTTGTGTATAGGGTTCCTTGCAGGTGTGGGAAAGTGTGCATTGGTGAGACAATGAGGAGGTTGGAGACCGGAATCAAGGAACGTAAAGATGCTTGCAGAAAGGGAGAGCTTGAGAAGTCGGCTATCACAGAGCATGTTAGTCGGACAATTCCTGAATCATGAGCCTTGTTGTGTGAAACGCTTTGCCAGCAAGTGTGTGGGTGTGTTGTGCTGTTTTTTAATTTGCTCTGATGAAGACTGAGCTATTTGGTTGAAATGTCTTCAGAACAAGAAGCTGATTTAAAGATGAAGAAATCATAAATTACACCATAATTAGTGTATATTCAGTAAATTATCATTCTTTGTATAATATCAAGCATGTGTGTTTTTCATATATAAAAAAAAAAATTATATTGATTTTTAATTGTTAATTTTCTTTCTTTACTTATTTGTTACAATTTTTTCTTATTTAATGTTTATTTATCTATTAATTTATTATATTTGTTTATTGGTATTATTATTTACTTATTTTTTAATTTTGATATTATTCTATATTAGGTATTATTTATTATGTTATTGTTTTTTTTTTGGGGGGGGGGGTGTTGATTTAGATAGATTTTAAATTTGTGTTGTATTTTTGCCGCATCTGGTTCCAATGCTGGACGTGTGTGCTGAGGTGTGGTTTCTATCACATGGTTGATAGCTAGCTACCGGTCAAGCTCATGCGGGTCTCAACATCTCATAATTCCTGACAGAGAGAAGGCTGAGGATGAATGGTCGGTTGTGAGGGTGACAAGGAGAATGGTGAGGATGGATGGTGAAAGGGTTCGGTGAAGTGTCAGATTGTTGAGCACGTCATGGCAGACTTTCAGTTTCTGAGTTGTCCTTCTGGCAGATAGAGTTTGCCAGGCTAAGTAGGCCAGCAGAGATGGGTAGTCCAATGACCACCACTTGGTTGTGATTCTGCCTGCAGAGCACCGGGTGCTTTCTTGTATAGCAATGTCGGTTGACTGATAGGTATCCCAGACTTCACTATAAGAGTCTAGCTTTGGTTGACTGATAGGTATCCCAGACTTCACTATAAGAGTCCAGCTTTGGTTGACTGATAGATATCCCAGACTTCACTATAAGAGTCCAGCTTTGGTTGACTGATAAGTATCCCAGACTTCACTATAAGAGTCCAGCTTTGGTTGACTGATAGGTATCCCAGACTTCACTATAAGAGTCCAGCTTTGGTTGACTGATAGATATCCCAGACTTCACTATAAGAGTCCAGCTTTGGTTGACTGATAGGTATCCCAGACTTCACTATAAGAGTCCAGCTTTGGTTGACTGATAGATATCCCAGACTTCACTATAAGAGTCCAGCTTTGGTTGACTGATAAGTATCCCAGACTTCACTATAAGAGTCCAGCTTTGGTTGACTGATAGGTATCCCAGACTTCACTATAAGAGTCCAGCTTTGGTTGACTGATAGATATCCCAGACTTCACTATAAGAGTCCAGCTTTGGTTGACTGATAAGTATCCCAGACTTCACTATAAGAGTCCAGCTTTGGTTGACTGATAGGTATCCCAGACTTCACTATAAGAGTCCAGCTTTGGTTGACTGATAGATATCCCAGACTTCACTATAAGAGTCTAGCTTTGGTTGACTGATAAGTATCCCAGACTTCACTATAAGAGTCTAGCTTTGGTTGACTGATAGATATCCCAGACTTCACTATAAGAGTCCAGCTTTGGTTGACTGATAGGTATCCCAGACTTCACTATAAGAGTCCAGCTTTGATTGACTGATAGGTATCCCAGACTTCACTATAAGAGTCCAGCTTTGGTTGACTGATAGATATCCCAGACTTCACTATAAGAGTCCAGCTTTGGTTGACTGATAGATATCCCAGACTTCACTATAAGAGTCCAGCTTTGGTTGACTGATAGGTATCCCAGACTTCACTATAAGAGTCCAGCTTTGGTTGACTGATAGATATCCCAGACTTCACTATAAGAGTCCAGCTTTGGTTGACTGATAGGTATCCCAGACTTCACTATAAGAGTCCAGCTTTGGTTGACTGATAGATATCCCAGACTTCACTATAAGAGTCCAGCTTTGGTTGACTGATAGATATCCCAGACTTCACTATAAGAGTCTAGCTTTGTTTGACTGATAGATATCCCAGACTTCACTATAAGAGTCTAGCTTTGGTTGACTGATAAGTATCCCAGACTTCACTATAAGAGTCCAGCTTTGGTTGACTGATAAGTATCCCAGACTTCACTATAAGAGTCCAGCTTTGGTTGACTGATAAGTATCCCAGACTTCACTATAAGAGTCCAGCTTTGGTTGACTGATAGATATCCCAGACTTCACTATAAGAGTCCAACTTTGGTTGACTGATAGGTATCCCAGACTTCACTATAAGAGTCCAGCTTTGGTTGACTGATAGATATCCCAGACTTCACTATAAGAGTCCAACTTTGGTTGACTGATAGATATCCCAGACTTCACTATAAGAGTCCAGCTTTGGTTGACTGATAGGTATCCCAGACTTCACTATAAGAGTCCAGCTTTGGTTGACTGATAAGTATCCCAGACTTCACTATAAGAGTCCAGCTTTGGTTGACTGATAGATATCCCAGACTTCACTATAAGAGTCCAGCTTTGGTTGACTGATAGGTATCCCAGACTTCACTATAAGAGTCCAGCTTTGGTTGACTGATAAGTATCCCAGACTTCACTATAAGAGTCTAGCTTTGGTTGACTGATAGGTATCCCAGACTTCACTATAAGAGTCCAGCTTTGGTTGACTGATAGGTATCCCAGACTTCACTATAAGAGTCCAGCTTTGGTTGACTGATAGGTATCCCAGACTTCACTATAAGAGTCCAGCTTTGGTTGACTGATAAGTATCCCAGACTTCACTATAAGAGTCTAGCTTTGGTTGACTGATAGATATCCCAGACTTCACTATAAGAGTCCAGCTTTGTTTGACTGATAGATATCCCAGACTTCACTATAAGAGTCCAGCTTTGTTTGACTGATAGATATCCCAGACTTCACTATAAGAGTCCAGCTTTGGTTGACTGATAGGTATCCCAGACTTCACTATAAGAGTCCAGCTTTGTTTAACTGATAGATATCCCAGACTTCACTATAAGAGTCCAGCTTTGGTTGACTGATAAGTATCCCAGACTTCACTATAAGAGTCTAGCTTTGGTTGACTGATAGATATCCCAGACTTCACTATAAGAGTCCAGCTTTGTTTGACTGATAGATATCCCAGACTTCACTATAAGAGTCCAGCTTTGTTTGACTGATAGATATCCCAGACTTCACTATAAGAGTCCAGCTTTGTTTGACTGATAGATATCCCAGACTTCACTATAAGAGTCCAGCTTTGGTTGACTGATAGATATCCCAGACTTCACTATAAGAGTCCAGCTTTGTTTGACTGATAGATATCCCAGACTTCACTATAAGAGTCCAGCTTTGTTTGACTGATAGATATCCCAGACTTCACTATAAGAGTCCAGCTTTGATTGGATGACTGTGCGATTAATTTGGTTCTTGACTTGGGGTTGGAGTGTTCGTTGGCCGAGGCCTACATGTTGCTCCGCCTACTTGCAAGTACTCTTGATGTGGTTAGACCATTTGAAGTTGACCCCATGAGGTGTTGGACAGAGTCACACGTAGAGAGATTGGATGACCATTAGCCCTGAGTTGATATTAGACTGCCTGATGGAGTTATCGGACGATGGTTAATTTTGGAGTGATTTGGAGTTAGGCAATTGGCTTGTATCTGGTCATCGGAATCTCATTGATATCCACTTGGAGTTGGTGTTAGTTCAGAATCAATGTCCATTGGTTTGTGCAATGCGATACCATTAGCATAAAGAATCAAGCTCAGCATTGCTGGATAGGGTGTACATGTTAAACAGCAGTGGGTCCAGGAAGGAACCCTGCGGCCCACCCGATGTCACTGGTACTAATAGACAGGGGTCCATCAACTGCTCTCTGTTTGTGAGATTGTCTCTTAACCAGGGCAGGAGAGGGCTTCTCCTTACCAGGGTAGGAGAGGACCTCTCTTAACCAGGGTAGGAGGGGGCTTCTCTTTACCAGGGTAGGAGAGGGCCTCTCTTTACCAGGGCAGGAGAGGGCCTCTGTTAACCAGGGTAGGAGAGGGCCTCTGTTAACCAGGGTAGGAGAGGGCTTCTCTTAACCAGGGTAGGAAAGGACATCTCTTACAGGGTAGGAGAGGTCTCTTAACCAGGGTAGGAGAGGACCTCTCTTTACCAGGGTAGGAGAGGTCTCTTAACCAGGGTAGGAGAGGGCCTCTGTTAACCAGGGTAGGAGAGGTATCTTAACCAGGGTAGGAGAGGTCTCTTAACCAGGGTAGGAGAGGGCCAGAAATGCCAATCTTCTGCATGGAGTTGGCAATTTACATGTGAAGTACAGGTTCGAAGGCACTTTGAAGAGAAAATAAAAACAGGCTGCTTGATGGGTGTTCGTGAGCGCTGGTGCCTCTCAGGAGGTACAGAAAGCGGCTCTGGCAAGTTGGCAGAACATTTGTTGGAATAGCTGTGAGATTTCTAGGAGGACAATCCTTTCCAAGGCTTTGAAATTAGAGATAGAAGAGAGATGGCTCTGTTGTTGGAAGGAGAGGAGAGATCACCATCTTTTAGAATTAGAGATAGAAGAGAGACAGTTCTGTTGTTGGAAGGAGAGGAGAGATCACCATCTTTTAGAATTAGAGATAGAAGAGAGACCGTTCTGTTGTTGGAAGGAGAGGAGAGATCACCATATTTTAGAATTAGAGATAGAAGAGAGACAGTTCTGTTGTTGGAAGGAGAGGAGAGATCACCATCTTTTAGAATTAGAGATAGAAGAGAGACAGTTCTGTTGTTGGAAGGAGAGGAGAGATCACCATCTTTTAGAATTAGAGATAGAAGAGAGACAGTTCTGTTGTTGGAAGGAGAGGGAGAGATCACCATCTTTTAGAATTAGAGATAGAAGAGAGACAGTTCTGTTGTTGGAAGGAGAGGAGAGATCACCATCTTTTAGAATTAGAGATAGAAGAGAGACAGTTCTGTTGTTGGAAGGAGAGGAGAGATCACCAACTATTAGAATTAGAGATAGAAGAGAGACAGTTCTGTTGTTGGAAGGAGAGGAGAGATCACCATCTTTTAGAATTAGAGATAGAAGAGAGACAGTTCTGTTGTTGGAAGGAGAGGAGAGATCACCATATTTTAGAAGAGAGACAGTTCTGTTGTTGGAAGGAGAGGAGAGATCACCATCTTTTAGAATTAGAGATAGAAGAGAGACAGTTCTGTTGTTGGAAGGAGAGTAGAGATCACTATCTTTTAGAATTAGAGATAGAAGAGAGACAGTTCTGTTGTTGGAAGGAGAGGAGGGGTCACGGAATTGGAGTGGCATTTGAGATCTTCCATAGATCAACTTGTTTAAGTGATGAGCTGAAGATTGATCCACATATAATGACAGGAGTGATGCACTTGTGTTGTCAGATAGACGTGGGCCATGCGTTGGAGCTGAGTTGGGGTGGTGGCCATTGAACCTGAATTACTTGATATGCACGACCACTTAAGAATGCTTGGCCATGCTTGTGATGAGGGCTGTTTGTGTGGTTGCTATTGGCGTCCTTCACTAACTTGGATTGTTGCTCTCCCATTAGGCCTGCATGTATAAAAGGCCCAGCAGTTGTAGGACGAGTCTTGCACGAGAGCAGTTGATATACCACAAAGATTCTGCCGTCTAGCAAACCTCCACTATAAGAACTTTTAAAACATTTTGATTAGTGCCATACTTTGTTCAAATGCTCACAATCGTTCAGAAGCAATTTGCAGCATGACACTGACATGTGCCACACATTAACTCTAGCTATAGCCAGAGGCATGATACTGACATGTGCCACACATTAACTCTAGCTATAGCCAGTGGCATGATACTGACATGTGCCACACTTTAACTCTAGCTATAGCCAGTAGACATGTGCCACACATTAACTCTAGCTATAGCCAGTGGCATGATACTGACATGTGCCACACATTAACTCTAGCTATAGCCAGTGGCATGATACTGACATGTGCCACACTTTAACTCTAGCTATAGCCAGTGGCATGATACTGACATGTGCCACACTTTAACTCTAGCTATAGCCAGTGGCATGATACTGACATGTGCCACACATTAACTCTAGCTATAGCCAGTAGCATAATATGACATGTGCCACACATTAACTCTAGCTATAACCAGTGGCATGATACTGACATGTGCCACACATTAAATCTAGCTATAACCAGTGGAATGATACTGACGTGTGCCACACAAATTCTAAGCTATAACCAGTGCTGACGTGTGCCACACTTTAACTTACAACCTCTCAAGAATCAGATGACCTATGAACCATCCCTTCTGTGTGGTTATCATACAGAGTCTGTGTTCAAACATTTACAAATGGAGATATGCAATAGAAGGAGGAGTTTTGCATTATGCATCTTCTAATAAATGTGCAGCTCCATTCATCACATTTGGTATTCTATTAATTGTGCGTTGAACACGCAATTTCTTGTGTGGGTAGAATATTTGTGCAAAGGAAAGAATTGGAGCATCTGTTTAGCATTCCAGAGCTTGAATGTGGAGGCATTCAATGCATTTCTTGAGTCTCTCTGACCAAGCAACCTTAACTGGCTCTTGTCTCTCTGGCAGAGCAACCTTAACTGACTCTTGTCTCTCTGGCTGAGCAACCTTAACTGACTCTTGTCTCTCTGGTGGAGCATCCTTAACTGGCTCTTGTCTCTCTGGCTGAGCAACCTTAACTGACTCTTGTCTCTCTGGCGGAGCATCCTTAACTGGCTCTTGTCTCTCTGGCGGAGCAACCTTAACTGACTCTTGTCTCTCTGGCGGAGCAACCTTAACTGACTCTTGTCTCTCTGGCAGAGCAACCTTAACTGACTCTTGTCTCTCTGGCGGAGCATCCTTAACTGGCTCTTGTCTCTGGCTGAGCAACCTTAACTGACTCTTGTCTCTCTGGCGGAGCATCCTTAACTGGCTCTTGTCTCTCTGGCTGAGCAACCTTAACTGACTCTTGTCTCTCTGGCGGAGCATCCTTAACTGACTCTTGTCTCTCTGGCGGAGCAACCTTAACTGACTCTTGTCTCTCTGGCGGAGCAACCTTAACTGACGCTTGTCTCTCTGGTGGAGCATCCATAACTGACTCTTGTCTCTCTGGCTGAGCAACCTTAACTGACTCTTGTCGCTCTGGCTGAGCAACCTTAACTGGCTCTTGTCTCTCTGGCGGAGCATCCTTAACTGGCTCTTGTCTCTCTGGCTGAGCAACCTTAACTGACTCTTGTCTCTCTGGCTGAGCAACCTTAACTGACTCTTGTCTCTCTGGCAGAGCAACCTTAACTGGCTCTTGTCTCTCTGGCGGAGCATCCTTAACTGGCTCTTGTCTCTCTGGCTGAGCAACCTTTACTGACTCTTGTCTCTCCGGCTGAGCATCCTTAACTGGCTCTTGTCTCTCTGGCTGAGCAACCTTAACTGACTCTTGTCTCTCTGGCGGAGCATCCTTAACTGACTCTTGTCTCTCTGGCGGAGCAACCTTAACTGACTCTTGTCTCTCTGGCGGAGCAACCTTAACTGACTCTTGTCTCTCTGGTGGAGCATCCTTAACTGACTCTTGTCTCTCTGGCTGAGCAACCTTAACTGACTCTTGTCTCTCTGGTGGAGCAACCTTAACTGACTCTTGTCTCTCTGGCGGAGCAACCTTAACTGACTCTTGTCTCTCTGGCGGAGCAACCTTAACTGACTCTTGTCTCTCTGGCGGAGCAACCTTAACTGACTCTTGTCTCTCTGGTGGAGCATCCTTAACTGACTCTATCTCTGGCTGAGCAACCTTAACTGACTCTTGTCTCTCTGGCGGAGCAACCTTAACTGACTCTTGTCTCTCTGGCGGAGCAACCTTAACTGACTCTTGTCTCTCTGGCTGAGCAACCTTAACTGACTCTTGTCTCTCTGGCGGAGCAACCTTAACTGACTCTTGTCTCTCTGGCGGAGCAACCTTAACTGGCTCATATGATCAGGTGCAAGTCACAAGTTACAAGCACTTTATTTCAGCCAACAGAGGAAGAAAGAATTTTTTTGTGCATTTGTGTGTCAGTGTCTGAATTGTTGTCCTTTCTTATGATCCCCCCCCCCCCCCCCCCCCCCACCAGGCAGGCATTGGGTACAATAGTTCATTGAATGGTGCTATACCGTACATACCCTGCCATTCCGCCCTCACCTTGTGAAGTTACTCTAACATGCAGGGCAGCTGTATCTAGAAAAGATTTAGGTTTCTCACTTGCAAACCCGCCTTCTTGGACTCGCGATCCAGCCTTGTTTCCATATGTGCTTATCTTAGTTTAAAGTCAGTCCCACCTCCCCCAAATATTTGTTTGTCTCATGCACCTGACCCTTCCCCCAAATATTTATAAGCCTCGTGCACCTGACCCCCTCCCAACCCCCTCCCACAAATATTTGTGAGTCTCATGCACCTACCTCCCTGCTGTTCATTTCAGCCTGCCTTGCCTTGAATGTCCAAGTTTGAACCCTGCAGATCTAATATATCTCATAACAACATTTAAAATAATCTTCGAAGACTATATATATTTACATAATTGGTACCATTCATGACAACTTCAGTACTAGATGATTCCAAATTCCACAGCACATGTGCACGACTAGTCTGTTTCTCAATTATGGAAAAGCAGTGTGTGTAAATATTTATGAGCCGGTAAGGGTCATCAACTCAATTTTGCCAGCAATTTTGCCAGCTCTCCTGCTGAATAATAGTCAGAACTGACCATTCATTGGAATCTCATTCTTTTTTGCTCTTTAGTTTGTGGCAAGTCCTTGAAGGAGGCTCCCTCTGATCCTCTATCGAGGGGTTGCCTCTAATACTAATAAGAATAACAACAAGAACAACGCAAAGGAGAAGGAAACAAGATGGGAGCCATGGAGACATGACGACCCTTTCCCAAGACTGTAGCCATGCGGACAACCACTGGATGACCCTTTAGCAAGTCTGTAGCCACATGGGACCACTGGATGACCCTTTACCACTGGATGACTGTTGACCAAGACTGTAGCCACGTGACTGACCCTGGATGACCAAGATTGTAGCCATGTGGCCGACTATTGGATGACCCTGTACCAAGACTGTAGCCACGTGGCTGACCCTGGATAACCCTTTACCAAGATTTTAGCCATGTGGACGACTTGGATGACCCTCCATGTAGCCATGTAGACGAACACTGGAGGACCCTTTACCAAGATTTTAGCCATACAAACCACTGAATGACTCTTTACCAAGACTGTAGCTATGTGCACGGCCACTGGAAGACCCTTTACCAAGACTGTAGCCATGTGCACGACCACTGGATGACCCTTTACCAAGACTGTAGCCATCTAATACTAGTTGGACAAGTCCACAGCTGTGTAGATGAACAGTGGAGCGACCCTTTACCAAGATATAACAACCAATAAATCACCCTTTACCAAGGTTCTAGACATCTAGATGACCACTAGTATATGACTCTTTACCAAGACTGTAGCATTGTCGATGACCACTAGTCGGATGGTCCATTACCACTTACAGCAATATAATATATGGTAAAGGATCATCTAGCATGTTGTGGTCTAGACTTAATGGGTATGGCTAATTTTTTTAACAAGTCAATCAAGTATCTAGTTTAATTAATTAATTAATTTATGTTTCTATATGTGACTCTGTTGCTTGTTCGTTTGTTTAATAATTTATTATGGCAATATATGCAAGGCATTTGGTGGCATGCGATGGAGAAAGGGGAAAACGAACATTGGAGGAAACTAGAAATCCTGTCATTTCCGTGCTCCAGACATTGTCCTAAGCTTGGCATACCTAAATCCACAATATCGAATACTTATCTGTACATTATCAGTGAAGACAGTTCAATATGTGAAAATAACTGCCTAACTCCAGTTTTTCAATGGATTCTGGTATTGCTGGGCATGATAATTAACATACCAAAACAAAAATCTACATGTAGTTGATTCTGACCCCGAAAACGGTGTATTTTTTTTCAAAATGGCATCCAAAATGGCTGCCTGGAGCTTAAAATGGCTACATGTATGTCCCAGTTACTATTCAACGTAGAAAGGTGGTTTTGGTATCCAACCCTAGAGGGTTCAAGGAACCCTAGGCTTTAGGGCTCAAGGAATCCTAGGTTTTAGGGCTCAGGAACCCATTGTCCAAGTTTATCCGTCGCAGCAGCCATTTATGGTCAGGTTTCAGATCAGATCTTGTAACCGAACAGATGATGAGGTCGTTGAAAACCACGGGAAGTCTGAGTAGGGCAGCGGAATGTCTGAAGAGCAGAGAGCACTTTGGACCATGTCAAGCCCCATGACACCAGGATCAACATCACAATGCAGGTGTTGACAAACCCGTCATGCACTACATGTGAACAGCACAATGACTTGTCGGAGGCAAGGGTGAAAAGGGATGCTGCTGACCTGGAGGAGATCACTGTTTAAAACTTGTCGGATGATCACCTTTCTTGCCGGACCTTACGGAACATTTGTGGCTCAGGAAGGTGTGAATGTGCACGAATATGAGTCTATTGGACGCAACATCATGCACATAAGTTGATCGGACAGCTGCCTTTACATGCTCGTTCAATAGAAGGGATCAAGCCAGAACCCTTGGACAAACGTCAGCTATCAGGGTTGCTCCTGATCGAACCATTCGTTCCACATCTCTTTTTCAACTTTTCCTGGTAGTCTCCAAGACTAGAGACCAACAGTATGTATATTTGGAAGAGGTTATGAGTTACAAGCTCAGTCCTTTGCGACATGCCCTCTTTGAAGGCAGAAACGTCTTTCAAAAGGCCGATAAGCCACAACTACAGTGGCTCATGTGATCTGTGATCATGCAAGTTATGCCATCCCAGATTCTGTACAGGAAACAGAGTGCCACACTCTTGATGGAGGTTCGTTCCTTCACCGAATACTCTGGACTTGTAGAGAAAGCAACAGTAGCCAGTCTTATGCTGACTTCACCATCTGGCATTATGGTTCAGCTACGACCATTGTCTTCAACAGCTAGAGGAAGGGCCGTCCATTAAAGACAACGCACCAGAGAGGAGGACACAATATTCATCCCCTTGTAAGCTTCACTGCTGTAACAGAGTTCTCGGCGAAAAAGGTGAAGTTCCTGTCAAGAATGTCAATAAACAAGAGACTGATCCGGATGAGGATGATAGGTGATAAACCGAGAGAAAGGGTCACTGAGGTCAATGCACCTGGCATAGTAAAGGCTACAGTAGGTGCATCGTTTCTACATGCTGAGTGGAGAAGATGCCGATCTCTTTGCCTTACTCTTTAACTATGCACAGAGAGATAGTAAGGGCCTCAATTTCAGATCAGACAAGCTTTATTCCTGGTGAAGGCTAGAGCATCTAGTCGAAATGTCGCGGCACTAAAAATCCTATGTTGATTATTGAAAAGGTCATTATAAATTCGTTATGTCAACTGAGTTTGTTGAAAGTCCAAATCTGATGGCAGTTTTGAAGTTTGAACTGTATGCATCAGCCATGCCATGGCTGATATTTATCCATGCCACGGCTGATATTTATCCATGCCATGACTGATATTTATCCATGCCACGGCTGATATTTATCCATGCCATGACTGATATTTATCCATGCCACGGCTGATATTTATCCATGCCATGACTGATATTTATCCATGCCATGACTGATATTTATCCATGCCATGGCTGATATTTATCCATGCCATGACTGATATTTATCCATGCCATGGCTGATATTTATCCATGCCACGGCTGATATTTATCCATGCCATGACTGATATTTATCCATGCCATTGCTGATATTTATCCATGCCATGGCTGATATTTATCCATGCCACGACTGATATTTATCCATGCCATGACTGATATTTATCCATGCCATTGCTGATATTTATCCATGCCATGGCTGATATTTATCCATGCCACGACTGATATTTATCCATGCCATGACTGATATTTATCCATGCCATGGCTGATATTTATCCATGCCACGGCTGATATTTATCCATGCCATGACTGATATTTATCCATGCCATTGCTGATATTTATCCATGCCATGGCTGATATTTATCCATGCCATGACTGATATTTATCCATGCCATGACTGATATTTATCCATGCCATGACTGATATTTATCCATGCCATGGCTGATATTTATCCATGCCATGGCTGATATTTATCCATGCCATGGCTGATATTTATCCATGCCATGACTGATATTTATCCATGCCATTGCTGATATTTATCCATGCCATGGCTGATATTTATCCATGCCATGGCTGATATTTATCCATGCCATGGCTCCAAATTCAAATCTACATTGCCTGCGCACTACCACTGCAGCCTAGAGCACACTACCACTGCAGCCTAGAGCACACTACCACTGCAGCCAAGAGCACATACCACTGTAGCCTAGAGCACACTACCACTGCAGCCTAGAGCACATACCACTGTAGCCTAGAACACACTACCACTGTAGCCTAGAGCACACTACCACTGCAGCCTAGAGCACACTACCACTGCAGCCTAGAGCCCACAACTACTGCAGCCTAGAGCACACTACCACTGCAGCCTAGAGCACACTACCACTGCATGTGGCTGGTCGAGTGAAGTGCATAGTTGTGGGCAGTGGGTGTCTGCATTCATTGCGCTTAAAATAGGCAGTGACTGCTAGAGGAGAAGGTAATGGTTGACTGGAAAGCAGACTTGTGTTTTAAAGAAGGTAGAAGATGAGGGAGAAGGTTGCACTATCATCACACTATCATCACATGCATTATTCATCTACACTGCACATAGCACACACACACACTGCCACTGTTGGTCCACCCGCCTCTAGTCACAGACTACCACCTTTTAAGAGACTGTTTAAATGAAGGTGGTCTCTCTAAACAGGGGATAGTGTTCTAAACAGGGGATAGTGTTGTGTGTGTTTATTCTGAGCTGTGCTGACTCGGGAGGGAGGGCGTTCATCTATATGACCTGACAAGCGTTTTTCTAATTTTGTTCCAAGCATGTGACATGTAATAGTTTGGAGGGTGTGGCACAAGACTATACTTCAATTTCAATTAGGCAGTGAAATGAAGGGGCTTCCCCTTGCGGCTGGGCGGGAAGGGGATGCATTAGCACTGTTGTTAAGGGATAGCCGGTGGTGAGTGGAGCCAAGTCCTTCAGTCTAGTAATTATACACTTAGCAAAGCTATCAAGTTTGGCATTGAATTGGTCTTGAGTTGTTTCTGATTTGTTTGTTACCACACAGCGTATCGGCCACGGTGATCGTAACCACAGTGATGATCAGCGAGCTCCCATATTTGTGCAGTTTGTGGACTGTGTCTGGCAGATGACTATTCAGGTAAGTAGCATGCGCCGGACAAGATTGTGGTTGGCCAGTGAACTTAAAACTGTTTCCAGAGCTGATGAGATTGCGTGTGTGTGTGTGTGTGTGTATGTATATATTTCTTGGTTATTTGTCAGCTAAACCTGAGCCAAGGTAATGGACTGTGTATGCTTGTTGTCTGGGGACAGCCTAGGTAATGGTGCTCTCACAAGTTGATCAATTATTTAAAAAAAAATTCATTGATGTGATAATGGGAGATGATTGCCTCAAGAAAAAGTTAATTAGTCTACTTGGCCAAGTCATCACCTTTAATTAGGTTGCCATTATTATTATTACTAAGTGCAAAATATTATATATATATAAATATATATTTATATATGTATTTATTAAACATTTCTGTTATATATATATTTGTCCAAAAAATGCAGCAAGAATTTACCAATGTAGACCAACATTTATAAGACCTCTCAATGCACTCTCAGTTGTCATAATAACATTACAGTAACCTTCTCAATAATCAACTTGAAACACGCGAGTCTTAGCGTCTCGATGAAAGCTAGAGCATCTAGTCAAAACATCGAAAGAGTACATTTATGGAGTTGTCAAAATGCAAGGCAGCAAGAATTTTACTAACACCAATATTATACTGTGTCTATTATACTAGCACCTGCACCAGCTGGGTTATCACTGAGTGACATGCACAGGACAAAACCATTCCTCAGAGCATGTTGATAGCAGAGTGTGGTTGCATGATGAGGCAGGAGTTGATTACTTCCTCACTGGAGTTAGGCTTGCTG
Source organism: Cladorhizidae sp. MBARI D1340-BT2 (assembly GCA_028752905.1). Lineage (NCBI taxonomy): Eukaryota > Metazoa > Porifera > Demospongiae > Poecilosclerida > Cladorhizidae > Cladorhizidae sp. MBARI D1340-BT2. Next base: position 15,248,466 of record JAQNBH010000012.1, on the reverse strand, counting down.
GAGCCTTCACTAGATCACTCATTCATCACCATGGTGACAGTGGTTTCTTTTTTAATTGGCAACTTTAGTGGTGACTTGTCAAAATATGGCCTAGACATCATGGATGGCAAAGGTGGTCTAGGTTTTAAGGCATTCATGAAACATTGTATACATATGAGAGGAAACAAGATCAATTTCTACTCTATTTAGCCAGCAAGCCTGGGCACGTTATACACCAGAGAACTAAGGGAAATGGTACCTGACCGCTCGCCAGATTTGGTGATCAACCTTGGAAATGAACCTCTCTCTTAAGAAGAGGCAGAGTATTTCATCCTCTGAAGATAACCATCATGCAGCACAGGCTCACAGGCAGTGACTACCATGGTGAGACACAAAGCTTGGAACTGGAGGGGAGGAGGGAGGAGTTTTCATGTACAACCATCGCAACAGTGAGCGCTTGTTGTCTGGAGACAACATAATTACAGAAATATTGGTTTTCTCAGAAAATTGAGCCTCACAACTTTCTCCTTTCCCCTGTGAGCTGGAAAGGAGGAAGAACTGATTTACTAGGAAAATCAAAAAGTTGGATTGTCTCAGATATCTAAGGTGTCCTGAGCTGGCTAAGAAAGAGTGATCATGAGCTTGTGTGAGGTATTGCTGAGTGATGACCATTCTTGGCTGCAGCCATGGTGGAGTGTGTCCAGGTGGTTGTTTTGTACAGTAGTTATGGTTGAGGTTGGTTGGAGTATTGCAGGTATTCCTGGTTATTCTGGCACTGGCTGAAGCCTCACTGGGTGGTACCTGTTGTTCTGGGCCAGGCTGTGTGTGGCCTCACTGGTGTGGAGAGGTGGTCCTGGTTGTTCTGGGCCTGGCTGTGTGAGGCCTCACTGGTGTGGAGAGGTGGTCCTGGTTGTTCTGGGCCAGGCTATGTGAGGCCTCACTGGTGTGGAGAGGTGGTCCTGGTTGTTCTGGGCCAGGCTGTGTGAGGCCTCACTGGTGTGGAGAGGTGGTCCTGGTTGTTCTGGGCCAGGCTGTGTGTGGCCTCACTGGTGTGGAGGTGTGGTCCTGGTTGTTCTGGGCCAGGCTGTGTGTGCCTCACTGGTGTGGAGAGGTGGTCCTGGTTGTTCTGGGCCTGGCTGTGTGAGGCCTCACTGGTGTGGAGAGGTGGTCCTGGTTGTTCTGGGCCAGGCTGTGTGAGGGCTCACTGGTGTGGAGAGGTGGTCCTGGTTGTTCTGGGCCAGGCTATGTGAGGCCTCACTGGTGTGGAGAGGTGGTCCTGGTTGTTCTGGGCCAGGCTGTGTGAGGCCTCACTGGTGTGGAGAGGTGGTCCTGGTTGTTCTGGGCCAGGCTGTGTGTGGCCTCACTGGTGTGGAGGTGTGGTCCTGGTTGTTCTGGGCCAGGCTGTGTGTGCCTCACTGGTGTGGAGAGGTGGTCCTGGTTGTTCTGGGCCTGGCTGTGTGAGGCCTCACTGGTGTGGAAAGGTGGTCCTGGTTGTTCTGGGCCAGGCTGTGTGAGGGCTCACTGGTGTGGAGAGGTGGTCCTGGTTGTTCTGGGCCAGGCTGTGTGAGGCCTCACTGGTGTGGAGAGGTGGTCCTGGTTGTTCTGGGCCAGGCTGTGTGTGACCTCACTGGTGTGGAGAGGTGGTCCTGGTTGTTCTGGGCCAGGCTGTATGAGGCCTCACTGGTGTGGAGAGGTGGTCCTGGTTGTTCTGGGCCAGGCTGTGTGAGGCCTCACTGGTGTGGAGAAGTGGTCCTGGTTGTTCTGGGCCAGGCTGTGTGAGGCCTCACTGGTGTGGAGAAGTGGTCCTGGTTGTTCTGGGCCCGCCCTAGCCCTAGCCCCTTCTGTTCCACCTCCTATATCTACGTTTAGAAGCTCTACTTCAACACACCTGATGCGTATCGCTCCTTGACCACATGAATTTTAATCAGTGCGCATTGGTTTTTTTAACATGAATTTTAATCATTGCACTAGTTTTCTTTTGACCACATGACCCATTGTTTTTTTTGACAACATGATTGCACATTGGTTTTCTTTTGACCACATGAATTTTAATCAGTGCACATTGTTGTTTTTTACAACATGAATTTTAATCGAATTTTAATCAGTGCACATGTTTTTTTTACAACATGAATTTTAATCATTGCACATTGGTTTTCTTTTGACCATAATTATGAATTTTAATCAGTGCACATTGGGTTTTTTTACAACATGAATTTTAATCATTGCACATTGGTTTTCTTTTGACCATAATTATGAATTTTAATCAGTGCACATTGGTTTTTTTTACAACATGAATTTTAATCATTGCACATTGGTTTTCTTTTGACAACATGAATTTTAATCATTGGACATTGGTTTTCTTTTGACCACATGAATTTTAATCAGTGCACATTGGTTTACTATTGACCACATGAATTTTAATCAGTGCACATTGGTTTACTATTGACCACATGAATTTTAATCAGTGCACATTGGTTTTCTTTTGACCACATGAATTTTAATCAGTGCACATTGGTTTACTATTGACCACATGAATTTTAATCAGTGCACATTGGTTTTCTTTTGACCACATGAATTTTAATCAGTGCACATTGGTTTTCTTTTGACCACATGAATTTTAATCAGTGCACATTGGTTTACTATTGACCACATGAATTTTAATCAGTGCGCATTGGTTTTCTTTTGACCACATGCATTTTAATCAGCGCACATTGGTTAACTATTGACCACATGAATTTTAATCAGTGCACATTGGTTTACTATTGACCACATGAATTTTAATCAGTGCACATTGGTTTACTATTGACCACATGAATTTTAATCAGTGCACATTGGTTTACTATTGACCACATGAATTTTAATCAGTGCACATTGGTTTACTATTGACCACATGAATTTTAATCAGCACACATTGGTTTTCTTTTGACCACATGAATTTTAATCAGTGCACATTGTTTTTCTTTTGACCACATGAATTTTAATCAGTGCACATTGGTTTACTATTGACCACATGAATTTTAATCAGTGCACATTGGTTTACTATTGACCACATGAATTTTAATCAGTGCACATTGGTTTACTATTGACCACATGCATTTTAATCAGTGCACATTGGTTTTCTTTTGACCACATGAATTTTAATCAGTGCACATTGTTTTTCTTTTGACCACATGAATTTTAATCAGTGCACATTGGTTTACTATTGACCACATGAATTTTAATCAGCACACATTGGTTTTCTTTTGACCACATGAATTTTAATCAGTGCGCATTGGTTTTCTTTTGACCACATGCATTTTAATCAGCGCACATTGGTTTACTATTGACCACATGAATTTTAATCAGTGCACATTGGTTTATTATTGACCACATGAATTTTAATCAGTGCACATTGGTTTACTATTGACCACATGAATTTTAATCAGTGCACATTGGTTTACTATTGACCACATGAATTTTAATCAGTGCACATTGGTTTACTATTGACCACATGAATTTTAATCAGCACACATTGGTTTTCTTTTGACCACATGAATTTTAATCAGTGCACATTGTTTTTCTTTTGACCACATGAATTTTAATCAGTGCACATTGGTTTACTATTGACCACATGAATTTTAATCAGTGCACATTGGTTTACTATTGACCACATGAATTTTAATCAGTGCACATTGGTTTACTATTGACCACATGAATTTTAATCAGTGCACATTGGTTTTCTTTTGACCACATGAATTTTAATCAGTGCACATTGTTTTTCTTTTGACCACATGCATTTTAATCAGTGCACATTGGTTTACTATTGACCACATGAATTTTAATCAGCACACATTGGTTTTCTTTTGACCACATGAATTTTAATCAGCGCATTGGTTTTCTTTTGACCACATGCATTTTAATCAGCGCACATTGGTTTCATGCACAGTTGCATTTCAATGGATAACATGACTGAGAAAAAAGATCTGTTGAGCGAGCCAAAGCAGATCTGCTACAGAAAGGAAGCAGCAGAAAGGAAAGTGCTAGCCTATGGGAGGCTCATACGTACAGCATCAGTTAGTCTGGATCTAGCTAGCTCATGCCCTTCTAGCAAGTGATACTGTTAGTGCTCTAGCCCCTGAAAGCTCCGACCTGAGTCTTAGTGAGGGTGAAGTTCTATTTAACATACACCCACTGAATTATTTTATATTATATTTGTTGTTCCGACAATCTTCAAACCACCTGTCGAGGGTGAGGGTGCAAGTAATTAGCATCTAATGAGCTTTGGTTTTGCACGGTGTGGCTGAGGCTCAAGTGTCCCTGGCTGTAAGTCATCACCCTAATTAAGTATCACTAAAGACAAACATCGGTCATTCTAGCTAACTTGAAAAACTTACATGCACAGGACAAAACCGTTCCTCAGCACGGATGTTGGTAGCAGAGTGTGGGTGCACATGTGGGAGGAGTTTACAATCACACAGTCAGTCATCGCCATGGTGACTGTGGTTTCTTCTTTTGTGTGACATTTGTGGTCGCTGTCCAAACATTGGGGTAGGTATCCAGCAGGTAATTAACACCTGGTTCCCTCTGATCAAGAAACACCACCTCAAGATTACTTAGTGTGGGAGAGGTGGTGACTGTTGCCATGGAGCCAGCCACCTTTCTGTGAGGCTGCAGATCTCACAGCCCCTCCTTGGAGCAATTATCCAGGAAGGTAAATGCCGTGGTTTCCACATATGCCCATCCTTTCTAAATAGAGATATACAGACAAATTATTCCATTGTCTGGTTAGAGATAATTAAAATGAGTCTTAAGTCAATTTGAAGTGACTGACTCAATGCACTACTTTCATGTTAAGTTGTCCTTGTCCTAAATCTGGGTGTGTGTGTGTATCCTGTGCTGGGTGTGTGTGTGTCCTGTGCTGGAAGCTGAACAACTCAATCATGTCTATTGCTGTTGAGATGGGCCACCACTAGGGGGCGTGCTGGTGGGCAGCTTTCTGTTGGTGAAGGGATCGAGCTTAAGAACTACATGTATGTCTTCAGTTTCGATACTTCATGGTTCCAGAAGGAATTGGCAATCCTTGGGTGACCACTTGAGGAAAAAGAGACGCAGAAGGGTCCTTTTTTTTTGTAGTCAGAGAAATGTAAACAAAAGGAGCTGGAAAATAGAAATGGTTGGAAATATAAATAATTATACATGTATTGTATATACATTATATACCTGTATATATAAATTACATATATATACATGTATATACATGTATATAGGTGTATACATTCATGTGCATATATATATATATATTATGTATATATAAATATATATTACATATATACATGCATATATGTATATACATGTATATGCATGTTTAAATATATATAAATATATATACATTACATATACATGTTTATATATATATATATATATATATATATAAATGTACATGTATATACATGTATGTATGTGTACATGTATATATATAATTTTTTTTTTTTTAATGGCAAAGATTGGTCACTGCTGTAGCAACATTTAAATGGACTCCTCAATTGCTACTGTGTTATGCGAGTTCTAATGTAGCGAGTGGCCCTCCTCTGGAGATAGGGAAAAAAGAGCCCCCCTTCGGTCTCCTCTGGGCCTAGCCCTTGCGGAGGTCTCCTCTGGGCCTAGCCCTTGCGGAGGTCTCCTCTGGATCTAGCTCTTGCGGAGGTCTACTTGCTTCACTCTAATTTTGTTCTCTATCCTCACATAGAAGCCTAAGAGAAGAATGTTGATTTCAGTAGCAGCATTTAAACAATCTCTGAGACCAATCCGAGGCCGTCATTTGCTCCTGGGGCACAGCCTCACTAGAAGATGCTAGCTATGCGAGCTCTACGGTAGCTAGTGTTGTAATATGTTTCGTTGGTAATGTTTGCCGTATTTTATAATTTGATAACTATCGTTGTCAATGCGCGAAATGCGCCAGGCACATGTGCAGTTATATCACTAAATAAAATGGCCCTGATGCCAAGTACCGTGCCATTTCTGACTGCGAGGGTTCGATGTACACCTACTCCCCAAGTGTTAGCCATTGATGTTGCAGCAGGCTGGAGAACAATGAGAATATACAGACAACATTTAGTGTATATTATGTAATGATTAGCATCATAAAGTATACCAGCTCTCCCTGTTTAGGTATGACCTTCATTTCAATATGGCGGAAGCAAAAAGCTGCTGCCTAAACTATAGCTCACACTGGCAGAAGTCTAAAGTGTTGTTCTTGCTTCTATTAACCCTTTAAGCCCGCCCATTGATTTTTGAGCCCATACGGGCGCACTTACCAATTTAATTATAATAAATAAACTCTGCATCCTGTGTTAACAGGATGCATATATTCAAATACAGGGAGAAATTATCTTTCATTTGAAATACTTGGTAAGGGGTGGCCAATACATTTTGTTGTTGCTTTGTTCAAACTTAGTTAGCTATCCTAACAAGATGGCAACTGGCTCAATGCCCACTACTCAGTCAGTAACAGCTGCTACCTTGGGTTTGGAAGAGGTTTTGAGACTTGGATAGCAGCAGCAGTGAGGACTCAGTATGTGACCTTTCTGATCCTGAAGATGGTTTTGATGGAGATACATTTACTGGGTAAGTCCAGATAGCTATAGTTACAGCTCTCTACTTGGATAGCTAGAGTTTAGCTATATATTTACCATAATTTAATTGTTATATAGATCCAATGCCACTGCTGTTGAATTTCCTCTGGAAGCAACTCCAGTACCCTCAGTTTCACCATCCTCTGAGGAAGAACAGCCTCTTAAAAGCAGAGCTGGAAGAGGTGTTCAAGGACACCGTTCTCGCGGACGACGTGGTCTACGGAGAAGTAGGGGTAGAATACGAGGAAATACCCGTCCTAGAGGTCAATATAACAGTGGAGGAAGTTCGGGTATTACATGCAGACAGAGTATCTCCCAATCACATGTCAATACTCTTGAGAATCCTGATACTTCAGCATTGACTGTACACCCATTCAACCCAGTGCGTGAACCAGGTTCATATGTTGCCAGTTATGATGAATCTTTCACACCTCTTGATTTCTTCAAGCTTTTTTTTACTGAAGATATAATCAAACTAATATGCAAGAATTCTGATAAGTATGCTGAAAAGAATAAAGACAGATCACCATATAATTATTCTCGATACCCTGGAATGACAGCAGTTATGTTATTGAATTTGGTTGGCTTATTAATTTATTTCGGTTTGGAAAAATTGGCAACTACACTGATTATTGGACGACTACAGGAGATTCATTTCTCCTTTATGGTAGAAGTTTTGCAGGGCGAAGTATTATCAGCAGAAATAAGTTTTTTAGTCTCTGGGGATTCTTACATGTGAGTGATATTGACACAGAAGATCTTAGTGACCGGTTGTGTAAAGTTCGACCAATGATGGAACACTTGAACGATTCAAGTCAGCGCTACTTTCAACCAGATCTAAATATTTCAATCGATGAACGCATGGTGAAATCAAAGGGGCGTTTTCCAATGCGCCAGTACATCAAGAGTAAGCCAGTCAAGTGGGGCTTCAAGCTGTGGTGTTTGTGTGACTCTGAAACTGGTTATACTTATCGCTTTACAGTGTACAGGGGAAAGCAAGGAGAAGTACGATCAAGTAATGGTTTAGCATATGATGTAGTAATTGATTTAGTAAAAGGATTGGAAAATCAAGGATATCGACTTTTCACTGACAATTTCTATTCTAGCCCTATCTTATTTGAGTACCTCAAAGCAAATGGGTTCGAAGCATGTGGTACAATTGATATAAAACGTCGTAATGTTCCTAAATGTCTCAAATCTTTGAAGACTGAACTAGCAAAATCGTGTACTGAACGGGGAGAAGGTCGATGGGTTCGGGACAAAAGCTTAGTGTATGTTATGTGGAAAGACACTAAAGTAGTAACTGTGGCTTCAACTATGCATACTGCCACAGGCAATGAGAAAGTGATACGGAAAATGAAAGATAAAGCTGGTCAATTATTGCGCAAGGAAGTCAAGATTCCTCCTCCTATACAACAAATATATGGGAGGTGTTGACCTTTCGGACCAGGCTATATCTTACTACAATATTCTACGCAAGACTCGAAAGTATTGGCGCACCCTTTTTTTTTGCATTTTTTGGATGTAATGGTGACCAATTCATATCTTCTGTACAAACTCCACCTACCTGAAGAAGAACGCAAAAAATGTACTCACAAAGCATTTCGGGAGAATTTGGTAGCTCGGTTTATGTGACCTAAGAGATGGTTCTGAAAAAACCTTATTATCTCCTTCACACAAACAGAGTATTAGGGCTCCTCACCAGCTTACACACACTCCTCGTGAAGAGCGACAATATTGTGATTTGTGCAAAATATTGAAGAAATCCCGACACCGCACCAGATTGAAGTGTGTTGCATGTGATATGTATCTTTGCTTTGAACCCAACAGAAACTGCTTCAAAGTTTGGCATTCTAGTCAATGTGACCATATGAGGAACTAAAACTTTGTTGAAATAAATATCTGTTTTCTGCTGGAAATATAATTATTGTTATTGACAATCTACCATAATCGCAGATGGGTGTGGCTTTGTGGTCATTTGAGTAAGTATGATCTAACATTAGGTCTTAGTATACATATATTACATGTCTATTAGAGTTTAGTACATATCCATACTACACAATAAAACTACACATGTACATCTTTTTTGAGATCAAAATGAGAATCGTATACATTTTTATGCCAATACCGGCAATATAAAATAATGAAATTTATCATATTTCACACATCTTCAATGGGAAAAAAATTGTTCAGTGGTGATGATTGATGGTTGTGTAATAGTTTGAAGTCATAAAAAAGGAACTTTAATGTACAAAAATTTGAAGAAATCGGAACGAATATTGATTCCTAAATTTTTATCTAAGTTCAAATTAATATAATTTGTTATGGGTGTGGTTTATTAATCTTTTGAAATTAAAAAAAAATAGTATGGCTCATTAGCTTTTAGATTATACCCATATTGCTTACCAATATTCCCTTTAGTTTTTAAGTTATAAATATTTTAAACAGGAAGGTAAAAAATGAGAAAAATTTGAAAAACGCTCGGGGGCTTAAAGGGTTAAAGCTGTTATCACAGCAGATTTCTGGAATCACCTTCCAACCACAACCATGAGTGAGTGCTATCCAAACATAGAGAAGACTTCCTTATGCCCAGAGTTTGAGCTATCTCAGCTGGGAGAGGGCATATGCAGCTCTCAAAAGATAAGTGGCCATGCACCTGCTGCTGTTAGCTTAGCTAGGAAAAGACACAGGTGCAGAGTTGATTGCATCATGGCCTTGCAGAAATAATCAAAGTTTGGCATGTTCAGTCATGCACTTAATTACCTACCATAGACCTTGCAGCCAAGGACCAGCCGGAAGAGTGAGAGCACTAAGAAAAGACAATTCCTCCATGTTGCACTTCAGCCTACTATCTCCAACTCCCCCCTCCTTTTTTAGCTGGCATACTCCATGACTCTGCCAATCAACCTGGACAATCACCAGGTTTGGTGGGCAGAGTTTTGTGAGCTGAAAAGGAAGTTTGGGGAGAACGAAAGTTGGAGCCAGTCATGCACCTATGTAATACTTACCACAATATAGACCTTGCAGCCATGTCAGCATCTGGACCAGCTGAAGGAGCGACAGAAGAGAGAGAGCACCAAACACGTGAGGATGGCCATAGCTACTCCACATATCAAGACATGCCATGATCAGATGAGCACGTGAGGATGGATAGTATTAGCCATAGCTACTCCACATAGCAAGACATGCAATGATCAGATGAGCATGTGAGGATGGATAGTATTAGCCATAGCTACTCCACATAGCAAGACCTGCAATGATCAGATGAGCACGTGAGGATGGATAGTATTAGCCATAGCTACTCCACATAGCAAGACATGCAATGATCAGATGAGCACGTGAGGATGGATAGTATTAGCCATAGCTACTCCACATAGCAAGACCTGCAATGATCAGATGAGCACGTGAGGATGGATAGTATTAGCCATAGCTACTCCACATAGCAAGACATGCAATGATCAGATGAGCATGTGAGGATGGATAGTATTAGCCATCATTACTCCACATAGCAAGACATGCAATGATCAGAGGAGCATGTGAGGATGGATAGTATTAGCCATGGCTACTCCACATAGCAAGACATGCAATGATCAGATGAGCACGTGAGGATGGATAGTATTAGCCATGGCTACTCCACATAGCAAGACATGCAATGATCAGATGAGCATGTGAGGATGGATAGTATTAGCCATAGCTACTCCACATAGCAAGACCTGCAATGATCAGATGAGCACGTGAGGATAGATAGTATTAGCCATAGCTACTCCACATAGCAAGACCTGCAATGATCAGATGAGCACGTGAGGATGGATAGTATTAGCCATAGCTACTCCACATAGCAAGACCTGCAATGATCAGATGAGCACGTGAGGATGGATAGTATTAGCATCATTACTCCACATAGCAAGACATGCAATGATCAGATGAGCACGTGAGGATGGATAGTATTAGCCATAGCTACTCCACATAGCAAGACCTGCTATGATCAGATGAGCATGTGAGGATGGATAGATTAGCCATAGCTACTCCACATAGCAAGACCTGCAATGATCAGATGAGCATGTGAGGATGGATAGATTAGCCATAGCTACTCCACATAGCAAGACCTGCAATGATCAGATGAGCACGTGAGGATGGATAGATTAGCCATAGCTACTCCACATAGCAAGACATGCAATGATCAGATGTGTGTTCCTCACTACTCCTTGGTGGGTCTCATTTAAAGTACACAATCAAGATTAATATAGAGAAGGCGCAGTCTCGAACAATCTTTGTCTTGAAGAACTGCATAGGTATACAAGATAGTGACCTTGAACTCCAAAATCATTCTAAATGTACTGTAGTTGAGGTACGTAGTAGTATATTTTATAATTAGACGATCTTATTAACACACAATTTCCTTGTTTCTTTGGCTCTTGTTAACCCAGTGTTTCCTTGTTTCTATCTCTCTTATTAACCCAGAGTTTCCTTATTTCTTCGTCTCTTATTAACCCACAATTTACTGGTTTCCTTGTTTCTTGTTAACCCACAGTTTCCTTATGCCTTTGAGTTCAACGAGCATTTCCTGATCAGCATTCTGGATCACTTGTACAGGTAAGATGTTCCCCCCCCCCCCCCCTTTTTTTTCCCTCTTATTTTTGGTGGGGTCAAGTTTTGCGAATATAAACTAACCAATACTCCATGGTTTCTCGAGGGGGGGGGGGGTAGGTCCAGGAATGAGTCATGCTCCCTTTGAAGTTAAAACGGATGTATTACAAGCTAAGAGGAATGGTTATCTCTGTTAAGAGGGAGATACCCTCCTGTTCCCCTCACATGAGCAGTTCTTGAGCACTCATCCGCATATGCCCAGTGCAACTAGTGTAGCTAGCTCAGCTATGTGTGTTTCTTGCTGGCACTGAAACTGTCAGCCTCATGCGTAAGAGCATGCGTATTGTTATCTTGCACAGTGCTCTCCACTTCCCTGTGTGTGATCTGTGCTGTTCTTCATTCATACTGTGTGGCTTCTTGCATATGTGATGGGGCAGTTTGTCCATGGAGAAACACACATACTGTAGAACTTGTTGATACACTGTCGATGAGCTAAGTGGGTTGAGCTGTACTGTGTGTGTGTGTGGGGAGGGGGGGTGAGGGGAGGGGGGCACACATCAGTATCATACCTAAACTTCTATAGACCTGGTTGGTACTACATATCCAACTATGTCACTGGCCCTAGCCCCCCCCCCCCCCCCTTACCCTAACCTGCCTCTCGTTATACTATGCATACACGTTGTAGCCACAGAGCTAGCCTTAGCCACAGGCTTAGAACACTCTAGCCTTGTACATGTACTAGCCCTAGAATAAGCCTACAACATCCTAGCCTTCTACTCTACTAGCCACAGGCTTAGAACACCCTAGCCTTGTACTAGCCACAGGCTTAGAACACCTAGCCTTGTAACTAGCCACAGGCTTAGAACACCCTAGCCTTGTACTGGCCACAGGCTTAGAACACCCTAGCCTTGTACTAGCCACAGGCTTAGAAACCCTATATGTCCTAGCCACAGGATTAGAACACCCTAGCCTTGTACTAGCCACAGGCTTAGAACAACCTAGCTTTGTACTAGCCACAGGCTTAGAACACCCTAGCCTTGTACTAGTCACAGGCTTAGAACACCCTAGCCTTGTACTAGTCACAGGCTTAGAACACCTACATGTAGCCATGCCCTAGCCCTTGGATAACTCTAGCCACAGGCTTAGAACACCCTCGCCTTGCACTAGCCCTAGAATAACTCTAGCCCCACAGGCTTAGAACACCCTAGCCTTGTACTAGTCACAGGCTTAGAACACCCTAGCCTTGTACTAGTCACAGGCTTAGAACACCTACATGTAGCCTTTCCCTAGCCCTGAATAACTCTAGCCACAGGCTTAGAACACCCTAGCCTTGCACTAGCCCTAAATAACTCTAGCCACAGGATTAGAACACCCTAGCCTTGCTCCTAGCCCTTGAATAACTCTAGCCACAGGCTTAGAACACCCTAGCCTTGCCCTAGCCTTTGAATAAGCCATGTGCAGGCTTAGAATACCCTGGCCTTGCACTAGCCCTTGAATAACTCTAGCCACAGGCAGTGCCGAATTAACCCAAGGCAGGGCCCCTAGGCTTCGAGCTACTTTGGGCCCCTCGGCACCCCACACCCCCCCCCCCCCCCACCCCGCGATCTTCGCGTGTTCATACCGCGGCCGCGAGTCTGGCGCCAGTTTCACAAGAGCAACTATCGTTGGGGCTCAGTACATTCCATTGTTTACATCATTTTTGACCAAGTGAAAATTTAAGATTGGGGAGGGGGGTAACCCCAAGGGCCCACCCGCCGGACCATCGCTGACTGTGCTTCACATAAATTGAACCACATTTTTAAAATTTAATATAGTGTAACACTTAGTGGACATTGTCACGATTTCGTACGCTCAGGCTTATCTATAATAAGACCATAGTCACGTATTCGCGACAGTAGCCTTAGACCATTGTCACGATATCATGACAGCCACTTTAATTTGAACCCGACGGATAAGTGGTTAGTTACCCTGTTCAGTTACGCTGTTCGTGGTTGTTACTAAGAATTTTTTTAATTTTTTACAACAACAAATGTAATTGATTTCTGAAGTCAGACTGTATGATATTATAATTCGTATTCTAATGTTTGGGTGGGACACAACCCTCAGAGCAAGCCAGGGCTATGTCTGCATCTTTGATGGGGTGATGTCTCGAAGATCTGCTTCCTCTAGGGTAGTTTTTCTGTTTTATTAACTGCGTTTTAATCCATAAGGTTAATTTATTTAACATTTATAACTAATACCAATTCGAAAAAGGAGGTATTTATAAAAGTGCATGAGTCAAATTGAAACATAATTTTTCCTTTCCTTTTATTGGCCTTTGGAAGTATATTTGTGGTCTAATACACATCACAGCAGATCTGAGGATGGCAAATGATATTTTACATCTGAGCCACCCCATGAGTGTGCAGCACTCCACATTGCACTTGGTGGCAAGCATATCAGCTAGGCGCTTGTAAAAAGTTTGTCCTTCTCTCCCCATGCCACCTGTTGTTGAGAACACCAGTGGGGTGAATACACCATGTTCCACATCTCGAACTCGTTGCCCATATTACCTCATTTTCATGCCTATTATATACGGCTGAAAGTCTTCCTGAACGGTTGCTTGGAGCGTTGGGGTGAAACACCCTGACATAAAAAAATTAATGGTCTGTGGTTATGATACCAAGACTCTACTAGTGATGTTATCTGATGATAATAGCATTGGTGATTGTACATACTGTGACTCAAATAGTTGTAGTGATGATGAGAGCAATTTTGAAGAGATCAAGAATGAGAGTGCAAGTATGGATGTTGGAGCAAGTGGAAATAGGGGGAGAGATACAGTGAGAGAGGTCTAAGTCAGCAGATGTCAATGGGAGGTAGTGGTAATAGGGGAAGAGCTGCAGGTAGAGGACAGCAGAGGAAGGGAAGAGCTGCAGGAAGACGATAGCAGAGGAGGGAAAGATCAGATGAAGTTGAACCAGCCGTGTGGATGCTAGCCAATATATCTGGACAACTGCTGGGTAAGGTATGATATTCCTGCATTCCTGCAATAAGAATAATAACAACTAATATTATTAGCTACTACACTACTACACAGACAAATGTTTTTATATCAAGCAAACTTTACATATAAACCATTATTAATTCATTTCAAATTCTAGATGACATTGCTCCACAGAGTACCCAATTCATCCTTCAACCAGGACCTAATGTTCCTCCATCCTGCGAAATGCAGAAGATTGTTTTCCTCTATTCTTTGGACCCACCACGCTAAAGATTACCATTGGCAGGACCAATGCACATGCTGAGCATAGGTTGCCGAAGTGGGCCCAACCTGGCTGAGAAGTACCCCAACAGGCTGAATGGCAAGGGAGACCATTACCAAGTGTGAGGAAGTCAGAGGTGTGACTGTGCTTTCTGCAACGGCAGGATGGCACCAAACACTTCACCCTGTATAGATGTACCGTGGCTAGCCGTCAGCTTCCAGACCGACCACTCACAGAGGACGTATAAAACTGAATCTATATAAGTATACCTTCATCCTAGTCTCATGGTTATGATTACATGACAGATGTTGCTTCATCACAGATGTTGCTGCAATCCTATATGTAAAATATATTAATAAGTGAACAACTGAATGTGAGTACAGCACAGTGTTCTCAGGAAAGAAAAGGCTATTTAGCTAAGCTAGATAGCTATTTAACTGCTAACTAGCTATTTAACTGCTAACTAGCTATATGAGTGCGCTAGCTTGCTAGCTACTTGGGTACTTTAGCCAGCTAGATATATGGGTGCGCTAGCTGATTAGCTTCGCTAGCTAGTTAAATTATTTACTATTCTACACTATTTGGATGCGCTAGCTAAACTATTTACTATTCCTACACTATTTAGCTTGATCTAACAGTCATAAAAGAAACTACTAGGTTAGCTGAAGTAAAGTTAGTTCCTCACCTTGGTAACAAGAGTTCTTCGCTTTACTTTTTTTAAATTATTATCAGCTCATATACTTGAAAACCTTTTGAGACTTGAGTAATGAAGTACCAGTTAGTAATCCTAGAGAGGAATAGCACTTAGAACTCCTCTATCAAGCCTCCAGTTCTTCGGATACGAGGAGAAACTAAATATTGCCCAACGATAAACACATCCTAGGAATAGATGCGCGCACCAATCTCACATTTACTTTTCAATTAACGGGTACGGTAAAAAAAGGTTGCGCATGGGCCCCTGTTTTTGGTGGGCCCCTACTCTTGGTGGGCCCCTAGGCTTCAGCCTAGTCAGCCTTATGGATAATACGGCCCTGGCCACAGGCTTAGAACATCTAGTCTTGCTCCTAGCCCTTGAATACTCTAGCCACAGGCTTAAAACACCCTGGCCTAGCACTAGCCTTTGAATAACTCTAGCCACAGGCTTAGAACATCTTAGCCTTGCCCAAGCCACAAGCTTAGAACTCACTAGCCTTTCCTAGAATACCACTAGCCGTGCTAATTTCAGGATCCATATTGTATTAATAGTCCGTCACCCTCTCTCCATGCGGACATTTCAGGATCATCCTACACATCCCAAGAATCTCAGGATGTCCTAGCAAAGGATGTGGCAGTGCAGGACATGTATGTGTGGACCTCCAGTGCAGTACATGCATATATGCACTATAAAGCTGTATGGAGGTGCTCGGTGTCATATTTGGCTCTGTGTTATTATAGCCGAGGTGTTCTACTACATGTGTACATGCATACATGTACATGCATACATGTACATGCATACATGTATATGAGTAGATGCAAGTGGCATAGTTCTCTACAGACATGCAGAGACATAATGTAGTGGAGTTTCAATACCATGTTGGTTAGTTTTTCAGTATCGTGCCACTGGCTATAGCTAGAGTTAAAGTGTGGCACATGTCAGTATCATGCCACTGGCTATAGCTAGAGTTAATGTGTGGCACATGTCAGTATCATGCCACTGGCTATAGCTAGAGTTAATGTGTGGCACATGTCAGTATCATGCCACTGGCTATAGCTAGAGTTAATGTGTGGCACATGTCAGTATCATGCCACTGGCTATAGCTAGAGTTAATGTGTGGCACATGTCAGTATCATGCTACTGGCTATAGCTAGAGTTAATGTGTGGCACATGTGAGTATCATGCCACTGGAGTTAAAGTGTGGCACATGTCAGTATCATGCCTCTGGTTACATCTGCAGCATTCACTTCTGCATGATGGCTAAGTATTGTAAAAGAAGTCCATAGAATAATATTGAGCTACATAAGTGTGTCTATTAGTCGAAACATTGTTGAGTTTCTGGAACAGAGATTTGAGATTGGATTGTAGAACCCTCGGAGGATATCCATTCATTCATTCTAGAACAGTCAGTATTGTCTGCCCACCAGAATCAGCGTCAAGATACAGGAATCAGAAAGTAGGACACTATTATGCATTCCCAAAGACCAATATAGGGGCATGATTGTAGGGGTTTACTTGTGCAGGCTTGTCCCACTTGTACATGTAGTTTCTCACACCCTCATTTTTCTCCTGACCATGAACTCCCAGAACAAGCCCAAATACACACAGATTATCAGATGTAAATGCATAGAGAGGTACAGGACGGGAGTTGCAAAAACCTTCCACACAAGAACATTCATTTAACAATAGGTTAACAATAAGCTGCTGTATGATTGTTTGTTGAAGTATAATCGATTTTTTTTGATTGCACCAACAGCTAGAACTCACTTTCATGAATAAGCCTGTAGCGCTAATAACACCCCCTTAGAGGACAAAATACAGTAGGCACTTACAGTGAACCAGGTCGATGCCCTTAGCCTTACGTGAACGGAGCGTTGTTATGCAGACTCAATACACACACTAGCACACTTCCTTCAGCTGCTGAACTTTCTGCTGCTTTTAAAGATATGTAGCCATGACTTACAGAGATGACCAGTGCAGACGACTTAGCCAGTGCTCTCAACAGATTGGCTAGGAAAGGCCTCATCATGGTGGGTGGCTCCAACAGGCACACTCCTGAGCAAAGTAAGTACTTAGTGTATGGCTTCACTTTGCTTGCACCCTAACAAATTGCTTGGTGGAGGGCAACTGTTTCATGTAATAGCTCAAAGCAATATATACACTCAAACAGTCAAAAAGTTCCAACCCTTCAGAACACTTTGGAGGCATTATTATTATAAAAAACAAGAAGAAAAAACTGTACTTACATGTAGGAAGGTTTTCCCAAACTGGTCACATTCAGAGATGACGTTCCACATAAAGGCTAGCTGCAGGTATGCAACAACTGCCACTCTGGTCAGCACTTACATTCTGTTAGTGTCTCTGTCCCTTTGTGAGTGTTGCCTGGTTAACCAGCCAGGTGAGGAGGGGGACTATAACTTTTGTGGTTTTGTGGTAATTCTTCCCCTCCTTCCCACCCCAGTTGCACCCACCCAGAATCACCTCCTAGATGGTAGGTGATGTTGAAGATTTTTTTGCTGATTGTTGTTTTACTTGGCAATAGAGCTACATCCATCGCATATGCTGGTGCTTCAGCTAGCCGATATGTGTGTGTGTGTGGTTGAGTATGTGCACAGGTGTGTGTGTGTGTGTTATGGATGTGTGTATGTGTGTGAGAGAGTGGTGCATGTGTGTGTACATAAAATGTGTTTGCGTGCATGGGTGTGTGAGTGCATGGGTGTGTGAGTGTGTGTGTATGGGAGTGTGTGTATGTGAGTGTGGGTATGTGAGTGTGTGTGTATGGGAGAGAGCATGCGAGTGTGTGTATGGGAGTGTGTGTATGAGAGCATGTGTGTGTGTGTATGTGAGTGTGTATATGAGAGCATGTGAGTGTGTGTATGGGAGTGTGTGTATGAGAGCATGTGAGTGTGTGTGTATGGGAGTGTGTGTATGACAGCATGTGAGTGTGTGTGTATGGGAGTGTGTGTATGAGAGCATGTGTGTGTGTGTATGTGAGTGTGTGTATGAGAGCATGTGAGTGTGTGTGTATGGGAGTGTGTGTATGAGAGCATGTGAGTGTGTGTGTATGGGAGTGTGTGTATGAGAGCATGTGAGTGTGTGTATGGGAGTGTGTGTATGAGAGCATGTGAGTGTGTGTGTATGGGAGTGTGTGTATGAGAGCATGTGAGTGTGTGTATGGGAGTGTGTGTATGAGAGCATGTGAGTGTGTGTGTATGGGAGTGTGTGTATGAGAGCATGTGAGTGTGTGTGTATGGGAGTGTGTGTATGAGAGCATGTGAGTGTGTGTGTATGTGAGTGTGATATAATCAGGAAAAGGAATTGCCTTCAGAACATTAGGCTCTTATCATCTTAAAACTCCAACACAGCAAACAAGATGACAATCACAATCAGATAAGGTAAGGTAACTAAAATGACCACGTGCAGAAAAGGGAGGGAGGGAAAAATGGGAAATGAAAAACATTTGACAAAGTTATCATAACATTCACCCCATCCTTTCAGATGTTCATTATCATAGGTTGAGTCTATCAGGCGCACGCCTGTTGCTCTCCGAACGTCTGAGCAGCAGGGCATCCTCAGTAGCAGGAACAGGGGCTTCGGGAGCACCTTTTTTGGATCGCATCAGAATCACATCCCACCACTTCACTGTTCACAGGTGCACCGGGCTCAGGCACAAGGTCATTACTCAGTATAACATCCCCAGGTGGAGCCAGGTGTCGGATCGATACGGTAGTCTCTCGTCCATCAGCATGCCGAATGTGTGCATATTGAGGGTTGGCCTGCAGGAGCTCAACTTCATCCACTAGGGGTTCATCCTTTCTGGTACGGACATGTCGCTTGAGTAGTACTGGACAGGATTCATGAGCCAGGAGGGTATCGATTCGCCCGTGGAAGAGCGTCTCTCAAAATTGAAGAGCCTCTCATGGGGACTGCAGTTGGTGGCTGTGCACAGCAGAGAACGCAATGAGTGCAGTGCATCTGGGAGCACGTCTTGCCAACATGCCATTGGGAGGCCGCGTGTCTTGAGTGTCATGGTTACAGACTTCCAAACTGTCCCATTGTATCTTTCTACTTGTCCATTGCAAGCTGGGTTGTAAGCAGTAGTGCGACTAGCAGCGATCCCTCTGTTTAAGAGAAAATGATGCAACTCCGCACTCATGAAGGAGGAGCCCCTGTCAGAGTGGACGTATGCTGGCATCCCAAAAATAGAAAACAGCTGGCATAGGCATTGTATGACAGTTTGGGCACTGACATCCTTGCATGGGAAGACAAAAGGGAACCGGCTGTACTCATCAATTATATTGAGAAAGAAGATGTTCCGATTATTTGACTTCAATGGACCTTTGAAGTCTAGGTGCAGTCTCTCAAATGGCCGAGTAGCCTTTATCAGATGTGCTTGTGTACAGGTTTGTGAAACTGAGGTTTATGTTCGGCACACACCCTACAAGCCTTGGTCATCTGTCTCACTTCTTCAACTGAATATGGTAAATTCCGAGTTCTCACAAAGTGGAACATACGAGTTACTCCAGGGTGACAAAGTGAGTTATGAAGTTCCATTAGATCCGTACCACAAGAGACAGCACAGGATGCTCGAGAAAATGTATCAGGGGGAATATTTTCAACTCCTGGACGGTACATAATATCAAAGCTGTAACAAGATAGCTCCATCCTCCAACGCATAATCTTGTCATTTTTAATTTCTCCCCTCAGTTTGTTGTCGAACATGTATGCGACGGAACGTTGATCTGTCTTTATGGAGAAATGCCTTCCTGTAAGGTAGTGCTTCCAGTGGCGAACTGTTTCGATGATAGCTTGGGCTTCTTTCTCAACTGGTGCATGCCTAACCTCAGAACCCTGTAATGTGCAGGAGAAGAATGCTACCGGACGTCCATTTTGGTTGAGGGTAGCAGCAATGGCAAATTCCGATGCATCGGTCTCAACTTCGAATGGTATGCTTTCGTCAATGGCACACACAACTGACTGCTCAATGTCCCTTTTTAGGGTTTCAAAAGCAGTTCTTGCCTCTTTAGAAATCGGGAAACTAGAGGTGATTGAGAGGGGTCTTATCTTCTCAGAGTAACATTGAATCCATTGTGAATAGTAAGAAAATAATCCAAGGATTCGACGGAGACTTTTCATATCATTAGGAACAGGGAGTTGTTGCAGAGGGCGTAGACGATCAGGATCTGGCCTGATCTACCCTTCTTCAATGACTGAGCCAAGAATTGCCAGTTTTCGAGTGGAAAACACACATTTCTCTTCATTATAGATAATCTGGCGTCGAGAAGCTGCTTCCAAAAAATGCTCGAGATTTATATCATGCTCTTTCTGATCTTTCCCACATATTGTAATGTTGTCAAGGTAAGGAAAAGTCGCCTGCAGCTTTTCTTCAGCTATTATGGTATCCATTGCTCTTTGAAAACATGCCACTCCGTTCGTCACTCCAAATGGTACTCGTGTAAATTGGTACAATGCCTTACCAGCCTGGAATGCAGTGTAGGGTTTGTCAGTGTCTTTGATGAGGACTTGGTGGTAGGCACTGCGTAAATCGATGGTGCTGAAGACCCGGTACTGTGCAATAGTATTGACAGTAAAATCAATACGGGATAGGGGGTATGCATCCAGGAGAGTGAAACGATTTATCGTCTGTGAATAATCAATGACCAGACGCTTCTTGTGGCTTTCATTGTGGGTCACCACGACTTGGGCTCGCCATGGTGAGATACTGGGCTCTACGATTCCTTCCTTGAGTAGGCGTTGAACTTCTGTGTCAATGAACTTTCTGTCATCGTAGTTGTACCTCCGTGATTTGGTGGCGATAGGATGACACTCAGCAGTCAGATTGGCAAAGAGATCCGGAGGTTCAACCTTCAACGTGCTGAGTCCACAAACCACAAGAGGTGACTGAGGCCCACCATGATGGAAGGTGATACTCTGGTGCTGCTTCTGAAAATCAAGTCCAAGTATTATATCAGCACACAAGCCTGGGAGGATTGACACGTGAAGACCTGAGTACTTCTTACCTCCAAGCTCTAAACTAAGAATGCAGTATATCCAAGAGTCTTTGCAGACAGCGAAGATTGGGCCATGGCAATGTTCCCTATGTTCAGAATGTTTTTGGAGGCTAAGAGAATCTACAAGGCGGGGATGAATGAAACTCTCTGTACTGCAGGAGTCTATTAGTGCCCTAGTACTTACACCATTGATAGTGACCTCAGAGCTGGACTTGAGCAGGGATGACGGTGTATTAGAATCGATCGCCGCTAGTGTAGGGTACATAGCTGCAGCACTACTGTTTTCAGAGCTATGGGCAGGGTTAGACCTGCAGATTTTGGCAAAGTGCCCCTTTTTCTGACACTTGTTGCATGTCGCATCCTTAGCCTGGCATTTCAGGCGAGGGTGCTTGTTGTAACCACAGAAGTAACACTTAGCACCAGCAGTGACTGCAAGGGTACTGTCCAAGGATTCCTCAGTGTGGGTGTGGGATAAGGTTGTGGCAGTTGTTGGGCCAAGGAAGCTTGGCGAACTGTAGGATTCAGAGCTCTTCTGGGCAGCATCTAGGGACCGAGCCTGTGTGAACATCGTATTCAGGTCCAGAGTATTATTCTCAAGCAGTCTCTGGCGAATGACATTGGACTGCAATCCAGTGATGAAGGCATCACTTACAGCCTCATCTCTGTACATAGTCTCTAACATTCTTGAAGTTACAGTCTTAGACAGCGACTTGAGCGACTGAAGAAACTCGTCGAGCGTCTCTCCACTTTTCTGTCGTCGGGTGGCCAATAGATGTCGGGAAAACACCTCGTTGGCGGGCTTTACATACTGGGCTTTCAGTAAGCCGATGGCCTCATCGTAGTTCGTGCAATGCTCGATGTATTCAAAGATCTGTGGACTGACATAGTTCGTTAATACAAATAGCTTGTTAAGTCCCTCCCTAGGCAGGACAGAGAGAAAGTTCTCGAAGGTGCGAAGCCAGTCCTTGCTAGCAGAACTCGAGCTTGAATCTGTATCTAGCTTCTCCGGTCGTAGGAGTCGATCCATAAGTTTTAAGAAGATAAGATTGTGATATAATCACGAAAAGGAATTTCCTTCAGAACATTAGGCTCTTATCATCTTAAAACTCCAACACAGCAAACAAGATGACAATCACAATCAGATAAGGTAAGGTAACTAAAATGACCACGTGCAGAAAAGGGAGGGAGGGAAAAATGGGAAATGAAAAACATTTGACAAAGTTATCATAACAGTGAGTGTGTATATGAGAGCATGTGAGTGTGTGTATGAGAGCATGTGTGTGTGTGTATGTGAGTGTGTGTATGAGAGCATGTGTGTGTGTGTATGGGAGTGTGTGTATGAGAGCATGTGAGTGTGTGTGTATGGGAGTGTGTGTATGAGAGCATGTGAGTGTGTGTATGGGAGTGTGTGTATGAGAGCATGTGAGTGTGTGTGTATGGGAGTGTGTGTATGAGAGCATGTGAGTGTGTGTGTATGAGACTGTGTGTATGGGAGCATGTGAGTGTGTGTGTATGAGAGCATGTGAGTGTGTGTATGTGAGTGTGTGTATGAGAGCATGTGAGTGTGTGTGCATGTGAGTGTGTGTATGAGAGCATTTGAGTGTGTGTGCATGTGAGTGTGTGTATGAGAGCATGTGAGCAATTGTGTATGGGAGTGTGTGTATGAGAGCATGTGAGTGTGTGTGTATGGGAGTGTGTGTGTATGTGAGTGTGTGTGTATGGGAGTGTGTGTATGAGAGCATGTGAGTGTGTGTATGGGAGTGTGTGTATGAGAGCATGTGAGCGTGTGTGTATGAGACTGTGTGTATGGGAGCATGTGAGTGTGTGTGTATGAGAGCATGTGAGTGTGTGTATGGGAGTGTGTGTATGGGAGCATGTGAGTGTGTGTATGAGAGTGAGTGTATGGGAGCATGTGAGTGTGTGTATGAGAGCATGTGAGTTGTACGTATGGGAGTGTGTGACTGTTGCGCATGTATGGGAGTGTGTGTATGAGATGATGTGAGTGTGTGTGTGTGTGTTGCATCACCAGTGGTGCAGGTGGTGGTCATGCTGGATATTTTTGGTCTGAGGTGGAGGTGAACTTATGCTTCTTGAACCCCTTGTGGGAGAATGGGGTGTTGTTTGTTGCGCTCCTTCCCCAGGGAATTGTTATTGGTGTTGTTATATATTATTATTATTATTTATGATTGATTCAATTTTGGATTGAGAACACAAAAATCTTGGTGAGGGGAAACCTCAACTTGTCGCATGAGGGAGGGGGAATCCCCGGGCACCCCCCCTATGAAGCAGTGCCTTGTTGTTCTGCCAGTGCTTGGGGAAGTTTTGGCTGAGGAGTGTTGTTCTGCTAGTGCTTGGGGAAGTGTTGGCTGAGCAGTGTTGTTCTTGGCTGAGGAGTGTTGTTCTGCTAGTGCTTGGGGAAGTGTTGGCTGAGGAGTGTTCTTTAATTTTGAATATTTCTTGTCATATTGTAGTTGCTTATTTGGAACATTTCTGTTCAACTGTGAGAAGACTCGTCAGGAAGCAGTAAGTGGTTATCAAAGGGGATTCCCCTATTTTGATGTGGTTGTACTCCTGACCTCTTAACTGGAGAACGCAAACTGGAGAACGCAAACTGGAGAACGCAACTTCCTACCAAAATGCAGTTGATTCTAATGATCATGCACATCCTATAGATCACCTGACGCCTGCATTCTAATGATCATGCACATCCTATAGATCACCAGATGCCTGCATGAATGTGAATACACTGACCACTTCCAGCCCCCCAAAATTCCACTCTCTAGTTTTTGTGATTAGTGCTCCACACATGTTCTGTGGTTTAGTGTTGTCAAAAGTGCACCATTCCATATAAATATGTATATACACTGCAAGTTTCATGGTCAGTGCACACGCATGCTTTTGCATGATGTTACATAAAATAAAATAAATTTTTAATCTATATATATATGTGATATATATAGGTTCAATAATTGACAGAAATTCCCTTTTTTCATAGGACAGAAAAGAAATCCAACTTGAAAGTTAGGCATTCAATATTCTACACAAGTTAGAGCAATGGATAGAAATGTCCAAACTAGAGAATGGTGGGTATAAAAGGGTTTTGAAACATGGAATTCAGCTTGTACATATGTATAGCTAACTGGAGTTAGATAATTTCAAAAACAAGAAGAGTCCTCCTTAACTCCTAGTTACTATCTTTAACTCACAACTGGGAAGCTAACCTAGTTGTTACATATAGCCAAGCTGTTACAGTATTCATAACCTAGCTGTTACAGTATTCATAACCTGGCTGTTACAGTATTCATAACCTGGCTGTTACAGTATTCATAACCTAGCTGTTACAGTATTCATAACCTAGTTGTTACAGTAAGTAGCTGTTATGGTATTCATAACCACTCTGTTACAGTATTTATATTGTTCATAACCAGCTGTTACAGTATTCATAACCAGCTGTTACAGTAATCATAACCTGGTTGTTACAGTATGTAGCTTTTATAGTATTCATAACCTAGTTGTTACAGTATGTAGCTTTTATAGTATTCATAACCTAGCTGTTACAGTATTAACCTAGCTGTTACTACAGTATTTATAACCTAGCTGTTACAGTATTCATAACCTAGCTGTTGCAGTATTCATAACCTAGTTGTTGCAGTATTCATAGCCTAGTTTTTATAGTAGTTGTTATACGTAGCAGTTATAGTATTCATAACCACTTCTGTTACAGTATTCATAACCTAGCTGTTACAGTATTCATAACCTAGCTGTTCATAACTTAGCTGTCAAAACCTTGCTATTATATTTATGACAGCTATTTATAAACTAGCTGTTACTTAACGTAACCTAGCTGATTTTTATAACCTAGCTGATTTTTATAACCTAGTTATTTATAACCTAGTTGTTAATGTTAATATTTTGGAATGTACTTCATACTACCATGGCTCAATTGCCATTGTTTTGTTCTGTTTTAACCAGCTACACATGGACACACAAGACAAAAGATTTATATTAAAAAATATTACAGGATTGAATTGCGAAAAAAGAAGTGAATCAAGAATTTACCAATGTAGACCACAAACATTCCTTTACCAATGAGACCACACACATTCCTTTACCAAATATAGTCTTAAAAAGCAGTGTAATATCTATTTGCATTATATTAATAGGTAAAGGGTCGATCCTTGCTGCATTTGTGTGTTTTAAGAAGTAAAAAAAATGAATGAAAGATTTTTGTTATTTTTATATTTAGTCAAAGATATGCCTACTAGAAGTTGTTCAGTCTAACAGAACTAGAGAGTATAACCACAGAATTAACGAGTATAACCACAGAACTAACAAGTATAACCACAGAACTAACGAGTATAACCACAGAACTAACGAGTATAACAACAGAACTAACGAGTATAACAACAGAACTAACGAGTATAACCAACAGAACTAACAAATCTAACAGAACTAACGAGTACAAAACAGAACTAACGAGTATAACAACAGAACTAACGAGAATATAACAACCGAACTAACGAATATAACAACAGAACTACGAGTATAACAACAGAACTAATGAGTATGAAAACGGAACTAACGAATATAACAACATAACTAATGAATATAACAACAGAACTAACGAATATAACAACAGAACTACGAGTATAACAACATAACTAATGAATATAACAACAGAACTAACGAATATAACAACAGAAATAATGAATATAACAACAGAACTAATGAGTATAACAACAGAACTAACGAGTATAACAACAGAACTAATGGGTATAACAAGTATAATAACAGAACTAACGAGTATAACAAGTATAACAACTGAACTAACAAGTATAACAACAGAACTAACGAGTATAACAAGTATAACAACAGAACTAATTAGTATAACAACAGAACTAACAAGTATAACAACAGAACTAACGAGTATAACAACAGAACTAACGAGTATAACAATGTTCAGAACTAACGAGTATAACAAGTATAACAACAGAACTAACGAGTATAACAACAAAACTAACGAGTATAACAATGTTCAGAACTAACGAGTATAACAAGTATAACAACAGAACTAACAAGTATAACAACAGAACTAACGAGTATAAAAACAGCAATTGTAGATGTTGTTATTCACCATGTTTATCACTAAAGTAGGCACACACATGCCTATATATACATGTGGTTACCTGGTGTTGCTGAACGTCTGTGATGCACACTCTTGTCACAAGAAGATGACCTCATCACTACCTTATAACGTAGCTGATTGCTGACTCAGCTCTGCTAACTCAATATGGGACATCCACAAGCGTACTATTGTACGGACGATCCTTTACCGATTTTCTAGAAAGATGCAATGCATTGAAGAGTGGAGCCTTCTGGTAGTATAATTAGGACAGATGGACCTACTGTATTGCACGCAAGCATGTGTGGGGGTAAGGTTGATCGATGCGAGTTAATATAAAATCATGAAGTCTGAATTTATGGATCCGATTTTCTAGAAAGATGCAATGCATTGAAGAGTGGAGCCTTCTGGTAGTATAATTAGGACAGATGGACCTACTGTATTGCACGCAAGCATGTGTGGGGGTAAGGTTGATCGATGCGAGTTAATATAAAATCATGAAGTCTGAATTTATGGATTTTGGTGGCCGCTGGTTTAATACCTTGGTGACGGACTCAGAGGCATGCACGAAATCTTTTGGGAGCTAAGATTGGCGGTAACCACTGTTTAGGATACTAAGAAGCTGCCAAAGTGAGAATAATGTTTGTCCGCCATTTTTTAATACAATGTATGTAGGATACAGCACTCTTCTCCAATGTACTAGTGGCAAGAAAATGTGTTACAAGGAACCCATGTATATTTAGATCGTCCAGTCAAAATGAACAGGAAATGAACAGGAAATAAAGCTGTGCACGTGTATTTCTAAACTTTAATTACTTTCTGCAAATGTGGTACAGATTTAATTTAACAATCACTATCACATATGCTTTTTTTTCCTCTCTTCCTCCCTTTCTCTTGCGGTTCTTTCCTTTCTTCCTCTTGCGGTTCTTTCCTTCCTTCTTCCTTGAAACTTGGAAAAGCAACTGCTTCCAAACTTTGTCAGAGACTGCTAGACTACTACTAGAGACGATAGAAAACAAAAGCAGCAGCTATACTGGAGAGTAGGGACAAACAGAAACAACATAACTGAGCCAAGATATCAGTCTTCCATTTATCTCTCTCTCCCTCCCTCCACTCCTCCCCTTTCTCTTTCTCTTCTATCCTTTCTTTCCTTCTTTCCTTTCTTCCTTTCCTTCTTTCCCTCCTTCTCCCTCTGTCTCCCCCCTCTCTCTCCCTCCCTTACTACTCACCCACCCCCCACCCCCGCCTTATCTCTTCCTTCCACCCTCCTCTCTCCCTTTCATTCTCCCTTAATTGTTCTTCTTCTTCTTATTATTATTGGAAAGCTATGTGAAAGGCTGCTCAATAATTGGAACATTAGCTATAGACATATAGTTGGCTTGTTGGTAAGATGGTAAGAGAATAAATAAACTTGGAAACTTTTTTCATTCTTTCAGGGAGTCAGGGAGAAAACAATGTCTTTGTGGAGCTTTCTGAATGCACAAGTGAGTCTAATGGTATCTATTGATGATGAAACGTGTACCTACTTTTCCTCTCGATCCATTTGTACTGATCACTTTTCCTAACTGTCCTCCAGAAGGGGCGGAGGGAGTGGTGCAGGGCATGGCCATATTGTAATGGCAGGTTGTTGAGCATGTACATACTGAACCTAATACCTAATAACAGCATCAACAAACCTTGAGCTAAGCTAAGAAGGTGTGTGGCATGAGAAGGTCGTGGGGCCAGCGCTAAGTGTGTAGTGCCAGCCTTTTTCTAGAAGCTTACGAACGCAGCTGTAAAGAATCTATAATGAACTGGAATATGGATATCATTATCAACACTAGATGAAGAAGTGCTCAATCAACAGTTCTTCACTGGGAGATTTTCATGACTGGGGGATCGATCGGACGTACAGTACCAGAGAAATGACTGATATTAGTATTCCGACTGGCTAACCTGCAAATACACACACACGCACACACACACACACACATACACACAATCTCCAGAAAAGAATGGTGTTTGCTTTTAGCTCTCTACTGCTAAATTCTGGATATACAATCTATTCAGTGCTGGCTTAGTGACAGTGTTATTGATTTCTTCATTCCCTCCTTCCTTCTCCATCTCTAGACTGTTCTGAACCTGGCAATGTCGAGAGAGTCATCACTCGTGCTGATACTATTTCTCTTCCCAGTGTTTTGACTTCAGCATGGTTCAAACTAGGCTCCCTCAAGTCTATCTTGCTCACACACTTAGTAGGTAGAGCTTTAGTGCCAGAAGACGACTAATGTTGGAACGTGTAAGTCCACTTAACTACTCTGTTTGTCAATTGTGGAATAAAACAGTTGGTAAGGATCATCCAGTGAGTTGTTTAACCAATGCCGCAATAAAGCTAACACGCATGCACTGTTATAACCAGAACAAAAGGCCCTCACTCAACTTTGCTGATTGGTTTGTGGACTTCTCCTGTGCAACTGTTACCAAGTCCTTGAAGGAGCTGACCCTATATGGTTAGTCTCAATAATTACAAGACATGGCATACCCTGATATATGTACAAAGTATGTGATAATGTTAGATAATACATATGCGCTAAACTAGCCCTGAAGCTCTGATTTGGTGTAGTCCTCCCACCGCTCAATTTAAATATGCAGAAACAAACAAACAAACAAACAAACAAACAAACCAAAAATTCAAGGGAAAAAATGTTTTTATTTAATAGTCAACAATACTAATACTAGAATTAATACCATTTATACTATATGCACCCACTATTGGACTGCTTTTAGAGTCAGTGTAATGATTGGTGTGCATGTATACATTAAAATGGTAGAGGGTCTTCAAACTGTTTGTGGTCTACATGGGTGGAGTCTTGCTTCATTCCTTTTCTCAGTTGGTCAATCCGGTGTAGTTTAATTGTCACCACACAGAGTATGTTAATTGCGGTCAGCACCAGTACAAACTGAAGTAGGTGGAGCTACGATTACCTTTATAATATGTTTAAATAGTCGGACGAATTTTTTAAAATTTATTTTTAGAGACCTAGCCTGTCGATAGACCAAGCCCGCCGATTAACCTCTCAGCTAGCGCAAGGGCTGTTAAATTTACATAAGAATTTCCCAGTGTCTTTTGCAGCGAGGTGAAGAGGGGTTAATGGTGAAACATCCACAGCAGACAAATATTAACGTATGTAATATATACAACTACTGGTGGACTAACACTGCTTAAAGGTAAAGATCTAAAATGTAATTATCTTTTAAGGGTGTGTGTCACTGATACTGAGGAGCTGATGAATTTACCATGAGGTTCTCCTATTATTATAGAACCCCCTGGGTTTAGGAAAGACTCTTGGGAGGGACTCCAGCTTTGCTTCATGCTTATTAGTTGCTAGGTGACGGGTGATGTAGGGTGCCTAGGCTCCCAGAGGCTTGTTTCCCCACAAACTGAGAAGCTCTGTATAAACTAGTACCAGGGAAAGGCAATATCTCTTTAGTGGCAGTCACTTCATGGCTAGGCTATGGCCAGGGAAAGGCAAGGACTCACCAGTGGCAGTCACCTCATGGCCAGGCTAGGGCCAGGGACTCACTAGTTGCAGTCACTTCATGGCCAGGCTAGGGCCAGGGAAAGGCAAGGACTCACTAGTTGCAGTCACCTCATGGCCAGGCTAGGGCCAGGGAAAGGAAGGATTCACTAGTTGCAGTCACTTCATAGGGCCAGGGAAAGGCAAGGACTCACCAGTGGCAGTCACCTCATGGCCAGGGAAAGGCAAGGACTCACCAGTTGCAGTCACTTCATGGCTAGGCTAGGGCCAGGGAAAGGCAAAGACTCACTAGTTGCAGTCACCTCATGGCTAGGATAGGGCCAGGGAAAGGCAAGGACTCACTAGTTGCAGTCACCACATGGCTAGGCTAGGGCCAGGGAAAGGCAAGGACTCACTAGTTGCAGTCACCTCATGGCTAGGCTAGGGCCAGGGAAAGGCAAGGACTCACCAGTGGCAGTCACCTCATGGCCAGGCTAGGGCCAGGGAAAGGCAAGGACTCACCAGTGGCAGTCACCTCATGGCTAGGCTAGGGCCAGGGAGAGGCAAGGACTCACCAGTGGCAGTCACCTCATGGCTAGGCTAGGGCCTGGAAAAGGCAAGGACTCACCCGTGGCAGTAAACACATGGCTAGGCTAGGGCCAGGGAAAGGCAAGGACTCACCAGTGGCAGTCACCTCTTGGCTAGGCTAGGGACAGGGAAAGGCAAGGACTCACCAGTGGCAGTCACCTCTTGGCTAGGCTAGGGCCAGGGAAAGGCAAGGTCTCACCAGTTGCAGTCACCTCATGGCCAGGGAAAGGCAAGGACTCACCAGTGGCAGTCACCTCGTGGCCAGGGAAAGGCAAGGACTCACCAGTGGCAGTCACCTCAGGGAAAGGCAAGGACTCACCAGTGGCAGTCACCTTATGGCCAGGGAAAGGCAAGGACTCACCAGCACTTGGCAGTCACCTCATGGCTAGGCTAGGGCCAGGGAAATGCAAGGACTCACTAGTTGCAGTCACCTCATGGCTAGGCTAGGGCTAGTGGTAGTCACCTCATGGCCTGACTACATACTTGCCAACTTTCCATAAGTTAATTCCGGGACATTTACTGCGCGAATTTGTGAACACCCCCTAATTAGAGCGCACCTTTCCCTTGACCACGCCATTAATTTCATACGCAATTTTCCACCACGTCACTTATTTTGCATGTCACACCCACTAATTGATGATGTAATTTGTCCTTATTTGAAACATGAAGATAAAATTGAAGTTTATGAAGCAGAAGCAGCAGAAGAAGGACCAGCTGAAACATCTGAGTCAGAATGGGGACTAGCTATATAACTCTTTGTAGCCTTCTTGCACTCTGAGAGCAGTTCAGGAGGGAGTTTGATGTCCAGACAGCAACTACTGTATCAATGTTGAACTTTATGGCCATAAGGGCAACAATGGAGGACTGGTCAAGATTTGACATTTGATCAGAGTGGATCTTTCCTTAGTATTCAGAATCAGCATTAGAGACTGGGATGGACATCAGACATGATATTAGGGAGATTAAATCTTGGCTGCCCTTCCAATGTGATCATTTTCCCAACTTCCAACCAGAAAATCCCTGCCTTGGGTCTCATGAAACCATCAGCTGCCTTGTACTCGACAAATGTCGGTAAATCATTGGGAGAAAGCTTGAAGTCTTGGAATTGCACCTTCAGAATCTGCAGAGATACAGCATCGTTGAGGCCAATCTGTGGAAAACGTTTAGCTAGTGAAGTGATGGTGTTGAAAGAGAATGATGAGTGTGTTCAGGCTGAATGACCCTTAAATGTTTCATCAACGAATCTCCAAAAGGAAATTTGACGAGAATTTTCTTCATTGAAGGCATATAAAAAGCTCTTATAGCTTCAAAGAATGGTGCTGTAACATGAAGGTGTTCAAGATGAGATACACTAGCCCACGTATCACCACCAATTCCCAAATCATCGTTGGAAACATGATTGGCCTCATCGAAGTCAAGATTCTTTTGGTTATCACTAGCAGCTAGAATGGTGTCCTCAGATAGAAAGTTTGAAGCATCTAACCTAACTAACCGGTTCATCTCATCACACAGCTGTGAGGTAGTATATTCTCTGTAGATTTCTGGAAGAGACGGTGGAATTGAGACGGTGGAATTGATCCATTGAGGGCAAGATAAAAGAAAGAAAATGCAACAGAGGTTTCGTCAGAGGATTTTCAAGCCTTGAAAGAATGCCACAGACCTTAGCTATTTCAGCTTCCTCACAAGACAAGAAGAATGACTCAAACCATCATACTGCCTGAGATAACGATTGACACACTTCACCAAGCTGAGCTGTCGTGTGGGGCAAAGCTTCAAAATCAACCCTGGCTCAGTGGTGAAAAGTGAACACCATAGGTTGACAAATTGATGCTTCCTCTTGCTGCTATGTGGAAATAATAGAATATGTCGATTAAGAGCTGGTCAATGTTCACTGCGAGTGCTTTCAAACCAGCTTTGACTGTTAAATCAGCCAAATGGCAGATGTTATGTTTCTTGCTCTTGAGGTGAGATGTGACATCATTACGACCACCATGGGTAACACCAAAGTCGATTGCACACAGAGTACATCGTGCATACAAGTGACCTAAAATGAAGGCAAGACTACTGACATTACTATTGAATTGAACACATGCATCACACTGTACCCATGATGTTATTATTTCGCCTGTATTTGCTGTATTCCATTACTTACTTTGTAAATCAATTTCATTATATATGTTTTATGTATACCTTTGAAACTCTTGCCTATCCCCTGAAATTCTTTAATCCATTTATTGTCAAAATGGCATTCTCTCCTCTGCTTCTTTGCTACACTAGCCATTTTGCTGAGATTGCAATAAAAGCAATTATCAGATAACGTGCTGGGAAGTTTCACGTGAGTGCTGCACCTCCAATCGAAACAAGGTCAAAGGTTGTTTGGCACGCCCGCTGGAGCCATAATTGTTCATCTGAAGTTTTTCTCTGCCAAAAAGTGTCCTGTTTTTGTTGCTTTACGAGTGTTCTAGACCAAACATGCTTGAGACTGCAGTGACCATCTAAGCGAGTGGAAGCGCAAGGTGCGCGTAGCTGTAAATTCCGGGACATTGCCGGGACAAGGACACCACTGGGACAAGGCCAAAAATTCCGGGACTGTCCCGGCCATTCCGGGACGGTTGGCAACTCTGTTACTAGGTTAGAGAAATCTGCCAAAAGCCTCCAAAGAAAAAAGCAAGTTGGGTATAAGTAATATAAGATAATTGGAGGGTGTAACTACGGGCAACATCCTAACTTCAAAGACCACAGTTAAGGAATATCTGTTATGGGATAATGAGGTTGCTGCTAGGATTGGGTTGGATCACATTGCTCTTTCCCAAGGTGCAGTTTGTATACATATATATATACATGTGTATGTCACACGATGTTTTCAGGAGTACTCCTTGGCTCAAAGATTTCACATGAACCAGCAACCAGTTAGGGAAAATGTCTTGTCTACTCAGTCATCATATGTGGCCAGGAATGAAGAAATTGAGGTCCAGACTTTGCCTGTAATTACACCCCATTACTCATAGAGTATGTCAGAGTAGGTGAACATGTCAGGTGACATTTGGTCATCCATGGCAACATCCTTATGTTAGCCACTGTGTTGGGGTTGGGGGATGATCCTGTAACTGCGGTTAAAAGCACCAATTTTCGTCAGTTTTAATTTTCCTTCAAGCTGTGGTCATGGTGTGCTCTATTTGAGGACACTGGCACACTGTATGTCAACAGAATGGTTTTCCCCCTTTACATGTTCAGAGGGAATCATTTTCAATTCCATTTTCCATTTCACCTTTTATCTAATTCCGTTTAACATTAACTTTTAGAAATTTTCTAATTTCACAAGAAAAGAAAAGAAGTGCAAAAATTGATACAGATATGGTCTTCCTTGAACTGACATTTGTTCTTCTGCTGCTCTGTTGGTGGCAGCTAACAGATGCACTTCTCTTGGCCTTCTTGGCTCTTGGAGGGGCTGAATCTGCTATCTCTTCCACATGCATACAGATACTATAACCCACTAAATACTATTATCACACTACAGTGTTGCCATAATTTTTGTGGTAATTTCCAAATTACTCGCCTGTGTTATCAAATTTTTTGGCAACAAAAAATCCAAACAAAATCCAAACAACAATTTCATGAGAAATAACATACTAAAGTGTGTTCCTAGCATTTACACATGTCTTTAATAGTTCAGTGTTCGGTTTAAATTCATAGCATTTTTTAGGAAGATTGAATTGTACTATTAAAAGTGAATTTAATGTAGAAATTCCTAGTCTGTTTCGGTGCTTTGTTTTGTTGAGGCTGAATAAACGTTCGATATCAGCATTGCCATGGGGTATAACTAGAATGGCTTTTGCGAGTTTTGCCAATGTGGAGTAGCGATACTCGGTTTCCAAGCAGTCTTTGATTTGGCTGATTGCATGCCAATACTTATCCACCTCTGTGATGGTCGTGACTTTAGGAGGTAATGGCGACATGCAGAAATCCATAAATTCCTCTTGAAGGCTGGGTTTGTCACCAACTTGAACTACCTGAGGAACACACTCTGCTGCAGCAAGCACCTGACCAGCCATGCTGTATTGTTGTAAGCCTGGTTGAAGCCATTTGAGATTGGAGAGTAACTTGTGACTCATAGGTAATCGTTTGACAGCTCCCTTGGCTGCAGCAATCCACCAAGCTTGGATAGTCTCCCTAAATTTTCTCTCATCTTCAGTCCATCCTCTTCTTCAAGGTATGATAGTGTGTTGGTGACCTACGAAAATTTCGTGTAAAGGGAGATACTCTCCTGAGTTATCAATACACACTTGTGAAACATGTTCAGCAGCACACACGTACTCAGAATTCATGAATCTCAACAGAAATTTTCGTATTAATCCATCGAGCTCTTGGTAGAGAACATGAAAAATTGGAGATTGCTGCTGCATGTACCTGTTGAAATTATTAACAATTGGTAATGCAGAACACAAGTAAGCTTTGGTCAGAGGTTTTAAAGTACAATTTTTACTCTTCTCACTACTGCCTGCTTATCCTCAGTACTTCGAAAGTATGAGAGTAAGGCTTCATATTGCTCGATAAGACAATTTACACAAGCTTCAAGGCTGAGCCATCATGTTTGGCATGCTTTTAACAACTTGTGTGGCTTGCATTCCCACAAAACTCTGAAATTCTTCAAACTGTCGCAGCTTCCTTGGGCTCTTCTGGAAATAATAGCATACATCAGTTGTCAGATCTTCCAATTCATCAGGCAAGACTTTGCAGGCCTCATTTGCTATTATAATAGCATACATCAGTTGTCAGATCTTCCAATTCATCAGGCAAGACTTTGCAGGCCTCATTTGCTATTAGTGCTGCTATGGGACAATGACAATGAAGAGCAACTAAAGCTGGCTGCTTACATCGTAACCGTGACATCACTGAATTTCTTGCTCCCAACATTACATTGGCCCCATCTGTACCTAATCCGACAAGATTATCATAAAGGAGGGTTGTGGATTCTTGAAAATGCTTATCGATTGCGTTAAATAGCAGCTCTGCAGTTGTCCTCTCTACACTCTCTAGGGCAAAGAAGACACATCTCACCTGTCCTTGGGTGTTATCGAAGAATCGAAGCATAATAGCAGCTTGTTGTGCAACGGTAATATCAGTTGTCTCGTCAGTTTGGAGGCTGAAGTATTTAGTCTCTTTAACTGCTGCGGAAATGGTTTTCCAACAATCCTGGGCAATAACTTTCAAAACAGCTGTTGCTTTAGTACGACTGCACTTAAAGTCTTTAGCAACAGAAGAATCAGGAAACATCAACTTGAATAGTTTGGTACAATGATCTCCCAATTGAAAGGCAAGATGGTGCTCTCCAAGGAAATATGTGAAGAGTACTTCTGCACAGATTACAGACTCCTCTCTTATTGGCCCAAAGTAGGTCTGTAGAGGCAGTACACCCACACCATATTTTTCTGAGTGTTTGTGTAATTTCGTTTTCTGATGTCTCCTGAGATCTCTAGTAACAAAGGTTTATATCCCATGGGAAAGTCTTTGCATACTGTCTACGATAGACACACAATTGCTTTTTTGCAGACTTAGAAGACCTGATAGATGCCGAGATTTGACTGTCGATGTCAATTTGTGAAACCTCATTATCAGAACCAGAATCCATATCTGAAGAATCTCCTTCTGGTAACCTTGAAGTACTGGGTTCTGAAGATGCCATAGCTAACTCTCCCTGACTCTCACTGTGAAAGATTCTAACTCTTGCACAAATCAGGCTTTAAATATCCAACCATATAGCTCATGCATGAGCATCACATAGACCAAACGGTTCTGGCTCTACAGGAATATTCCTGCACAGACCAAGTGACCACATGAATATTCCTGCACAGACCAGGTGACCACAAAATGACCACACTCAGGTAATACCACAGAGAGTGGTTTTGAAATAGGCTGCACATGATCTGAAATGTCAAACAATTTTCTAATGATGAAAAATCCAAACATTCATTGATAAAATCCAAACAGAAAATTTAAGGGTAAAAAATCCAAACAGTTTGGATAAAATCCAACACTGTGGTGACACTGCCACTAGCAGGGAAGATTTTTTTAAATAATAAATCAAGACATGTAAAATGCAATATCAAGCCTCAAGCTCTACAGCGACTCTTAAATTAGTTACTCCCTAGATCTATAACTGCCAAGAAGAAAGTCCAGAGAAAGTCTCAAAGCTAAGGTTTCCTTACAAGATAATGGCTATAAAGCACAGCTGTAGTTAATGGAAGCTGCTATTGAATTGTAGTAGTTAATAGAATACCTGGTTTGGCTCCATAATATCAATTCTGTGAAATCCTCAGCTTTCCATGATCAGAAAAAATGATTTCCCCTGCACGTGTTTTCCTGAAATGTTTGGGGTCCAGCTGCAAGACACAGTGTGTCCAACTTTAATGGGTTGCGTTAGGGAACATCACTTGTTATTAAGTTATAGCATGGCTCAAAACAATTCCTTGGTCAAGTTCTCTCTCAGCTACAGTTATTAGTCCATCCAGCATCCTGATTCTGTGCTTTTTATATGCAGGTCATATGGCCATGGTATATAGGTCTTGTGATCGAGATGTACAGGCCTTGTGATAATTATATATGCAGGTCAGGTAACACGATGTGCGAGTCACGTGATCATGATGTGCAGGTCATGTGATCATGATGTGCAGATTATGTAATCTTTATCCATTACAAAGACCATTGAGAAATGATGATCTCTCGTGGCACATGTGGTCTATCACAAGCTACATGTACGGTGGCTGATTGTAGTCCATCTTTAACATGTGTGGAGGTCATGAAGTGCAAGAAAGTTGATGAAGCTGAGGAAGGAGGTTGTGTCTCTTTGTCAACTTCTCCCTAGAAATGGTCTCTTCGCCATTGTCATATCAGGCATAAATATCTTATTAAAGATTTATATGATGCCAAGTGGAAGATCTGCATCCTAACGACACAAACTTGCTATGGTTACTCTTATATCCTCATTGCTTGTGAAACATGGCTGTGATTGGTCACTATTGTGGATTAATATTGCCTAGTATCTAGTGTAAGGTAGGAAGCAACGGAAAAACACCTACAAGGAAATTATTCAGTAAAGGTTGTGCTCAGTAGCCAGGGCCTGCAGTATTGTGCAGGGACTTTTATTGTCCCCGTGATACAAACCTGTACAGTGCAGCAACGTAAACCACTCAGTGGGTGTGGCTGGCTGCCCGGCTCTTATATACAATGCATGTATAATAGAATGTGTTTGAAGTTTCTTTATTTGTGCTCTCAATTACTGGAACATCTATTTTTGCTCCTTTTATTCCTCCCAGATGGATATTTACAGAAACCCTCTCTACTCCGAGAATATGCACCAACAGGTAAGTCTATGAGACCTGCCAAGTACCCAGAAAGGTCTTTGTCACCAGATATGAGCCATCCATGCATACTTGTATGTAGAGAAGTCTTTTATCATAGGCTTGCATGTATAGAGTGCCTACCGTTGGTGTGATTGAGTCTAACCTACAGAAGATGTTGTAGCTAGTCTAGACTACAGATGGTGTGATTGTTAGTCTAGCCTACAGATGGTGTGTAGCTAGTCTAGCCTACAGATGGAGTGTAGCTAGTCTAGCCTACAGATGGTGTGTAGCTAGTCTAGCCTACATAAGTGATTACACTTCTGACTAGACAAAAGTCATGTACAATACTAAACAAAATGCAAAGCCTACAGTATGCAAATTTCTTTCCTAGACTCGCTAATTAGACCCTCCAATGTGTTACACACACACATTACAAGTGTAGTGTCTGGTCAGATGCCACGGACTGTTTCGTTTTAGTCTCGTGATCATTTTCGCGCTTGCTTATTTGTGCATGTTTCAATAGAATACTATGACAGCATGTCATTATCTCGCTTGTTGTTTTTTTGAAAAGTTTGTATAAAATGGCACGAAATCGTGGAAATCAAAACAAAACACTATTTGCCATTTGACCACTCCCCTGTACCGTACGTGTACATGTTTGGTGATCTGGGGTAGCGAGACTCTTCCTTTCCATATAAACACCTCACCTAGAAATAGTCCGCCAGAGCACACAAACGGCTGAACCTTTCCTTTAGGTCAGCTGCATGCTAGTCATGGTTGGTGTAGCCAACCCTTTATCTTACTCACCTTTAGCTCGGGGGGGAGGGGGGAGAAAAGAGTTTTGTGTTTCAATCTACATCAGTGTAACACTAGTTGTGGTTGGATCAGACTGTAGTGTTCCTGTTGAATACATTCCATGCCAGGGAAACTGCGACTGCTGTGTTTTCTTCTCCACAAGCAAGGCAATCTGGCCTGGGTGCTGTAGAAGAACATTCAGAAATAACCATCAGTTAGCTGCAACACCAGCAAAAAAATTCTCCACATAGATTTACACAGTGAAGTGCTACTGTTGGACAAGTCCTATGTAATGCTAGAGACACCTAACCTTCCTTTGACTTCCTCTGCCTCTACGATAATGAAGGTAAAGGGTCGGATAAGCCAGAGAACCAGAGAAGCTGCATGCATGGTTGCCCAAAACCACACCTACAATCATTTCCGAAGCGGTCGACACTGATCTACACCTTTATAAAATATCGGTCAATATGAATTGTATACACATAGAACATGCTCTAGGGATTGCAGTGGTTCACAACATGCTAACTGGATCCATCATGTGTAACAATGCTCTTTCCCCATATAGCATTGAGTTCACCTAACCATTTTAATTCGCCATCTTTGCATTGCTTGCAATAGTAATTATTTAAGGAATGCTACGGTTGATATGGGAAGCTTTTCTTGTGCTACCTGACATTCCCTGTTACTGCATTGCATGTTTCAAGAAGTCTACGAAAATATTTTATCCAATGGAGCATGAGTAGTAGACACATACTCCAATGCTAAAGGTAGTTTTATGTGTAGTCCTTT
The DNA here is from genome assembly GCA_028752905.1 of Cladorhizidae sp. MBARI D1340-BT2. NCBI lineage: Eukaryota > Metazoa > Porifera > Demospongiae > Poecilosclerida > Cladorhizidae > Cladorhizidae sp. MBARI D1340-BT2. The sequence continues at coordinate 15,209,205 of JAQNBH010000012.1, read as the reverse complement.
ACCTATTTGACATTGAGAGTCGGAGTTGAAGACTCTGGCACACTTATATAGAGCATATATTGTGGTATGTTTTTGTTAATGCCAGTGGTGGTGTAGAAGGGTGACATCAAGTTGGTAGTAATGTCTGTTGTGAACGTTGCATCCCCAAGATTCTACTGCGTACGTACATGAACACCCACATATGGAGGTTGGAGGATAGGGGGCACTTGGAACAAAATTCTGTACGATTATGGCCAGACCCGTTCCCTCAATGAGAGGTTGATTATTGTCAGTGTAAATCTAGCAGCACTTATAAGCAGTACAGGAGTATGGCTACTATCTGAGAAACACTAATCCCTGCCCCAGGTGTATAGGCATAGCTAGATTATTTTCCCAGAAGCTTTGTTCCTTGGCTTCTTCTCTCATGCATTTTCCAGTAGGTTCTATCTGAAATCCTAAACAATTCTTGTTCTTTGCATCCATAGTTGCTGGCAGAAGTGGGTGTGACATCTCACTGAGGTTTAAAGTTGATTGATAATGGCCGTGGCGCGAGTACTACAATACACTGTAGGAAGCGCTAGGCTAGCGTCACACAGTGGAAGCTTCCTTTTTATATTGCGTTTGTGGTGTGAGTTATCTTTACCTAGCTCTCAGTCTGTCTCAAAGGTAGTCCAGCCACTGTCGCTGGCGTATGCAGTGGCACCACTTAACATGAAATCATGGACAAAATGTTATCCCACCTTGTAGGCCTATGTTTGCAGGTAGAACATGTCTATATTGCTTTGTGTAATCTATTTGCAGGTGTTATTTCCTTGTGCCAGCATCCGCAAGCTACAGCTGTGGAATGGATATTACTTGCGCTGGAACCCTCGAATGAGACCTCAAGTAAGACAAATGCATTGTTCTGGTCATAGATTTAATATATTTACATGATTGCTGATGTGGGACAAGAGAAACATTGACAGAGTCCATGTCGGAAGTGTGCAACAACACTACACCCTGGCATCCCACTTTGTTTCATTGGGAATGTGGGGAAAGGGTTTGGTGGGGGGGGGGGGGAGAGAAGGGAACAAAATTCTAGAAACCCCCCTTTCCTTCTTAGACCAGGCCAGTAATTTTACATGTAATATCCTTTTTTTTGTTTCCTGTTTTCTACCTTGAAAACCTCCAAGATTTCTTCAGAGGGAGCATCAGGCACTGCCTTTGTAGAAGTGCATGGACCAAAAAAAATTTTTATAGGCATACCAAAATATTACCAAAACATCTATAAAATCCTGCTGCTTTATCTAGATATTGCTGCTCAGCTTTCTTGCTCTCTCCTGGCATGTCTACTTTATCTCAACCTGTGTTAATGTTGTGCGTCATCCCTCCTTGCACGTCCACTTGTTTATACATGTTTGCTGCTCTAGGACTTCTTCTCTCATGTGCTCTTACTGTGAGCTATTTCCTGCTCTCTCTTTCTTTTATGCATACCTGTGGATGGTGTTGTTGTGCATGTGTCCCCCAGTCTGATCTGTTCCTTATCTTGTCTTGCTTGTTTGACTATTTTGTAGTTTTGTAATGACTTGTCAGGTTCAAGGTTCTCAGCTAGAGTTTGAATAGCATTTTTGTGTGTATGTAGTGGGGCTTCTCCAGTACATGTACATACAGTAGGAGACAAAAAAAGTTCCAGTTCCGCACCCATTCCAACGGTGGGTAAGGAAAACAGAAACGCGGAATCAACGCATAAAAACCCGACGAATAACGCATAACAAACGCCGTTAAGTTTACGTTTCCAATTTTTTATCTTAGCGCTTATTTTATAAACGCGTGTGCACGCGCACACAGGGCGGGCGCCAGGTGTGCTAAATCTAGCGAGTGTTTTTTTCCTCTGTTTTGTTTTCTTCTTCGCAGATATCATTTTGCTCTTCAAGAAGTTTACTGCTGTCAGCAGTAAGTAGTAGTTATTTATCTTCCTAGCCTTTTGGCCTGTGCCCACTAGTGTCTTTCATCTCTACTTGTATTAGCTATTAGCTTTGCCTTCTTGTTGGTAACTACTCAGTTTAGACAAGATGCTTGGACAAAGTTTGTCATATAGTTTTGTAGAGGTTAGGTTTTCTAAGCATAGTGTTAGGTAAAGCCTGGTGTAGACTAAGGCTTGCAAAACAAATCCCTCCCCCCTTTTTAAATGCCCTCACAGGACCTTTAGTGGCTAGCAAGCCTTGCCTTAGAGAAACTTCACCGAGTAGCTTAGCAGAGCTTGCCTTAGAAAGGTTGAAGAGTTTACAGAGCATCTAGTAGCTTAGCAGGACTTGCATTTAAACCTCTAGAACACCCTAGCTAAACTTTTGTATACAACAAGCCACGTCAGAATGTTAGGCCTCACTTCAACCATGTATAGACCAAGAGATGGGTATGATGCATTTACACATTGATGTTTTGGCTAACAGAGAAGAACTCTGTCGGTGTAGCCCTTAAGCATGGTGGAATATGGGTTATGTGTTTGGTGGCAGGTGTACTGTAAGAGTGGAAAAGTTACGTCAAGAACATAATGCATTTCTCTATTGCATGGTGGATGTCTCATTGTACATGCAACAGGACTCCGGCTTCTATGGTTTGAGTTGTAGGATAAGTTGGTCCTTGATGCCCCCCATCGACTTACACATACTAGTTGACTTCTCTCCTACAATCAGTTTCCAACCACCTACTTCTCCATGGACCCTATTGCCTGTAATGAGAGAAGTGTTTGGAGTCGATCCAGCAGGCATACAAGTGTTTATGCTTGCAAAATAATGGAAAATTATATTGATAGTGTTAGTTTTAAAACTGACCGTCATTTTTTATTATGTGAAGATGTCTACTACTACAAGGCAAGTACATATACGATTCACACAAAAATATACATGTCAGAGAAATGGTGTTACACACCAAGATATGCAAACACTTTGTCGTCTTTTGTAATGCCAATTGGGTCGTCTTGGTTGTGACAGCCAAGCCTTGTATGATACTGTGTTTAATTGTCATGAAAGTTCACTGGTGATAGTTATGCATGCTCATTGCTCAATTATTATGGTAACCAGTGAACAAAATACAGCAATTTTGTAAAGTACAACATTCAAGTTCAAACAATCCTGAGTGCAGTCTGTGGATCTCAAGTTGGACTGCATTCACCAATCCATATAACATCCTCTATGCCACAAGTCATCTCTCCCATCTTATTTTCATCTGGAAAGGTTGGGTAGGGAGGAGAATTGTAATATTACCTTGCCTTTAAGTTTGGAAATCAAATGTTTCACCAATACAATCTAAGCTTGCCAAAGAGTAGCTAAGGAGTAAACTAAGCAGGCAAGATTTTCTTGGGTCCTTCAAGCCCCCAAGCTATACTCCTAGCCACAACCCAGACAAAGCTATGTTCATAAGCTAATTCAATCAAGCTTCCTTAAACTAAACTATAAGCTTAAACCAGTTGTCAGATAAACCAAGCTTAGCAAGCTTTAGAAATGATAGACAGATTACCTTGTTCCGCGTGTCTGATGAACTGACAGAGCTACCTTGGAAGGTCTATCCTAAAGCGGTCCTCACCGCAGAATGGTGCGCAGTGAAATGTGTAGTCCTAGTTTGGTCTGTAGCAGACGCTGAAGCTAGTCAACAATTGTTTCGTCGGTCCGCTTCATCAGCTCCTCTATACCTTCGAGGTTTGCATTAATATAGATGGCCTTTCGCTGAAGAACGACTTTAAGAATAGTAAAGAAGTGAGAGGTTGCCAAACGACGAACAAGCTGGAGAACGACGCCGATTGTACTTGAAGCACGAAGCTGGAGAACGACCGCGCGAACAATGGCGAGATAATTGAACCGCGAATGAGTTTGAAACGTGAAGAAAAAAGATTCCTCGCCGTTGGAACGGACATGTTACTAAACGGCGTTGGAACGAGGTTGAAAATAGCGCCAACGGAATATTAACGCAACGGAACTGGAACTTTTTTTTGTCTCCTACTGTAGATATACTCTAACAACATATGTGCATATTTCCTTAAAACTCATGCATTCTATTCAGTTCATGCGCTACTAGCTGCTTGAGGGTACGTACTATTCCAAAGGTGCACTCTATTATTTGACAGGCATGTGCACAATAGTTGCATGAGATCATCAGAGCAGTTTGAACGGTTGAAAATTATGCATGCTCTAGCTATATCCGTTTAATTTTTCTTCGTAGTGAGCTTTGTCTCTTGCGAAGAAGTCATCATTATCGGTCCCATGGAGTTTGGCCGTCCTTCTTTTAATATTTGCAGCACTTTCCCAGGTGTAAAAAGTGAATGGTGTAACCATGTGACCCATCTGTCTCAACTGAAATGCCACATTTTTGGAAGGATTTAGTTTCACTTCAGTGGTGACGGATTGACAAGCTTTCCCTGCATTTCCAGACAGAGCATTGTCTCTGGAGCTTTCATATTTCCTGCTACTGCATGGTCTAGTCGAATATTATTTATTTAAATGGTGTGAGGTCTCTAATTTGAGCATTCTAGTCGAGGAATAAGGTCTATAGTTTCCTCTTGGCACGGATGAGGGTACATGAGGGGATATTCTCCCTCTCCCCTTCCCCTTGTAGTGTGATTGATACATTTCTGCAGTTTTGCCCTTCTATAATATAAGTTCAGCCGATATTGAAGAACTCTTGTCTTGTTTCTTGTATCAAAATTTTCCAACCTCAATAGAATACCAGTGAGGTGAAAGTACATGTACCTAGGGAAATGTGAGAAACCAATTAAGGGAGCCCAGACCAGTTGGAACAGAGGAAAAGCATGACCATCAACCTAAGCTCGGTGAGGCGTAGTGGACATGCCAACAGAGAGCAGGAAAGCTGAGCAGAAATATCTACATACATGTACAAAGAACAGTAGTTGAAACCAAAGGATTTTGTGTGTGTATAAATATTTTAGCCAAATATTTATCTTTTTGTATTGTTACTGAATCCATGATAATATACTTACTGATATTTAGAACCGTATGTGTATTATTTGAGCATGGATAGTTTGCATTAGGACACATACACTTCAATGGTCACAGTACAGAATGGAAAAGGAATTACAGTCCCTAAACATAAACTCTACAATAAAAATATATACATGTAGTATCAGTGGTGATATCATTGGAAGTTGATAATGGGAAATTATGGCATATTTTGAAGTATGCTTCAACTGAACTTTCACGCTACATACACCTTTCGAAAGATCTGGTGTTACTATGATAGATAGAAGCTTCCTTATCGGAATGCTGCTTGTCTGTAGTAACTAACTGTTGTGTTGTAATTATTCTCAGGAAGCAGAATTTGAGCGTTGCAGACAACTTCAAGTCTTGATCAAACTGGTAAGTCCTTTTGTTAATGTTCTTGTTGCATGACTCTTTTCACCATGGCAAAACCCTGACAGATGCCATGAACATTGCCATAGATGTTATCCATTTGGTTATCTCTTGTTTTCTTGTTGTAGCTTTTGTTGTTGTTGTTGACAAACTGCCTTGACCACTATCATTAAATAGTTTGAGGATGTTCCTGTTATTTAAAAAATATTTATTAGTATATAGTAGGCCATTCCATCTCCTTTCTGAAATAGAAATACACGGACGGACCTAGTTAAACCAAAAAAGAGGCTGCTTTTGATCATGCAGGTGTGAACTTGAAACATCATTTGTACTAATTATAAAGGTTAACCACTGTCAGAAAAGTGTACTGATTGGGTGAGCAACCCTAAGTATTTGGCGTGGCCGAGGATTGCACCTCCGTCTTGAACTATTTCCTAGTCCTTTGCTACCCTTTATGGAAGAGAAAAGGCTGCATATGCACCTCTGCTTACCAGGTATCACTCTTCCCATTTCTCTTGAGAAAAGAGGCGCTTCTGGATGGATTTTATTACTGTAATTATTTTTGGTAGAGTTGCGTAGCTTTTGTTTGCTTACCCCAATGGAGCTGATTCTTATACTATATTGCAGCTTATTGTATTTGTGTTCTGAACTGCGAGACAACTTTGTTCTTGTAAAAAGGTTGTAGCTATAAATATATACGTATATGCATATATCAAAAAGAAATTCTTAAAAAAATACGAATTAAGTGGAGAGTCAGTTGGTTAACAAGTGATATATGTAGTTATGGTGGATGATTTTATTCTTAGTATTGATGTGGTTTGTTGTTGGAATAAGCATGATTGACCATGTCATTAATATTTACAGCTGCAAGAGAAGTGTCAAGAACTTACAGAACAACAGAAAAACAGTAATGGTCAGATGCACACTGTAGTCAGGTAGTCAGAGGCTCGCTGTAACATATCTCCCACATTAAACTGCAGCACATTCGCTGGACTACACTTTACTTAATTTAAGCAACAACATTAATTGCTGGCTGATTGTACATTATTATTACGCTTTTTTGGCTGTATAAGTTTATAAATTTTTTAAAATGTACATATATTAATTTAAAAATTAATTGTATATGTGTCATATTACCATTCCTATCTCTTGCAGACTATCATTTATCGTGGGATGTGAAAATAATTGTTAATGACTTAATAAAATGGGGTAGCGTAGGTCAAATTATTAAAGCAATACATAGATAGGGTGGAAAAGTTGTGTTCCTGCTAGAGAGCTCTGTAATTTCCACATATTGATTGCTAAACAGTTTAGCTATTACGAAATTCTTTTGTATTCACTAAAAGTGTAACTTGAGAGGCTAACTGCATGTATAGATTTTTTTTTTTAGTGAACTGTGCAGAAAACTGGGATTTACAAGAACTGACTAATCAAAAATGAAAGTCATGACCTCATCATAAATTAACACACAAAAAATTAACACACAAAAATGTAATAAAGATTAAGCATATCACTACATTTCCTCGCCTTAAAAAATATGAGGACATCAGTAGCATGTCTGTGGTTACTATCATTTGTTTTCCTGGATGGGTATTGCGACTGGGTGGTGATTCTGTGGTTGTAGAGGTACCCATTGGAGTAGGAGTACTCATAGGCATGTTCACATGAGCATCTGTTGCGATGCTTAAGCCTTCAGTCTGTGAAAGGTCTGGTTTGTCTCAGTGGCTGAGGTTGGTGTATCAGCTGGCGGATGTTTGACCTCACTTACATGCTCATTGCTCGGCTGATGAACTGTCTCGTTCCTGCTCAGATCCATAAAAACATTGTTCACTAGACTCGTGTTGTGTCTGCATCATGTCAACTTCATCCTTCTTCCTGAGAAGATCCTGATGACATCGCATAGGTCTCAGAATTCTATTTGAAAAATAGTAGACTGGATGTTTCTGTAACCGGGCAACCACTTGTCTCCTAGTCCATGGTTTTTCATGAACGTGCTTTCTCCCATACTGAAATGACATGATCTTGACATCTTGTCGTAATCAGTTTTCTGACAAATTTGTCGCTCCTTAACTCTTCTTTCCACTAGTGGTTTCTGAATATCAAGTCAACAATTCCACTGGTGCAAGTAGTGGTAATTACGTACTGAAATAACATTTGGGCAATCTGATCTGAGAGTGTAACCCAGATGATTGCTTTTTCAATCCTTCTTTGGAGATTTTCACTGCGCTTTCAGCCAATCTGTTTGAAGATAAATGATATGATGTGTGTACTTAAGGACTCTTACCATCAGTGGTGCTCATCTGGTTCAGGTTGCTGTCTGTGTTGAGTTGCTCCACACTAATTCTGCTGGAACAGTCTGGGACAGTGTCTCGGGTAGTGAAAATCAGTGTAAGTCATTTGTATTCGCATGTTGTGTTGTGTTTCTCCAAGAGATGGTATGTCCATATGAAGCACATGTCCATGGCCAGCGGTGAATTGTTCTTGTTGAAGGGTGTGGTAGATGCTTGTGGTCGGTCTGTAATGTCCATACAAATATGAACAAAATTGAGTGCCACCAACTGCACAAGTTAGAAGCATTTGTGAATATTTCTTCTATAGATCACTCAAGGCTTGTGAATATACCAACTGTCTTCTCTGTACCATCTGGCATCTGATGTGACAACACTGCTCCTATTCCAATGTGACAATACTGCTCCTATTCCGATGTGACAACTCTGCTCCTGTTCCAATGTGACAACACTACTCCTGTTCCGATGTGACAACACTGTTCCTATTCTGATGTAACAACACTACTCCTATTCCGATATGACAACACCGCTCCTATTCCGATGTAACAACACTGCTCCTATTCCGATATGACAACACTGCTCCTATTCCGATGTGACAACACTGCTCCTATTCTGATGTAACAACACTACTCCTATTACGATGTGACAACACTGCTCCTATTCTGATGTGACAACACTGCTCCTGTTCCGATGTGACAACACTGCTCCTGTTCCAATGTGACAACACTTCTCCTGTTCCGATGTGACAACACTGCTCCTGTTCCAATGTGACAACACTGCTCCTATTCCGATGTGACAACACTGTTCCTATTCTGATGTAACAACACTACTCCTATTCCGATGTGACAACACTGCTCCTATTCCGATGTGACAACACTGCTCCTATTCCGATGTGACAACACTGCTCATGTTCCGATGTGACAACACTTCTCCTGTTCCGATGTGACAACACTGCTCCTGTTCCAATGTGACAACACTGCTCCTATTCCGATGTGACAACACTGTTCCTGTTCCGATGTGACAACACCGCTCCTATTCCGATGTAACAACACTGCTCCTATTCCGATATGACAACACTGCTCCTATTCCGATGTGACAACACTGCTCCTATTCCAATGAGACAATACTGCTCCTATTCCGATGTGACAACACTGCTCCTATTCCGATGTGACAACACTGCTCCTGTTCCGATGTAATAACACTGCTCCTATTCTGATGTGACAACACTGCTCCTATTCCGATGTGACAACACTGCTCCTGTTCCGATGTGACAACACTTCTCCTGTTCCGATGTGACAACACTGCTCATGTTCCGATGTGACAACACTTCTCCTGTTCCGATGTGACAACACTGCTCCTGTTCCAATGTGACAACACTGCTCCTATTCCGATGTGACAACACTGCTCCTATTCCGATGTGACAACACTGCTCCTGTTCCGATGTGACAACACTGTTCTTGTTCCAATGTGACAACACTGCTCCTATTCCGATGTGACAACACTGCTCCTATTCCGATGTGACAACACTGCTCCTATTCCGATGTGACAATACTGCTCCTATTCTGATGTGACAACACTGCTCCTATTCCGTGATCTGAAGCATCACATGCCAAACGTATCTCAAGACTTGGATCAAAATTAACCAACACTTGTGAAGATATTAGTAATATCTTAGATTGCTCAAACATCTTCTCTTGTGGTGTCGTCCACTTCCAGTGCTCATCATGTCCCAACAATCTGTGGTAGAGAGGTGGTGGAGAGAGTACTGTTGATAAAATTGGTAGGAAGTTTGAATAATACGAGAACAATACCAACATTCCGTAGTTTTAGCACTGCTTTGACTTTTTCTGGTAGAGGATGCAATCGTTGAGCATCAATGCGATGTCCACACAACAGACAGCTTCATAAAGACATAATTTTCTTTCTTTAGCTGCAGCCCTGTAGCCTCCTAAGTGCTTCCTCCAGTGCTTCTTGGTATACTTCTTCTAGGTGCGCGTCCTCCATTGCTTCTAGGAGTGTTTCCTCCAGTGCTTCTAGGAGTGCTTCCTCCAGTGCTTCTAGGTGTGCTTCCTCCAGTGCTTCTAGGAGTGCTTCCTCCGGTGCTTCTAGGTGTGCTTCCTCCGGTGCTTCTAGGAGTGCTTCCTCCAGTGTTCTATGTGTGCTTCCTCCAGTTCTTCTAGGAGTGCTTCCTCCAGTGCTTCTAGGAGTGCTTCCTCCAGTGCTTCTAGGAGTGCTTCCTCCAGTGCTTCTAGGTGTGCTTCCTCCAGTGCTTCTAGGTGTGCTTCCTCCAGTGCTTCTAGGGCTGCTTCCTCCAGTTCTTCTTGGTGAGTTTCCTCCAGTACTTCTAGGAGTGCTTCCTCCAGTACTTCTAGGTGTGCTTCCTCCAGTGCTTCTAGGAGTGCTTCCTCCAGTGCTTCTAGGAGTGCTTCCTCCAGTGCTTCTAGGTGTGCTTCCTCCAGTGCTTCTAGGTGTGCTTCCTCCAGTGCTTCTAGGAGTGCTTCCTCCAGTGCTTCTAGGAGTGCTTCCTCCGGTGCTTCTAGGTGTGCTTCCTCCAGTGCTTCTAGGAGTGCTTCCTCCAGTACTTCTTGGTGTGTTTCCTCCAGTGCTTCTAGGAGTGCTTCCTCCAGTGCTTCTAGGTGTGCTTCCTCCAGTTCTTCGTGGTGTGCTTCCTCCAGTGCTTCTAGGCATGCTTACTCCAGTGGTTCTAGGTGAGCTTTTTCTGTAGGTCCTGTCACCAGTATATCATCAAGATATACGACAACATTATGTATACCAACCTAAATGGACTTCATTACTCTATGGAAAATACAAGGAGCAGACAATATTGCTACTGGAATAAGTCACGACTTTTTGTCTGCTTCCAGAAAGGCACAATTGCAGCTGCCCAATCAGTGAATTGAATAGGCTGGATAATACCTTCTTTTTTCTTGTGCTCAAGTTCTGCCTCTACTTGCTTCTCATGGCATAGGGGATCAACCCTGCCTTGCAGTAATGTGGTTGAGCAGTGGGGTCGATGTGGATCGTGGTTTCATGATCTTGCAATTTTTCTAGTCCCCCTCTGAACAAATCTGAATATTTCTCCAGAAATTCTGATATTACTGTTTGGCTGTGCACTGACTTCCAATTGAAAAGTAAAATACTCCATTCTTAACAGGCTTGGGCCTATCCCAATCACTACTGCTAATGGAAGTGTAGCTTGCTGGTCATTGTAGGATACAACAACATCAACTTCATCAAGCAAAGTGAAGTTTTGTCGGGAATACGTAAATAAGTGAGCCTTAGGTGAAAAATTGCCTAAATATCCGTTCTGACAGGTTCCAGTATGACTTCGATGACTAATGGCTTTTTTGTCTGGCCAATTTGTAAGGTTGACCTGATATGGTTTTGACATGATTTAATACTCGGATGTGCTTCAAAATAAGTTCCTCACCTTGGAACTCCTATGATTCCTCCTGAACTTTCCTGATTGAATATGCTGCCTTTGACCACTTCCTCCTCTTATCTGGTAAAGGGATTCTTGTGTTTACAAACTGCTTGAATGTGACCAGTATTGCCCCATTTGAACATTTGCACCCCTGCATGGGCACTGGTGGGGCTGTTACCCTCACCTTGAAAAGTCTCTTTGCCCACGATTCCAGCACTACTATGGCTTAGCAGCTACTTCGACTTTGAGACAGCAGATTCCATGTTCTGAGCACCTCTATAGCTCACGTAATTTTCTCGCCAATTAACAGCTTCTTTTGCATAGCTTCATTCTTGAGGCCATATATGAACCCGTCAGAGAGAGCATCGTCTAGAACTCACGATGGATCGTCAATTTTTGCAGCTCTTCTTCATAGTCTCCTATTGGTTCGTTAGCTCAATGCTGTCTGCCTATTGATAATCAGTGGATTAGGTTCAAAATCGACAATCTCCTTCAAAGTTTTATCCTGGAGCCATGCTGGTGTCATCAGATTTCCGAGGGTCTGATACATATTCTTTCCCACAGCACTAACGAAGATAACAACTCTCCTCTCTTTCAGTACGTTCTTTGCAAGGAATAGCATAGGCCTTTTGACATAACATACACTGTCACCGAGTTCCTTTTGGGATCAAACTCTTCTAGCTTTTGCACTACTCCAGCCTAGAATGAATAGAAGGAATGGCCTGTGCTACTCCAATGTCGGCTTCTGTTTCAGTGGCTCCTCTCTCTCTTTCATCCTTGGATATCTCTCAATTGGAAGTCAGTAAATCCTGTGCCTCATCGGCAGTAAATGTAGTAACTCAAGAGTTGAGCTAACTGCGCACCGAATACTAGGATTTAAAAGTCATTATGTCAAGACATCATCATAAATAAACCCACAAAAATATAAGTAAAGATTATGTGACATCACTGTTTGTGCCTAGGTTATGTATCTAGTTACATGCACTCCAAGTCACAATGTGTCTAGTTACATGCACTCCAAGTCACAATGTGTCTAGTTATGTGCAGTCCAAGTCACAATGTGTCTAGTTATGTGCACTCCAAGTCATAATGTGTCTAATTACATGCACTCCAAGTCACAATGTGTCTAGTTATGTGCAGTCCAAGTCACAATGTGTCTAGTTATGTGCACTCCAATTCATAATGTGTCTAGTTACATGCACTCCAAGTCACAATGTGTCTAGTTATGTGCACTCAAACGTCATAATGTGTCTAGTTACATGCACTCCAATTCATAATGTGTCTAGTTATGTGCACTCCAAGTCATAATGTGTCTAATTACATGCACTCCAAGTCACAATGTGTCTAGTTATGTGCAGTCCAAGTCACAATGTGTCTAGTTATGTGCACTCAAACGTCATAATGTGTCTAGTTACATGCACTCCAATTCATAATGTGTCTAGTTATGTGCACTCCAATTCATAATGTGTCTAGTTATGTGCACTCCAATTCATAATGTGTCTAATTACATGCACTCCAAGTCACAATGTGTCTAGTTATGTGCACTCCAAGTCATAATGTGTCTAATTACATGCACTCCAAGTCATAATGTGTCTAGTTACATGCACTCCAATTCATAATGTGTCTAATTACATGCACTCCAAGTCATAATGTGTCTAGTTATGTGCACTCAAACGTCATAATGTGTCTAGTTACATGCACTCCAAGTCATAATGTGTCTAGTTACATGCACTCCAAGTCATAATGTGTCTAATTACATGCACTCCAAGTCATAATGTGTCTAGTTATGTGCACTCAAACGTCATAATGTGTCTAGTTATGTGCACTCCAAGTCATAATTCATCTAGTTATGTGCACTCCAATTCATGATGTGTCTAATTAAGTGCACTCTCTGTGTCCAGTTCCGCAATATCACATATTTGTGAGGCCAACATCTAGAAACATGAACTTGTATTAAAAAAATATTGGGGGTGGGGTGGGTGGGGGGTGGGTGGGAGGGGGTGGCATTTCACAGTGGATAATGGAAGTGCAGTGTGAACATCACACTTCAATCAAATCCCTTCAAGTAACAATTCCTGGGACAACTGAATTAAACCTCGTGTTATCTCTTGGAGTAAATGCTAACATGTGGCCCGAGGCCACTTCTAGGTGTGAGGGAGATCTGGACCACCCCAAAAAACTTCAAAAAGTATCTCTAACAGAAAAGGTGTTGTTAGATGCATTTTACTACTTTTTTTTTGAAGTGTGAATACATATATTTACTACTACATTTTTTGTTCGGTGCATATCCTAATGTTGATTCCATTTTATGAGCGCATCTGCCTATACAACAATCAGGTTTTACGGTACATGAAGTCTTGGATAGCAAAGTGGATGGGGATAGCTAGTTTGAATGTGAGGCTGAACTTAAGGGGGGTCCACTACCCAAAAAACACAAAAAAAAACACAACTTCTCTCTGCTTCAGAATTTTTATTTGAAATCTTGTATGATGTGTACCTATACACAGACCTACCTTCTGGTGCTGTGCCAACTACCCAGCTCCAACTGATCCGGACTTAGTGAACATTTAAGATTTCACGAGGACGGTCATATTTGAAGACTAGTGTACTGTTCAACTTTGTATGAGACTACGCGATACGCAGCCTTCTTTCCCCCTTAAACCAGGTGACAATTAATGATCCATACCCCCTGCCCAATATAGACGATCTGATAACCAACATTGGTACCTCAAGTTCATAAGTACCTTAGATCTAACTAAGGGATATTACCAGGTCCCTGTAAATCCCCAACATATCGAGAAGACAGCATTTGTTACACCATACGGGAAGTATGAATTTGTAACGATGCCATTTGGGTTGATCTCAGCACCCTCAACTTTCCAGAGACTGATGGATGAATTAGTGGGTTAAATGAGTTTACTGTCGCCAATTTAGACGACATTCTCATCCATAGCCAAACATGGGAGGAGCATATGAATCATTTAGACATTGTTTTTACAAAACTATGTGAGGCTGGTTTAAAAGTGAAGGAAAAGAAATGCACATTTGGCAGTGGAAGTTGTGTATACTTAGGCCACATCATTGGGAACGGGGAAATCATACCTATGGAATGCGGTGAGATATTTTGAACAACCCCAAAAGAAAAAAGATGTGAGATCATTTTTAGGCTTGTGTGGTTACTACCGCAAATTCATTTCAAACTTTTCAATGGTGGCCTCTCCCTTGTCAGACCTCAGTAAAAAGGAAATGCCTAAACAGGTTAAGTGGACCACTGAGTGTGCAAGTGTTTGTGAGAAACTCACGCAAGCACCTGTGCTAATTACACCTGACTAGGACAAACCTTTTGTTCTACAAACGGATGTCTCTGCATATGGGATAGGATCTGTACTGAGCCGGGTAGACAGCAAAGGAGACGATCATCCCGCATTTGCTTCCAAGAAGTTGTTGCAAAGTGAGAAAAACTACTCGGCTATCGAACGAGAGGCTCTAGCTATTGTGGTAGCAGTGAAACACTTTTGCACATATTTGGAAGGGTCAAAATTTATGATGATACAAACTGACAACAAGCCACTGACCCACCTTGGCAACCTGAAAGACAGTCATGTCAGGTTGGCAAGGTGGGCCCTCTCATTACAACCATACCACTATACGATTGAGTACAGATGTGGCAAGAAGAATGCCAATGCAGATGCCCTATCCAGAGACCGGGGGTCTCTCACTAAGGTGGGGGAGTGTCAGGGACCCTAACCCTGACTGAGGACACTCCTGTGACAACTGAGTGCTTAATGAATAAGAGTAGTGAGAACTGACATGATAAGGAGGATGTGGTTAATTGTTTGTGATAATTCTGATTACCATTCAGCAAACAGTGAACGATCTGATTGGCAGAACCTTGGAGCCTTGGAGACAGAACGCCACCCGAAATGGTCATTTCAGGAGCCCAGCCAGAGGCTGATGTGTGATGATGTCATCAGCTGGATAATTATAAAAGAGGTGGACTGTGAATAGAGTAGAGAGTTAGTCTAGGTAATACTAGAACTGAAGTTGTAAGTATGTATTGAGAACTGTATTGAGAACTGTATTTTGAGTGTTACTGAGTTGTATTATTGTGAAAGGACAGCACACCTCGTTTGTGCCTTATTTACACCTATTCTCATAAGTTGCTAGCTAAGGGCTAGACGGTATTCGACTAGGTCCAATACCAGGGAACACAGACATATGAGTGTGTCTGATTTTGACTCCAGGGTCAACTGTGATAGGAAGATTACAGTTGGGCTGGGGCGACGCGGCTGTCCTTACTACACTGAGCTAAATCACCTAGCGTAGGGTCGAGTGTGGAAGTAGACATTCACAAAAGGAAGCTGATATTCACAATAGTGTTGGAGAAGGAATTTTATGATGCAGTTAAGATAGGTCGAAACTGAATAATCTCTCACTTGAAGTATTTTCTTATTCACTCAGTTCAAAGTAACTAACTTAATTAATAGAGGCCCTGAATATTTTGTATCAGTGTCACTTATTCCCAGAATGGCCACGCAGCTCGTTTGAAGTCGACAATTAATACTCGTGGACAACCTGGGAATAATGTCGCCTGATCTGTACATGGAATAACGAAGAGCTGACAACGCTGGTTCGGATTCTAACATACCAATAACAGTGGTGTAGGAAGATGCTTTGATAAAGGGGGGCTCTACTTTAGGTTGAGTGTAAAAGTTAGTACACATGAAGAACTTTTTAAGCAAACAAAAACATTCAACATTTTCCAAAATATTTAATTCGCCTCGAGTTAATAAAAACAAAATTGTTCGCAATCATAGACAAGTCCAGTGCATCGGTTCTGGATGTACACCAGAAACAGCAGCAGAGAACACTAAGTAGGCTTCAAGGAGAAAAAGGTATATATCAAATTTTTCCATTCGTACCAACAATCCACTTGCCTTATATAGCTGCAAACTCATCGTGTCCTTGCTGAATTTCTTCCAAGGCTCTCTCCAAAATTTGGTAGTTACGGATTATGCTGTCGATAGATGTGTGCCTAATTGTCCATCGGGTAGGACACAACATTCTTAGAGATGGGGTAGTGTCACCACTATGACTTCCTACTTCCTTTCTTAATGAATTAAAAAGTGACAAAATTTTAGGAGAGAATCTAATGAGTAGGATAAGGTTATACATGAAGTCCATAACATATTGCAATTGCAAGTGACATCCTTTAAGCACAGATTTAGATTGTGAGCTAAGCAGTGCACATACAGTGCCTGACTTGCTTCCGTCTTCACCAATGCCTGAACACCATTCCTGATACCACTCATGTTGGCTGCACCATCGAATGCTTGGCCACGACACTGGGAAAGTGGGAGAGAGGATCTTATGAGGATGTCCTTGATTGCCCCCAAAATTGTTACAGATTTTGTGTTAGGCAGTTGAATTAGGCCAAGTGTATCTTCATGTACTGTAAAAACTTCATCTACCCAACGAATGGAAAGAGACATTTGCTCATGATGGGATACATCTGTAGCTTCATCTGCCAATATAAAAAACCACAAGGAGTTATTGATCTCAGCAAGGAGTTGCTTTAGCACAGATTGACCCATCAACGTTTAGCAATTGTGGAAGAAATGTACGAATCCATGTAGTCATTTCAGGCATTTCAGGGCAGCATTAAGCTAGAGGCAACAGAAGCTGATATTGATTTCCCTCAAATGATTGCAAATCTTCATTGTGTCCATGAAGCGGCAACCCTTGCCGGGAAAGGTACTTTATGCAAGAAAGTAAATTCATCAACATTTTCCTGTGGTACCTTTGATCATATTCAAGCTGAGCACATAGTTGAGCATCTATTCCAGTTGCTGCAGATTGGGTAGCTGCTATTTTTAATACAGCCTCTCTGTGCATGACACTAGCCTCGTGATCACGAGATTTTTCGAGAGCTTTCTTCAAGTTTGTAAAGCCATCATCCACAAATGCAGATTTATAATGCTTTGGGAAGGTCAAGATACCTAGAGATTTAGCACTGCGACAAGTACTACAATATATTTTAAAGGCTGTAGAACAGACACTTATCCAAGGAAAACTCTTGTACCACCTCGGCAAAATATGTTCTTAGATATGATTTCTCGCCACTCCCTTTGCTTTGATGGGCCAGGTCTAAAGAGTGTTGTGGAGTAGAAGGATCAGAACAGCAGTGGCATTGGCAGCAACTTTCATATGATAACTCCAGGCTATGGCAGGTAGAAGCCTCAGCATTGCCACTTGTATCTGTAGACCTTGCCATACCTATATATTGAAGGGAAGGAAAAAAATGCTAGCTAGCAGAAACCTTGGTGGCTCAGTCAGTAGTAAAATCTGAGCATAAGCTTACTCTCAGTCTTCACAAATAAATCAATATCTCTAGATCCTGAGAAAATACTATCTATGATAGGTAGATATTATCTCATTGACTTAGCTACGCTAAAGCTACCTATCACCGAGTCTATTCTTATTCTTGTAAAAAATTAATAGCTATTGTATAGTCACAGATCCGAAAATTCACCTACCTGAAGTTTCCATTCTTCTGGGTGTAAAGTTTAGCAGTGTCTGCTGAGAGTGTCTGTGATGCATCTTCAGTCCAAGTAAGTACAGTGAATATAACTAAACGCGATGAGGCAATACAGAACCTATTTAACGCACTCCTACTTTACTTAATTTCGTGAGCTGTCTAGAGAAATATAAAGGGGGCTGCAGCCAGGGCCGTATTATGCATAAGGCGGACTAGGCTGAAGCCTAGGGGCCCACCAAGAGTAGGGGCCAACCAAAAACAGGGGCCCATGCGCAACCTTTTTTTACCGTACCCGTTAATTGAAAAGTAAATGTGAGATTGGTGCGATCGTCGGGCAATATTTAGTTTCTCCTCGTATCCGAAGAACTGGAGGCTTGATAGAGGAGTTCTAAGTGCTATTCCTCTCTAGGATTACTAACTGGTACTTCATTACTCAAGTCTCAAAAGGTTTTCAAGTATATGAGCTGATAATAATTTTTAAAAAAGTAAAGCGAAGAACTCTTGTTACCAAGGTGAGGAACTAACTTTACTTCAGCTAACCTAGTAGTTTCTTTTATGACTTTTAGATCAAGCTAAATAGTGTAGGAATAGTAAATAGTTTAGCTAGCGCATCCAAATAGTGTAGAATAGTAAATAATTTAACTAGCTAATCAGCTAGCGCACCCGCTGGCTAAAGTACCCAAGTAGCTAGCAAGCTAGCGCACCCATATAGCTAGTTAGCAGTTAAATAGCTAGTTAGCAGTTAAATAGCTATCTAGCTTAGCTAAATAGCCTTTTCTTTCCTGAGAACACTGTGCTGTACTCACATTCAGTTGTTCACTTATTAATATATTTTACATATAGGATTGCAGCAACATCTGTGATGAAGCAACATCTGTCATGTAATCATAACCATGAGACTAGGATGAAGGTATACTTATATAGATTCAGTTTTATACGTCCTCTGTGAGTGGTCGGTCTGGAAGCTGACGGCTAGCCACGGTACATCTATACAGGGTGAAGTGTTTGGTGCCATCCTGCCGTTGCAGAAAGCACAGTCACACCTCTGACTTCCTCACACTTGGTAATGGTCTCCCTTGCCATTCAGCCTGTTGGGGTACTTCTCAGCCAGGTTGGGCCCACTTCGGCAACCTATGCTCAGCATGTGCATTGGTCCTGCCAATGGTAAACTTTAGCGTGGTGGGTCCAAAGAATAGAGGAAAACAATCTTCTGCATTTCGCAGGATGGAGGAACATTAGGTCCTGGTTGAAGGATGAATTGGATACTCTGTGGAGCAATGTCATCTAGAATTTGAAATGAATTAATAATGGTTTATATGTAAAGTTTGCTTGATATAAAAACATTTGTCTGTGTAGTAGCTAATAATATTAGTTGTTATTATTCTTATTGCAGGAATGCAGGAATATCATACCTTACCCAGCAGTTGTCCAGATATATTGGCTAGCATCCACACGGCTGGTTCCACTTCATCTGATCTTCCCCTCCTCTGCTATCCTCTTCCTGCAGCTCTTCCCTTCCTCTGCTGTCCTCTACCTGCAGCTCTTCCCCTATTACCACTACCTCCCATTGACATCTGCTGACTTAGACCTCTCACTGTATCTCTCCCCCTATTTCCACTTGCTCCAACATCCATACTTGCACTCTCATTCTTGATCTCTTCAAAATTGCTCTCATCATCACTACAACTATTTGAGTCACAGTATATACAATCACCAATGCTATTATCATCACTAGTAGAGTCTTGGTATCATAACCACAGACCATTAATTTTTTGATGTCAGGGTGTTTCACCCCAACGCTCCAAGCAACCGTTCAGGAAGACTTTCAGCCGTATATAAGAGGCATGAAAATTAGGCATATGGGCAACGAGTTCGAGATGTGGAACATGGTGTATTCACCCCACTGGTGTTCTCAACAACAGGTGGCATGGGGAGAGAAGGACAAACTTTTTACAAGCGCCTAGCTGATATGCTTGCCACCAAGTGCAATGTGGAGTGCTGCACACTCATGGGGTGGCTCAGATGTAAAATATCATTTGCCATCCTCAGATCTGCTGTGATGTGTATTAGACCACAAATATACTTCCAAAGGCCAATAAAAGTAAAGGAAAAATTATGTTTCAATTTGACTCATGCACTTTTATAAATACCTCCTTTTTCGAATTGGTATTAGTTATAAATGTTAAATAAATTAACCTTATGGAATAAAACGCAGTTAATAAAACAGAAAAACTACCCTAGAGGAAGCAGATCTTCGAGACATCACCCCATCAAAGATGCAGACATAGCCCTGGCTTGCTCTGAGGGTTGTGTGTCCCACCCGAACATTAGAATACGAATTATAATATCATACAGTCTGACTTCAGAAATCAATTACATTTGTTGTTGTAAAAAATTAAAAAAATTCTTAGTAACAACCACGAACAGCGTAACTGGTAACTAACCACAGTAAAATAAAATATCCGCCGGGTTCAAATTAAAGTGGCGGTCATGATATCGTGACAATGGTCTAAGGCTACTGTCGCGAATACGTGACTATGGTCTTATTATAGTATAAGCCTGAGCGTACGAAATCGTGACAATGTCCACTAAGTGTTACAAAAAAAAAAAGTGGTTCAATTTATGTGAAGCACAGTCAGCGATGGTCCGGCGGGTGGGCCCTTGGGGTTACCCCCCTCCCCAATCTTAAATTTTCACTTGGTCAAAAATGATGTAAACAATGGAATGTACTGAGCCCCAACGATAGTTGCTCTTGTGAAACTGGCGCCACTCTCGCGGCCGCGGTATGAACACGCAAAGATCGCGGGGGGGGGGGGGGGGGGGGGGGGTGCCGAGGGGCCCAAAGAAGCTCGAAGCCTAGGGGCCCTGCCTTGGGTTAATTCGGCACTGGCTGCAGCCCCCCCAGCTCCCCTGCCTCCTACGCCACTGAATAAGCAGTAAATAGCATTGGGGTACTCCTCAGCCACACTATGTCACCGTTGTGTCAACGATCTGATGTCCGCTTTTGCACGAGCCCACTACAATGGATTAAAATAAATTTAGTTGCAGTTGAGATCTTTGCATTTCTTTCCTTTCCCTAGCAAGTATATATATCTTTTAAATGGTATCAAAATACATGTGACCACCATTTGCAACGTTCCTCAGAGCAAGACATGACAGTCGGTGGCTTTCCCATTAGACATTTCCAATAGTAAATCAAGTGACAAATCTTATCTGTAGATCAAATCTTGCTCATCGATCACGGGACCCACAAATTCCAATGTCCTGTGCTCCCACGTCAGGTAATGCATAATGCATTTCTCATGTATTTCAGAATTTTCTATACATGTACACATGCACAGGGCGACTTTGATGTTTGATATCACATTAGATCCAGGAAAACCTCACCTACCGGGCTCTGCAGCAGAACTGTTAATGTTCTTGCTTCAGTTGGCCATCAATCTGCACTTATAAGGACAATGTAATAGTAATGGAGAGTCCTGGAAAATGAAGATGCCTTTGTTGGGTCAAAGTCCTGCCATTTTAAAATGGACACACTAGGTAGCCATGCATCAGCATGTTTGGAGAAAGCACTTGCCACGTGGATCATATAGCAGACACATGTATCAAAATTGCCATTACCTACTCATAATTGTCTAGCTGTGCCCCAACCTTTACTTTGCACTATCTGCCTTTTGCTTGTCCAAATTCACTCTTCACCATCGCCCACAAAATACTCGGGGACATGGCGTCCTCATGTTGGCCAAGTGTCTACCGACCAGTCATGTTTGAAAACATTACCACGACGGAGGGCAGGTATATACGTCTGCTAGTATACACTATGGACATGAAAGTAATGAATAGTGCAGACAATAATAACAGTAGATAATTTTTTTTTTTAAATTAAAAATGTTACAAGTGTTTGTTGATTAAGACTTGGTGTGGAACTTGGAGTCCTGGAACAAGCAAAGAGAGAGAAATTGCAGCAGTAATTTGATGGCATAAAAATGACAAAAACTGTTTCATGTTAAAGGGGGAGGGATATACCTCTAACCACAAAAAGATGGAAGCATATTTGTAATCACCATAACTTTTTCCCCTTTCCTCAGTGCCGGTAATGTTTGCAGCACATTGCTGTTCTGTGTTTTCCACTTACATGTTGAATATCTCTCTGCAGGCACATTTTCTTATAATTTCAGCCTTTCCCTGAAACACTTTGTTGCTCGTTAATTAAATCATGGTAATTGCACGTGCAATACCAATTAAGGCCTAAAGGTCACCTCTTTTAGATAGCTTGGCAATGCTTGCAGTAAAAAAAAAAACAATCTGACATACCCACATTACAGTAAGGAACCCTCAAACGATATGAGAAACAATAAATTGAATCAACTAATACAAAAGTTATGATGTCATTGAAATCTAAATATAGATTTCCATGAATCATGGAAATGAGCTATCAAAGTTGGGGTAATGAGTTTGCATGATATTGGCAACTTGATAATACATCAGGCCCACCAAGACAGTTTCCAACTAAAAAAGGAAGTGGCCCAGTCAGTGGAGCAACATATTCTGGACCACTTCATGAATAGACCCAGTGTGAAGTTTACTTTTTCTCAGCAGGATATGAGTTTCCTGGTATACAGAGTAGCCATTATATCTTTGGTCACCATAGCTTTGAAATGTGAGCACGCAATGCCTCTAAAACTTTGGAAATATCTGGTAGATTTTTATAACAATTTTTTTTATGAAAATAAAAAAATTAGCCCTTCAAGCTCGAGTCACAGGAAGGGTGGCTAATATTTTTTTTAGTGGGAGTGAATGTAAGGTGTGTTATGTGTATATGTATGTGTGTGTTGTGTGGTGTGGTGTATGTGTGTTGTGTGTGCATGTGTGTACATGTAATTTGAGAGGAGTGGTCGACTGTCCAGAATACTCAAAGGAGAGCTGGAACACATATACTGTACAGCTTACATGCATTAAGCAACTCCATTCTACAGTCGATTCTTACGTCATGGCTACAAGTTCAACCACACCCCACAATATATGCATGCATTCTTACCAGTCTTAGATGAGAGGTTCTGGGGCGGAGCTTGTAGCTGTGGCAGGATGAAGCATACAAGGGTGGGGCCTAGAATAATATACAGAAGTGCGATTCAAGTTTGCATTTAGGAAATGTGTGCTGCCTCGGTATGACACTAGGTTCGTTAGCGGAATTTGTTTATGAGATTCCTGTTTGTCAGTTGGATATCCTGCACAGCCCAATCTGAGGGAGGCTTCTATTGGATTTGCTCTCAACAAAGGGCAGGCTGTATGTGATAAAATTAATATCCATCTTGCTGTGCAAGTCTAATGTTATTAGCAAGGCTCTCTGTTGGGTGTCCATCTCTCTGTGAACCACTGGTCATCTTTGCAATCTTTATATGACATAAGCAACTTACCTTCCTCATCCAATATACTCACTAGAAGTTTGGTTCTTAGTAAAGTGAGGAAGAAGGTTTAAATGAGAGGGAGAGAGATAGTTAGTTGCTGTTTCTAGAGATTCTATGATTTCTCTTGATTTCACTTACTAAAGCACATGGATTTTCATAACTTTACCAATTTTATTTTGTAGAGAACGCATGTAAAGAATCATGTCCTTTATAGCCACGTATGATGTATCCACCTCCATGCTGAGCAACTGAGTACTACCTATGTATAATGAAACACTTGCATCCTTGCCCTGATAGCTACCACTCAATGCAACCAGTTCTCATCACTCAATGCATTTCCTCTATATGTACACCATGACAACCCATTTCTTGTTAATGTAAACCTGAAGGAGACCATTAATTTTTTTTACAGTTGAATATACAAACATATACGGGCATGCACTGCAATATAAACTTTCCTTCCCACTGCTCAGGGGCAGACTTCACTTGCCCAGCACATCCTTCTTCTTTCTTGAATTTACGTATAAATATTCTTTAGCCACACCCACTCACACCCACACACCCCACATACACTTTAAGGGTAACATTCCCATTGTATTTCTGGACTCAACGGGAGGTAACTCCATGGATACAGCTCTAATATGAACCTGGGTTTAAGATTATTGTGTATTTATGTAACACACGTATAATGTTTGGATGCTTAATCGTTACCTGTATTGATAACCTTCTCACAGAGGAGCCTCTGGATCTGACGGACTGCAGCTCCCAACCAGTTATGTCATGAGTGCCCACACAACATAGTTGGGTCTGCTCCAGAAACCCTGTAAGGTGCATGATAATTACTACATAGCCAATCATCATCAGAACATCATAATTTGAAAAAGAGATGTGGCAGTAGTTATGGGAGTGGGGAAGACTAGAAGTTGTCTAGCTGCCAAACTGAATGCTCTCCAACACTAACTTAACTTACATAGGTATGGCACCCCATAACATAGAATATGAAACCCACTCAATTCAATCAAGACCTTCTCCTACATATCCCAGCACCATTATTACCCCATCTTCCCAGACACCATACCCCATCTTCACCAACATCATTACCCCATCTTCTATGACACTATTACCCCATCTTCCTTGACACCATTACCTCATCTTCTCTGATACTTTAGAGCAGCAAACCATGAACTGAGAGATGGGGTTCTATTTTGCACTTTACAGTAGCAAGCTATGACCTGAGAGACAGGTTCTCTTTTGACGGATATTTCAACAAACTTTGATTTTGTAGGTAATTGAGAAATAACAATAAGAGAGATACATTAAAAAAATTCCTGCTCTCAAATGAACTCTCAGTTGACATAGTAGAATACAATGGACTCTACAACGGACTCTCAATTATTAACATCCATTTATTTAACACAAAATTTGCCTATTCAAGCAAGTGTGGCATAGTAAGCTACACATGCACACTCACACACATATTTATTATGATCTCCACTCACCCTGATCCTCACTCCATCTCTCCTGCCCTCACTGAGGCAATGTCCACTCACTGCTTATTGCTTTGTGGAGTGGCCTGGATACTAGTTG
Organism: Cladorhizidae sp. MBARI D1340-BT2; assembly: GCA_028752905.1. Classification (NCBI taxonomy): domain Eukaryota; kingdom Metazoa; phylum Porifera; class Demospongiae; order Poecilosclerida; family Cladorhizidae; species Cladorhizidae sp. MBARI D1340-BT2. The sequence goes on along the minus strand of JAQNBH010000012.1, from coordinate 15,184,642 downwards.
GCCCTGTTTGTGGGTTGGAAGGCCTCTCACTAAGAGTAAGCATTATAGGGAGGATAAGAACTTTACTTGAAAACACTGAGCATTTGCATAGCAGTATAATATTACTGTTTTGTAATCTGTTTTGTAATCGGTTTTGTAATAATAATTTTTTTAAACTCGCATTTCAGGCCCTTAATTTTTATGAGACCCAAAACTAACCATGTGCTCCCCAAAGCCTAAAAAATGGTCAAAACCTCTAGTGGTGGAAAATCACTGATTAAACTCGCCTATAAATGTATTTTTATTTTTATGTCAATTGTTTGCGTGGACTCAGGCCAAGCAAGCACACAACACACTTGTGCACAACAGATTATGCCCCACACAACTAGCATGTACATGTGTTGTACGAATGTTGTACTCAGTTTTAGCATGTAGAAGTATAGCTTAGTGTAGTGATTTATCTTCCACATGGAAGGAGAGGAAACAGGTGAAGATTGCACAATGGGTGAGTGTGTCTGTAGGAACTTAGCCAGATTCTTAACTATACCTTGAATGTCATCAAGTTGGAGTTGTGGTTTCTTTCCTGAGCAGGTAGCTCTTCCTCATGTAGATATAGATGGCCAGCAAAAGAGAAGCAAAGCGACTCCACACCAAATATGCACGGAATGCCACCTGACAACATGATCATATATATATAATCACACAGAGATAGTGTGTAGTTATCAAACTATATATATACTCACACAGAGGTAGTGTATAATATTAGCACTATATATATATATAATCACACAGAGATAGTTTCTATTATAACACTATATATATATACTCACATAGAGATAGTGGTTAATAGTAGCACTATATATATATATATATATAATCGCACAGATAGTAACACTATATATATATTATACTCATACAGAGATAGTGTAATAGTAGCACTATATATATATAATCACACAATAGACACAGAGTTATAACACTATATATGTCCACTTATACGTTATAACACAATAAAAGTGTGTGTGCATTTAGCCATCCAGTCAAGTATGGAAGAACTCCAGATCAAAAAGGCACACACTCACACACACTTCTGTTCCCCATGCCCTGGGCATACTTAGTCACCCACTCAAAATCAGTTGCGCAAGCATCCCGGCGATAAAAAACCCCAAACTTGGTGTCCCTCTAACATGGACAACCTAACTGGACAACCTAACATTCACATCCAATGCAATTGTTAAATGTATACAAATGCAACTGGCCTCTCATGCCTCTGGTGGTGTAGCTGTAGCTACTACACTATTTTCAGATCTAGGCTGCAACCAGTTATTACCAACTCACCGAGAGAGAAATCCTCCTCTCCCACAAAAAATAACAACAAAACACTGAGATTGTAAATATTGTCTATTCCAACTTAACCTCTCACTCACCATATACTTAGCTGGTGTTTCATCTTCCCATTGGTAGATGTAGGCCAACCTTACCATTACCTCTACTCCAATGAGCATAATGGATATCGGACACCTGCTATGTTGCAAGAAAAAAATGACAATGCCAACCACCAATGCCATCTTGATTGTAATCCAATCCACCATAATAACTAAGAGTAGAGACATGCCATAGTTCACACCTTGAAAAGAACTTCGCAGAGTTGAGGTTATGTGGAGTATCAGGCTTATAATTTATAATTTCAAACACTTCACTTTGCCATACCTCATTGACCAGAAAGAAACAGATGGTCATAGTGTGAGTGAAGAAATGGGTATAAGCTTGGAAAGCTATAACATCCATATCTTTGGTACAGTCTGCAATAGTAATCCAATCTTCACAATGGTATGTCCTTTTTCGGGATTGGTTGAGGTGGCAGTTAGTAAAAGCAATTGCCAACCTCCTCTAATTTTCCGGACTTAAATTTCTACAAGTTTCGTTAACATTTGCAGCGATTCTGTTCCAATAGTCCGAGTGTTCAGAATTCTCCAACAGTTTGTTCCAGTGTTCTGACCCCAGACTTGTGATCTCCTCGAAGGTAGGCATCTCTAAGCCGCAACTAACGCCTGTGAGGCTCAGAGAGATAACGCAAATAGCAGCTGCTACGGTAACACAGTAGAAGGCAGCCATATCTCAGATTAGATTTGCTAGATGGACTATTCCAAACTCTTTTATAGCCGGCCACGAGTGGAAAGAATTCCCTCAATGCATGTTTTGACTGTGCAAAAAGTGTGCCTAGCATGTGTCAAAACATGCATTGTGGGAACCGTGCATGTTTTAATACTAGTCGATCCTTTACCATTTATATAATATTCTTTCTTCTTTCTACATTGAACTCGTGTTTCCTTTTTTGATGCATCAATCGAAATTCTTTTTTGTTTTGTTTTTGTTTCTATTATTTGGTTGGTCGGGTTAGTTTTTGTACACTTGCACAATTCTGGGAATACCTGTCACCATATCTCATACCAAATCCCATCCCATTGCTCATATCTTGATATCTACTCTTTTTTTGACATCATCATAGCTTTTCATCATGATCATAACTCGCAGCTTTTATCGATTGTAATTGTCAGATGAATTGTTAATGGCATATCTTAGCATAATGTCAATTGCTTATAATAATATGATTACATGTGGTTGTGGTTCTTTACTTACTGTACTACAGGGACCTAAGAAACAATAAGAGTATGTGATGTCTGAAGAAAAGATGACATGATTTAAGACCAGAATAGTGCCTCTGAATAGTGGTTATAGTGATAATGAAGCAAAGGGGAGGGGCAGACGGTTTGTTTGTTTCTTTGTTTCTTTTGTTATTTTTTTTTGAGATTCAAATGCATTGGTCTGGAGAGGATCAAAACAAACTTGAGGAGAGATATGCTCTTAGAAGATCATGTAATGCCTTGTTCACTCATACATTATTACACAACTATATTGTTTATTCATACATTATTACACAACTATATTGTTCACTCATACAATACTATATTGTTCACTCATACATTATTACCCAACTATCTTGTTCACTCATACAACTATATTGTTCACTAATACATTATTACACACCTATATTGTTCACTCATACATTATTACACAACTATATTGTTCATTCATACATTATTACGTAACTATATTGTTCACTCATATATTATTACACAACTATAATTATTATTCACTCATACATTATTACATAACTATATTGTTTACTAATACATTATTACACAAATATATTGTTCACTCATACATTATTAGACAACTATATTGTTCATTCATACATTATTACGTAACTATTATTCACTCATACATTATTACATAACTATATTGTTCACTCATACATTATTACACAACTATAATTATTGTTCACTCATACATTATTACATAACTATATTGTTCACTAATACATTATTACACACCTATATTGTTCACTCATACATTATTACACAACTATATTGTTCACTTATACATTATTACACAACTATATTGTTCACTCATATATTATTACACAACTATATTGTTCACTTATACATTATTACGTAACTATTATTCACTCGTACATTATTACATAACTATATTGTTCACTCATACATTATTACACAACTATATTGTTCACTTATACATTATTACGTAACTATTATTCACTCGTACATTATTACATAACTATATTGTTCACTCATACATTATTACACAACTATATTGTTCACTCGTACATTATTACACAACTATATTGTTCACTCATGTTGTATAACCACTCATACATTATTACACAACTATATTGTTCACTCATACACTACATATTGTTCACTCATACATAATTACACAACTATATTGTTCACTGAATTGCTCACTGATTATTATACTATATTGCTCACTGAATATTATTACACAATTATTTACCAATATAATTGTAATCCTAACTGATATAATATTACATAGCCATATTGTTCACTGATATATTATTAAGCAACTAGCTATATTGTTCACTGACTATATTTATTTAAATAACTATTGATATATTATTACATAACTATATTTTTTAGAAATATATTTGTCATGGATGTGCTTGGAAAGTTTGAAGTTTGTTTTACTTTATTTATTTTGAATTGATATATATATAGTCAAGAGTTTAAAACAACCCAGTGATATATAATGTAAGGCAGATATTTAGGATGAATTTTAGACTTGTTTGCTATATCTATATTTATATCTGCTGGCTTGTGATTTTAAGGAATGTTAGAACTTAATCTGGAGTTGAATATATAGCAGCCAAAAGCTTCACCATGACATATAAGAAGCTGCCAATGTGAATTTTATTAGAGCCATTGTGAGTGTTACATTTGTTTTATCAGCCATGATGTTGCTTTGCATATATATTTTTATTCACTGTTGCCATCATTACAGAATTGATGCACATAAAGATTCTACATACTACAGGCATTCAAGGAGATCTGATCAAAGTTTGGATGTCCCATAAATATACTATGGCTGGTTGCTCTGCAATACATGTCCAGTCTCAATCACTTGTCTAAGTGCGTATGATATAAATACGTGTAATGTCATATGTGTGTGAGTGTGTGATTTGTCTGTGTATGATGTGCCTGTGGATAGGTCTATAATCTGAATCCTGTTTTATGCCACGACAGAATCAGAATTAAAATGACTTCAGGCATGACGAACTTAACAGCACACAACAGGTGGCAAATGATCACCTGGTTCCTCAGACACTCTGCATGTAATAGGGCCTCATGTACATTGCACAACATTCAGGTTCTCAAGGAAAATCCAGGAAACCACTGGAATTTATCCAGGACCTTATAATCCTGTAGCAAGCTGGTAGAACATTGCCAGTCATGTTACAAGTAGCTAGCTACATGCAACTTAATGGCAAGCAACAAGTTACAACTATTTTTGGGTAATTCACTTAAATTTATTCACTTCACGTTTTGACTGGATTCTGTAGCCTTCACTAGGAACAAGTTGCTGAGCTGGTCATGATTCACTGGATTATGAACTTTTAATGTTTTTAAGACACTGTGTTTCAGATTGTCTTGGAAGCAAATGATAAGAACCACACTATCAGATTATCTCCTTCCTCACGCAGCAACTTTCTTGCAGATGTGGCTGATTGGGGTATGGGTCCCAAACTGGAGCAGCATATTCCAGATGCGGAAGCAACTAGGATATTCTACATCTCTAACATGCTAGCAGCATCTATACAATTATAGAAACTCCTATATAATAGGCCAATTAGTTTCCTAGTTTTAGCACAAATACCGTCTATATGTGCTGAGCAGATAGTTCCAATGAGAGCAGCACACCAAGATATTTGTAAGAATTAACTTGGTCCAGAGTTGTAGCATTAAGTTTGGAAGGCCAGAATGTTCCCCACCCTTGATATCATCATAGGTATACACGTAGTTTGGTAAGGAAAGATTATTACAACAGGCCCAGTAGTTGATACGGTCACTGGCCATTTGTAGACTCGAGAACTCATTAATTAATTGGTTTGTAAAGTAGCATATTGAAATTATATTTCATTGTCACTTTATAAAAACAAACACAGAATAATAAAGACTTTGGTATGATAAATACTTGTGTAGACGAAAGCGAAAAAAAGTTATGACAATTAGAAATAGGTACAACTATTATGTGGTTTTGACGCATAGTCCCCCCTTAATGACACTACAGAGCTAGCACAGGAATATAAATATACATCATATTTTTAATAAAAAAAAAAATACTGGACATTTTGGAGAGTGACAAAGAGTCTTGTAACTCTAGCTCATTAGATTATTTCCTACACAGACTTTTTATGAGATAAATGTGTGTACATACTCCAGGTTTAAGCACACCTTGACTGCTGGTAGTTCAACTAAGTCACCTAAACGCAGGCTCGGTACTTAAAATGGGCAAGTGCCAAAAATATGGGCCCATACCTTGATCAAGCCAATTTTTAAAATAGATATATGCACATCCTAGTTCCTTACACGCGTTAGATGCCTGCCTAAATCCCCACAAAATATCTGAAAAGGAAGGTAATCACTGGCTAGGTTGTTCTAGCTAGTGCCACAATTGTTCTGAAATCTTCGTCCACGTAATAAAGGAGGCGCAAGAGAGAAAAGATTTATATTGTAAAAGGAAGCAATGAAATGTGCCAAAATAACATTGTTTTCAAGAGAAGTGAACAACCTCATCCTAGTGGTAAGCTATACTACCTACACTGATATTGTTTGCTGGTGCTTTTTTATTGGAAGTTGTTAGTTAAATGCAATGCACCTTCTCATTCATGGATCAAACTGGATAATAAATCGATATGATGTTCAGAGATGCGTACTCTAACTAAAGTGTATGACAAGGGGCATGCACATGGTAAGGGATCGCTAACATGGTAAGGGATCGCTATAACAGGGAGGTACATGATACAAGGTGTGTGCATGGAATGAATAGTTTAGATGATTATTGTCTATCTCCCCCCAAGTCCTTCGTCAGGGGGACTGAAAGAGTTAGGGAGCCTGTCCGTATCTTTGCGGGGGCTTTATGGTCCTCGTACTTCTCCGTAGGGTCTGGTCTGGGTTGGTGGGTTTGGGTGGTGGTGGTGGGATCTTGGCCAACGTTTTGGGGGCCAGTGGTGGTAGGTTGTCTCGGTGGTTCTGGGTGCCAGCGACAGCTGCGTATGTTCGGGTGGTGGCCGGCGTGGTAGTTGGCTGCCTCTGGGTTGTTGGTTCCAGAGAGCCAGGTAATGGTTGGCTGGTTGATGTAGCCGGGGTGATTGGTAGAGGTTGGCTGGGTGGTGGTGCCTGGGTGCCTGGTGATGAGTGGCTAGGTGGCGGTGCCGGGGTGCCTGGTGATGGGTGGCTAGGTGGCGGTGCCGGGGTGCCTGGTGATGGTAGGGGGTGGTCCGGTGGTGGGATGGGGAAGGTGTTCCTCCTGAGGTATTGGCGGTTGCGAGTGGTAAGTCTGCCGTTGCTGTCCATCCGGACTTGATACTGATGATACTGCATGACCTCTATCACCACGCCTGTGCTGTCCCATTTGGTTGGGTGGTGGCCGGTCTGGTTTTGCACCAGTACTCTGTCTCCGCGTATGAGGGGGGAGAGGTTTTTGGTCTGCTCCGTCCAGCGTTTCTTGCCCAGGGATTGGCGCTTCTCTAGTGCTGTTAGCCTTATCTGTTGGGTAGCACCTTCCTGGGTCGGCTGTTGAAGTCGTGTTGGGAGGATAGGTAGCAGGTCTCTGGTTGGGCGGCCAAAGAGGCACATGGCCGGTGACGTCCTCGTGTCAGGGCAGGGGCAGTTCCTGTAGGTCAGGAGTGCCTTGAAGAAGGCTGACTTCAGGGCGCCCCCTGGGTCTGTGTTCCCGGTGATGAGTCGCTTGACGGTTTTGACCCCTGTTTCGGCGCGGTTGTTCGCGTGGGGGTGGAATGCCGAGGATGTCCTGTGGTGGACCCCCCAGCTAGTCAGCAGATCTTTTGTTGCGTGGGCGGTGAATTCGGGTCCTCCATCTGTTGTGAGCGTGGCTGGGATGCCAAAGGTTGCAAAGGTCTCCCTGAGTACCTGTATGAAGCCTGTGGCTCCGCTGCTCGCCTGCGATACGATGGGCCATCCCGAGAAGCGATCCACCAGTACGAGGTAGACGGATCCTTCGTGGTGGAAGAAGTCTGCGTGTAGGTGCTCGAACGGGTGGTCCGCCTCCTCAGGGGTTATTGGTGGCATGTGGGGTTGAGAGGGGGCATTCCCGTTGCAGATGTGGCATCTGCTGCTTGTGGCGGCGATATCTGCTGTCAGGCCTGGCCAGTATATGGATGCTTTCGCCCTGGCTGTCATCCCGCTTGTCCCTTGGTGTGCAGTGTGCAGGGTGGCAAGGCATGCTTGCCGTAGGGAGGAGGGGATGATGAGACGGTCGCCCAGACATACCACGTCGTCGACTATTGTGAGGTCGGTTATCACAGGAAAATACGCCTGTATCCCCACTGGGAGCAAGTCACGTTTGTTGGGGGGTCCTGCTTCTATGACCAGCATAAGGTCCTGGAGGGACTGGTCTGCCGTGGTGGCTGTCTGAAGCTGTTCCCAGTTGATGGGGGTGGCTGAGATCGCTGCGCACATTGCTGAGGAGAGGCCGTCGTCGTCTGCGAGGGCAAGGGTGGAGCAGTTCGGGCCGGGGGCTGGCAGGTCATCTGGCAGGTGGAGTCTGGCGGGTGTCCTTGTCCCAGATGGGTGACGTGACAGGGCGTCACTGGTCAGGTTTCTGGCGCCCGGGATGTATACCATCCTGAAGCGGTACCTGAGGGTCTTCTCTTTGAGATTCCTCAGGCGGGTATTCGGGATGTCCTCCAGGCACCTGTCCCCGAATAGCTTTAGCAGTGGTTTGTGGTCCACCGCTACTGTCAGGTCCCGGCACCCGAGTACAAAGTGCCTGGCTTTGTCAAGCGCGTCGGCTACGGCTAGGGCCTCCCCTTCCACAGGGGCGTATCGAGACTCTGCTGCATGAGTGAATCTCAACCCCACCAAGGTGACGCGCCAGCCGTCCCGGCAACAGAAAGGATCGCGGGACGGGCACTGGCAGTGTTTCTGTGTGAGCCAGAAGCCAATCCCGTCCTTGCTCCAGTCTGTCGCCAGGCAGGTGGGGCGCCCCTTGTCGAAGATCTCTACTCCCGCTCGGATGCTCTCGCATATGTGTTGTTTGGACGCGGCGAGGGCTTCGGTCAGCTGATCTGACCATTGGAAGGGGGTGGAGGGCTTCAGGAGATCCCTGAAGGGGAGCATGGTTGCCGTCATGGCGAAGGTGTAGGAAATTTGGTTTACGAGGCCAAACCATGCTCTGATGTCAGTGATGTTTGTTGGGGTGGGGAATTCCTTGATGGCCGCCATGAATTTGTCAGCGGGGCGGACCTCTGTGGGGGTGACTGTGAACCCCGCGAACTCCACTTCGTCTTCTGCAAAGCGGAACTTCGTTGGGTTCAGGGTGATGCCGTTCGTGGCACAAATGTGCAGCCACCGCACTGCCAGATAGAAGGATCCCTCTATGTCATCCGCCCATAGCAGGGCATCATCGATGCACTTGGTCTTGTTGGTTACATTGGTAATGAGGGCGTCGTACCGTGCCGTGTAGGCGTCTCCCGAGGCGATGTAGCCTTGTGGGGCCGTCAGGTAGCGGTACCTCCCCCAGGGTGTGATAAACGTGGTGTAATGTTTGTCTCCCTCAGCTAGGGCCACGGAGTGGTAGCCGTTCCACGCGTCGAAGATTGTTTTCTTCGTCATTCGTGGGATGGCCCTGGCCTGGTGGAAGGGTGAAGGGCAGTGGTGGGTCTCCCGGGTGGCGTGCTGGTTGAGGGGTTGGAAGTTTATGGTCCTCCTGAGCGCCCCGTTCTTCTTGGTGCAGATCACCATTCGGTGGCACCAAGTGATGGGCGTGCCCAGGGGGACCTTTTCCAGCACGCCGAGCCGGACATCCCTGTCCAGCCCTGCCTTCACCTCCTCCTGCCAGTGAATAGGTATGGTGACAGCGTCGGGGTCGATCTTCAGCGAGAGAGGGGGGCCGGACATCATAGGCAGAGGCTGGTGTTCGCACGTGTTGAATGCGCTGGATGCGTAGAGGTTGAGGAGATACTTCTCCAGCTTCTGTCTGTTTCCCTCTGTGGCTGGGAATGGCAGTGTCGTGGGCCTATCTGGTGGTGGGGATCTGGTGGGGCAGGAGCATGGGCGAGCCGCAGGTTGTGTCTGAGGTGCTGGTGGTTTGGCCTGCCGAGTTAGTGGTGGGCTTGTCCCGGTGGTTCCGGTGTCCCTAATCAGTGCCAGTGGTTGGCTGGTGATCTTGCCGTTCGGGGCTGGTGAACGCAGCGGGAATCCCAGATTAATTATTCCCAGGTCACTGCATGCTGACATGCTGAGGTAAAGCTTGGTGGCTACGGGACTAAAGTACACCATTTGCCTCGTTTCCTTGTCTGTGTCTCTGGCTCTGATCCTGGTGAGTGCGGCTCCCATGATGGGCATGGGGTTGCCACTGGCAGAGTTCATGGTGAGGGAGCTTGGGATGAGGTCTTGTACACTGAGGTTGAGGCCACGCATGAGGGTGGGGCCTGCCAAGCAACTCTGGCAGCCGGTGTCGGCGAGGGCACTTGTGGTGAGGTTTCGCCGCTCTCTCCTGAGGGTTTGCCCGTGGGTCTGGAAGTCTGCTCGATGGGTGGAGACGATGACGTTGAGGGTTGGTTGGGGTGGTGAGCGACGCTGTGCCCAGGTTTGGGATGCCTGGTCCCAGTTTTGGTGTGGCAGGGTGCCTTCCGTCATGTCGCTGACCATTTCCTGGATGGCACTCTCTTGCTCTGCTGTCTGCCAACACATCTGTGATGTGTGGTTGGGGCGGCCGCAGGATTGGCAAGTTTTGCCAAATGCAGGGCATTGGGTCCTCCTGATGGCCGTCCTTGCTCTGGTGCCATGGCCTTGGCGGCCGCAGAAGCAGCATGCTGTCTTGCTGTTCGGATGTGGGGTGGGCGTGGTTGTGGTACATATGGGCGTGGCTGACCAGTTGGGTTTGGGGTGCGTGGCTTTGGGTGGTGGGTGCTGCCGCTGGAGCTTATACCCACTATGCAGTGCATCCCCCTGGTCTGCCTCATCATTGATGGGACCTTTGTTGGCTATTCCCAGAGATTTATACACGAACTTAACAATGAAAGACAAACCTATTAAAGTACAGTGGAATGAAGCCCTAGAACAAACCTTTCAACAATTAAAGGTTGCACTAACCCCAACCAAGGACCCAATTTTAACCATACTTAATTGGGAGACCCTATTCATCTTACACATGTTTCTTGTGAACAGAAAATGGGTCACAGCAATACTTCTGCAAGCTTTCGTAACGTGACAAATACACTTTGGTCAGCTTAGGAAATTCCACACCTCCACTGCAGCAATTTACGATCATTTTGTTTTAACTCTAAAATATTGACAAGTCCTTTTATCCTGCAGTAGGACAACTTGTGGCAGTGCTCCTTCTTACACTCGTATTTTACAATCTATGGGTGAACTGCTTGAATCCATATATAAAGTCACAATGTTTCTGTTCTGTCTTAACCTCTCTTTGTCTTTATATATTATGAAAAGATGATGCAATAATGCATCATCAGGGAATACACATTGCATCAGCTTAGGTAATATAATTATATTCCTAGAAGCTGATGCAATAATTTCCAGAAGCTGATGCAATAATTTCCAGCTTTTATTGCTAGAAGCTGATGCAATAATTTCCAGTATATAGCTGATGCAATAATTTCCAGAAGCTGATGCAATATGTATTCCCATATGATGATGCATTATTGCATCATCTTTTCACATAAAATGTCGATGGTATAAATGTAAAAGGGTACGAATAGGAAATAAATTTAAGATGATGCAATTGAGAAACGTAGTCAAAACAATTGTATACAGGTAACACATGTATGTTAAACATACTAAAAGCTCATTGTGCCAGGTAATTGCCCACATGGTCAAACTGCCCCTGGTACGGGGGCGTAATTTTCGTATTTTCTGTTTTTGACCAGTATTTGGACCCTTGCCACACCTGAACTATGCACTTCATGCAGATGAGTTTTTTTGGCAGAAGCTCCTATATGAACCTACTTCAAATCAAATTACATTTTGTGTCTGTGATGAATGGTCAGGTGGTAGTGGTGCACTGAAATATGGAAAAAACCTAATCGGAATGAATAAAATGCCAATTTCAGGTGTATGTATCTCTGTAACTATCACAGATAAACAAGAAAGGAGTTCAGATTCAGACTCCCCAGGTATGAATTAGTTATAACAGAAGATTTCAGATCCATATCTGCAAAATAGCAAAAGATATTCACATTTGAAAAAGCTCCAAAATGACTTGCGAGCGTCGTTAGTGCGAAAATTGTTCAAATCCTACCGTCTTAAATTGGCCATAAAATCGTAAATAATTGGAATTTACAACCATAATTTTGCATGATAGATGTACACTTGAGTAAAATTTCATTGCAATCTGAGATGGTCGCCCTGGAAGATTTCTGGAATTTGGGTGATTTGGCATGGAATGACCCAAGAAATGAGCTGTTTTTCCTCAAAACGCTCAAAAATGTCCAACTTGGAGCAAATAGAGCTTCATTGGGTTAAAAAGGGGAGATTACTCACCAAAAGTCGTTTTCTGTAATTTAAAGTGTAGAAAAGTTCAATAATGTTGTTACGGAAACTTATGTGCCCATTTTGACAAAATGAGGGATTTCAGACTGTTTCTCCTCAAAATGCTCAAAAGCATCACAATTTTTGCAAAATAGAGCTTCTTACGGTTTTATAGGCGAGATTTCTGACCAAAAGCCGTTTTTTTAATTTTTTTAAGTAGTAGAAACACTCCATAATATTGTAAAGGAAACTATTTGTTCCATTTGAGACGTTTTTGAGCATTTTGTGGAAAAACCGCTCATTCTTAACAAAAGACGCCAATTAGTTTCCTTTACAACATTATGGAGATGTTTCAATTTTTAAATGGCAGAAAATGGCTTTTTAGTCAGAAATCTCCCCTATTAACTGTAAGAAGCTCTATTTTGCTCCACTTTTGAGCATTTTGAGAAGAAATATTCTGAAAACCCTCATTTTGTCAAAAAAGTACAACAGAAATCTCCCCTTTTTAACCGAAAGAAGAGCATTTTGAGATAAACGGTCTGAAATCACTCATTCTTATCAAAATGGGCACATTAGCTTCCTTTTCAACATTATGGAACCGTTTCTACTTTTAAATGCCAGAAAATGGCTTTAGGCAGAAATCTCCCATTTTTTACCACGCTATTTTAATCGAGAATCATTAATGGATTTTGTTATAGCGTTATGAGAAAAAACTGTGACATCGCTAATTTTTGTCAAAATGGGAACATTAGCTTCATTTTCAACATTATGGAACTGTTTCTACTCTTTAAATGACAGAAAACGGGTATTGGTGAGAAATCTCCCCTTTTTAAACTCTATTTTGCTCCGAATGAGACGATTTTGAAAAACTTGAAAAACGGTCTGAAATCTCTCATTCTTATCAAAATATGTGCATTAGATTCCTTTACAACATTATGCAGCTGTTTCTACAACTTAAATGAGAAATCTCCCCCTTTTTAACCTCTATTTTGCTCCAATTGGAACGTATTTGAGCATTTTTAAGAAAAACAGTCGTGAAATCGCTCATTCTTATCAAACTGGCACATTAGCTTCCTTTTGAACATTATGGAACTGTTTCTCCAATTTAAATGAAAATTTGGTCCAATTGGGAGCGTTTTGAGGGGAAAAAGTCTGAAATCGCTCATTCTTGGCAAAAGGGGCACTTTAGCTTCCTTTTCAACATTATGGAACTGTTTCTACTCTTTAAATGACTTTTGCTATAAAATCTCCCCTTTTACTGGAAAAAACTCTATTTTGTTCCAATTGAGATATTTTTGCGGAAAAACTGCTCATTCTAAACAAAAGACGCCTATTAGATTCCTTTACAACATTAATGAGCTGTTTCTACTTTTTGATTGACAGAAATCGGCTTTTTGGTCAGAAATCTCCCCTATTAACCGTAAGAAGCTCTATTTTGGTCCAATTGGGACGCTTTTAGCATTTTGGAGAGAAAAAGTCGGAAATCCCTCATTTTGTAAAAATGGGCACATTAGTTTCTGTATCAACAATATTGAACTTTTCAACAAAAGTTACAGAAAACGAATTTTGGTGAGAAATGTCCCCTTTTTAACCCAAGAAGCTCTATTGTGCTCCAATGGGGAAATTTTTGAGCGTTTTTAGGAAAAAAAGCTCATTCTTGTCAAAATGTGCAATTTAGCTTCCTTTTCAACATTATGGAACAGAAATCTACCCATTTTAACCGAAAAAGAGCATTATGAGAAAAACGGTGGTTCATTCTTATAATAATGGGCACATTAGCTTCCTTTTCAATATTATGGAACTATTTCTACTTTCAAATGCCAGAAAATGGCTTTTGGTCAGAAATCTCCCATTTTTAACCTCTATTTTTTTTAGCGTTTTGAGAAAAAAATGCTAATTTTTGTCAAAATGGGAACATTTAGCTTCATTTTCAACATTATGGATCTGTTTGTACTCTTTAAATGACAGAAAACAGCTATAGGATAAATCTACCTTTTTAACCGAAAGAAGCTCTATTTAGCTCCAAATAAGACGATTTTGAGAATTTTGAGGAAAAACGGTCTGAAATCGCTCATTCTAAGCAAAATATGTGTATTATATTCCTTTACAACATTATGCAGCTGTTTCTACTCTTTAAATGACAAATTTCCCCTTTTAACCGCTATTTTGCTCCAATTGGAACTTTTTTGAGCATTTTGAGGAAAAACAGTCTGATATCGATCATTCTTATCAAAATGGCAGAATAGTTTCCTTTTCAACATTATGGAACTGTTTCTACTCTTTAAATGACTTTTGCTAAGAAATCTCCCCTTTTTTACTGGTAAAAACTCTATTTTGTTCCAATTGAGATATTTTTGAGGAAAACTCCTCATTCTTAATCAAATACGCCAATTAGTTTCCTTTACAACATTATGGAGATGTTTCACTTTTTAAATGAAAGAAAACGGCTTTTTGGTCAGAAATCGTCCCTATTAACTGTAAGAAGCTCTATTTTGCTCCGCTTTTGAGCATTTTCAGAAGAAACAGTCTGAAATCCCTAATTTTGTAAAAATGGGCACATTAGTTTCCGTATCAACATTATTGAACTTTTCTACACTTTAAATTACAGAAAACGACTTTTGGTGAGAAATCTCCCCTCTATTTTGCTCCAATGGTGAAATTTTTGAGGAGGAAAAACAGCTCATTCTTGTCAAAATGTGCACTTTAGCTTCCTTTTCAACATTATGGAACTGAAATCTCCCCTTTTTAACCGAAAGAAGAGCATTCTGAGAAAAACGGTCTGAAATCACTCATAATTATCAAATTGGGCACATTAGCTTCCTTTTCAACACTATGGAACTGTTTCTACTTTTAAATGCCAGAAAATGGCTTTTGGTCAGTAATCTCCCTATTTTAACCGCTATTTTAATCGAGAATCATAATAGATTTTTGGTCAAAATGGCTTTTTTTTCAACATTATGGCACTGTTTCTACTCTTTCAATGACAGAAAACAGCTATTGGTGAGACTTTAACCGTCTATTTTGCTTCGATTTTGAGAATTTTGCGGAAAAACGGTCTGAAATCGCTCATTCTTAAACAAAATATGTGCATTAGATTCTATTACAACATTATGCAGCTGTTTCTACTCATTCAATGAGAAATCTCGCCTTTTTTAACCGGAAGAAGCTCTATTTTGCTCGAATTGGAAAGTTTTTGAGCAAAAACAGTCTGAAATCGCTCATACTTATCAAAATGGCACTTTAGGTTCCTTTTGAACATTATGGAGCTGTTTTTCCACTTTAAATGAATATTTTGCTACAATTGGGACGTTTTTGAGCGTTTTTAGGAGAAAAAGTCTGAAATCGCTCATTCTTGGCAAAATGGGCACTTTAGCTTCTTTTCAACATTATGTTGAATTATGTTGTTTCTACTCTATAAATGACTTGCTAAGAATCTCCCCTTGTTACCGGGAAAAAAAATATTTTGTTCCAATTGAGATGTTTTTGAATCAACATTATTGAACTTTTCTAAACTTTAAATTACAGAAAACGACTGTTGGTGAGAAATCTCCCCTTTTTATCCCAAAGAGCTCTATTTTGCTCCAATTGGGACATTTTTGAGCGTTTTGAGGAAAAACAGATTATTCTTGTCAAAATGTGCACTTTAGCATGCTTTTCAACTATTCGAACAGAAATCTCCCCATTTTAACCGAAAGAAGAGCATTTTTAGAAAAAAGGTTTGAAATAGCTCATTCTTATCAAAATGGGCACATTAGCATGCTTTTCAACATTATGGAACTATTTCTACTCTTTAAATGACAGAAAACAGTTATGGTGAGAAATCTCCCCATTTTAACCAAAGAAGCTCTATTTTGCTGCAACTGAGACGTTTTTGAGAATTTTGAGGCTGAAATCGCTCATTCTTAACAAAATATGTGCATTAGATTCCTTACAACATTATGCAGCTGTTTCTACTCTTTAAATGACATTTCTCCCCTTTTTTAACCAGAAGAAGCTCTATTTTGATCCAATTGGAACGTTTTTGAGCATTTTGAGGTAAAACAGTCGAAATCGCTCATTCCAATCAAAATGGCACATTAGCTTTCTTTGGAACATTATGGAACTGTTTCTCAACTTTAAATGAATATTTTGCTTCAATTGGGACGGGACGTTTTTGAGGAAAAGTTCTGAAATTGCTCATTCTCATTAGTTTTCTATTAAACATGAAACTGTTTCTACACTTTAAATGACAGAAAAACGGTTTTGGTGAGAAATTTACCCTTTTTAACCTCAATTTTGCTCCAATTGGGACGTTTTTGAGCGTTTTGAAGAAAAAAAGTCTGAAATAGCTCATTCTTGTCAAAATGGACACATTTAGTTAACTATTCAACATTATTGAAATGTTTCTACTCTTTTAAATAACAGAAAACGGCTTTTGTTCAGAATTCTCCGCTTTATAATCCAATTTTGCTCCAATTGGGTCGTTTTTGAGCGGTTTGAGGAAAATCTCTGAAATCGTTCAATCTTGTCATAATGAGAACAGTACAAAGCCACTGTACAAAGCCACTGTACAACGCCACAGTACAAACCCACTGCCACTGTACAAAGCCACTGTACCACGCCACTGTACAAAGCCACTGTACAAAGCCACTGTACAAAGCCACTGTACCAAGCCACTGTACAACGCCACTGTACAACGCCACTGTACAAAGCCACTGTACAACGCCACTGTACCAAGCCACTGTACCAAGCCACTGTACCAAGCCGCTGTACCAAGCCGCTGTACCAAGCCGCTGTACAAAGCCACTGTACCAAGCCACTGTACCAAGCCGCTGTACCAAGCCGCTGTACAAAGCCGCTGTACCAAGCCGCTGTACCAAGCCGCTGTACCAAGCCGCTGTACCAAGCCGCTGTACAAAGCCGCTGTACCAAGCCGCTGTACCAAGCCGCTGTACCAAGCCGCTGTACAAAGCCGCTGTACCAAGCCGCTGTACAAAGCCGCTGTACAAAGCCGCTGTACCAAGCCGCTGTACCAAGCCGCTGTACCAAGCCGCTGTACAAAGCCGCTGTACAAAGCCGCTGTACCAAGCCGCTGTACCAAGCCGCTGTACAAAGCCGCTGTACAAAGCCGCTGTACCAAGCCGCTGTACCAAGCCGCTGTACCAAGCCGCTGTACAAAGCCGCTGTACCAAGCCGCTGTACCAAGCCGCTGTACAAAGCCGCTGTACCAAGCCGCTGTACCAAGCCGCTGTACCAAGCCGCTGTACCAAGCCGCTGTACAAAGCCGCTGTACCAAGCCGCTGTACCAAGCCGCTGTACCAAGCCGCTGTACCAAGCCGCTGTACCAAGCCGCTGTACCAAGCCGCTGTCCCAAGCCGCTGTACAAAGCCGCTGTACCAAGCCGCTGTACCAAGCCGCTGTCCCAAGCCGCTGTGCCAAGCCGCTGTGCCAAGCCACTGTGCCAAGCCACTGTGCCAAGCCACTGTGCCAAGCCACTGTGCCAAGCCACTGTGCCAAGCCACTGTGCCAAGCCACTGTGCCAAGCCACTGTGCCAAGCCACTGTGCCAAGCCACTGTGCCAAGCCACTGTGCCAAGCCACTGTGCCAAGCCACTGTGCCAAGCCACTGTGCCAAGCCACTGTGCCAAGCCACTGTGCCAAGCCACTGTGCCAAGCCACTGTGCCAAGCCACTGTGCCAAGCCACTGTGCCAAGCCACTGTGCCAAGCCACTGTGCCAAGCCACTGTGCCAAGCCACTCTGCCAAGCCACTGTGCCAAGCCACTCTGACAAGCCACTGTGCCAAGCCACTCTGCCAAGCCACTGTGCCAAGCCACTGTGCCAAGCCACTGTGCCAAGCCACTCTGCCAAGCCACTGTGCCAAGCCACTCTGCCAAGCCACTGTGCCAAGCCACTGTGCCAAGCCACTCTGCCAAGCCACTGTGCCAAGCCACTCTGCCAAGCCACTGTGCCAAGCCACTGTGCCAAGCCACTCTGCCAAGCCACTGTGCCAAGCCACTCTGCCAAGCCACTGTGCCAAGCCACTGTGCCAAGCCACTCTGCCAAGCCACTGTGCCAAGCCACTCTGCCAAGCCACTGTGCCAAGCCACTGTGCCAAGCCACTCTGCCAAGCCACTGTGCCAAGCCACTCTGCCAAGCCACTGTGCCAAGCCACTGTGCCAAGCCACTCTGCCAAGCCACTGTGCCAAGCCACTCTGCCAAGCCACTGTGCCAAGCCACTGTGCCAAGCCACTCTGCCAAGCCACTGTGCCAAGCCACTCTGCCAAGCCACTGTGCCAAGCCACTGTGCCAAGCCACTCTGCCAAGCCACTGTGCCAAGCCACTCTGCCAAGCCACTGTGCCAAGCCACTGTGCCAAGCCACTCTGCCAAGCCACTGTGCCAAGCCACTCTGCCAAGCCACTGTGCCAAGCCACTGTGCCAAGCCACTCTGCCAAGCCACTGTGCCAAGCCACTCTGCCAAGCCACTGTGCCAAGCCACTGTGCCAAGCCACTCTGCCAAGCCACTGTGCCAAGCCACTCTGCCAAGCCACTGTGCCAAGCCACTGTGCCAAGCCACTCTGCCAAGCCACTCTGCCAAGCCACTCTGCCAAGCCACTGTGCCAAGCCACTGTGCCAAGCCACTGTGCCAAGCCACTCTGCCAAGCCACTGTGCCAAGCCACTCTGCCAAGCCACTGTGCCAAGCCACTCTGCCAAGCCACTCTGCCAAGCCACTCTGCCAAGCCACTGTGCCAAGCCACTCTGCCAAGCCACTCTGCCAAGCCACTCTGCCAAGCCACTCTGCCAAGCCACTGTGCCAAGCCACTCTGCCAAGCCACTCTGCCAAGCCACTGTGCCAAGCCACTCTGCCAAGCCACTGTGCCAAGCCACTGTGCCAAGCCACTCTGCCAAGCCACTCTGCCAAGCCACTGTGCCAAGCCACTCTGCCAAGCCACTCTGCCAAGCCACTGTGCCAAGCCACTCTGCCAAGCCACTCTGCCAAGCCACTGTGCCAAGCCACTCTGCCAAGCCACTGTGCCAAGCCACTCTGCCAAGCCACTGTGCCAAGCCACTCTGCCAAGCCACTGTGCCAAGCCACTCTGCCAAGCCACTGTGCCAAGCCACTGTGCCAAGCCACTCTGCCAAGCCACTGTGCCAAGCCACTGTGCCAAGCCACTGTGCCAAGCCACTCTGCCAAGCCACTGTGCCAAGCCACTCTGCCAAGCCACTCTGCCAAGCCACTCTGCCAAGCCACTCTGCCAAGCCACTGTGCCAAGCCACTCTGCCAAGCCACTGTGCCAAGCCACTCTGCCAAGCCACTCTGCCAAGCCACTGTGCCAAGCCACTCTGCCAAGCCACTCTGCCAAGCCACTCTGCCAAGCCACTGTGCCAAGCCACTGTGCCAAGCCACTGTGCCGAGCCACTCTGCCGAGCCACTGTGCCGAGCCACTGTGCCGAGCCACTGTCCCGAGCCACTGTCCCGAGCCACTGTCCCGAGCCACTGTCCCGAGCCACTGTACCGAGCCACTGTACCGAGCCACTGTACCGAGCCACTGTCCCGAGCCACTGTCCCGAGCCACTGTCCCGAGCCACTGTCCCGAGCCACTGTCCCGAGCCACTGTCCCGAGCCACTGTCCCGAGCCACTGTCCCGAGCCACTGTCCCGAGCCACTGTCCCGAGCCACTGTCCCGAGCCACTGTCCCGAGCCACTGTCCCGAGCCACTGTCCCGAGCCACTGTCCCGAGCCACTGTCCCGAGCCACTGTCCCGAGCCACTGTCCCGAGCCACTGTCCCGAGCCACTGTCCCGAGCCACTGTCCCGAGCCACTGTCCCGAGCCACTGTCCCGAGCCACTGTCCCGAGCCACTGTCCCGAGCCACTGTCCCGAGCCACTGTCCCGAGCCACTGTCCCGAGCCACTGTCCCGAGCCACTGTCCCGAGCCACTGTCCCGAGCCACTGTCCCGAGCCACTGTCCCGAGCCACTGTCCCGAGCCACTGTCCCGAGCCACTGTCCCGAGCCACTGTCCCGAGCCACTGTCCCGAGCCACTGTCCCGAGCCACTGTCCCGAGCCACTGTCCCGAGCCACTGTCCCGAGCCACTGTCCCGAGCCACTGTCCCGAGCCACTGTCCCGAGCCACTGTCCCGAGCCACTGTCCCGAGCCACTGTCCCGAGCCACTGTCCCGAGCCACTGTCCCGAGCCACTGTCCCGAGCCACTGTCCCGAGCCACTGTCCCGAGCCACTGTCCCGAGCCACTGTCCCGAGCCACTGTCCCGAGCCACTGTCCCGAGCCACTGTCCCGAGCCACTGTCCCGAGCCACTGTCCCGAGCCACTGTCCCGAGCCACTGTCCCGAGCCACTGTCCCGAGCCACTGTCCCGAGCCACTGTCCCGAGCCACTGTCCCGAGCCACTGTCCCGAGCCACTGTCCCGAGCCACTGTCCCGAGCCACTGTCCCGAGCCACTGTCCCGAGCCACTGTCCCGAGCCACTGTCCCGAGCCACTGTCCCGAGCCACTGTCCCGAGCCACTGTCCCGAGCCACTGTCCCGAGCCACTGTCCCGAGCCACTGTCCCGAGCCACTGTCCCGAGCCACTGTCCCGAGCCACTGTCCCGAGCCACTGTCCCGAGCCACTGTCCCGAGCCACTGTCCCGAGCCACTGTCCCGAGCCACTGTCCCGAGCCACTGTCCCGAGCCACTGTCCCGAGCCACTGTCCCGAGCCACTGTCCCGAGCCACTGTCCCGAGCCACTGTCCCGAGCCACTGTCCCGAGCCACTGTCCCGAGCCACTGTCCCGAGCCACTGTCCCGAGCCACTGTCCCGAGCCACTGTCCCGAGCCACTGTCCCGAGCCACTGTCCCGAGCCACTGTCCCGAGCCACTGTCCCGAGCCACTGTCCCGAGCCACTGTCCCGAGCCACTGTCCCGAGCCACTGTCCCGAGCCACTGTCCCGAGCCACTGTCCCGAGCCACTGTCCCGAGCCACTGTCCCGAGCCACTGTCCCGAGCCACTGTCCCGAGCCACTGTCCCGAGCCACTGTCCCGAGCCACTGTCCCGAGCCACTGTCCCGAGCCACTGTCCCGAGCCACTGTCCCGAGCCACTGTCCCGAGCCACTGTCCCGAGCCACTGTCCCGAGCCACTGTCCCGAGCCACTGTCCCGAGCCACTGTCCCGAGCCACTGTCCCGAGCCACTGTCCCGAGCCACTGTCCCGAGCCACTGTCCCGAGCCACTGTCCCGAGCCACTGTCCCGAGCCACTGTCCCGAGCCACTGTCCCGAGCCACTGTCCCGAGCCACTGTCCCGAGCCACTGTCCCGAGCCACTGTCCCGAGCCACTGTCCCGAGCCACTGTCCCGAGCCACTGTCCCGAGCCACTGTCCCGAGCCACTGTCCCGAGCCACTGTCCCGAGCCACTGTCCCGAGCCACTGTCCCGAGCCACTGTCCCGAGCCACTGTCCCGAGCCACTGTCCCGAGCCACTGTCCCGAGCCACTGTCCCGAGCCACTGTCCCGAGCCACTGTCCCGAGCCACTGTCCCGAGCCACTGTCCCGAGCCACTGTCCCGAGCCACTGTCCCGAGCCACTGTCCCGAGCCACTGTCCCGAGCCACTGTCCCGAGCCACTGTCCCGAGCCACTGTCCCGAGCCACTGTCCCGAGCCACTGTCCCGAGCCACTGTCCCGAGCCACTGTCCCGAGCCACTGTCCCGAGCCACTGTCCCGAGCCACTGTCCCGAGCCACTGTCCCGAGCCACTGTCCCGAGCCACTGTCCCGAGCCACTGTCCCGAGCCACTGTCCCGAGCCACTGTCCCGAGCCACTGTCCCGAGCCACTGTCCCGAGCCACTGTCCCGAGCCACTGTCCCGAGCCACTGTCCCGAGCCACTGTCCCGAGCCACTGTCCCGAGCCACTGTCCCGAGCCACTGTCCCGAGCCACTGTCCCGAGCCACTGTCCCGAGCCACTGTCCCGAGCCACTGTCCCGAGCCACTGTCCCGAGCCACTGTCCCGAGCCACTGTCCCGAGCCACTGTCCCGAGCCACTGTCCCGAGCCACTGTCCCGAGCCACTGTCCCGAGCCACTGTCCCGAGCCACTGTCCCGAGCCACTGTCCCGAGCCACTGTCCCGAGCCACTGTCCCGAGCCACTGTCCCGAGCCACTGTCCCGAGCCACTGTCCCGAGCCACTGTCCCGAGCCACTGTCCCGAGCCACTGTCCCGAGCCACTGTCCCGAGCCACTGTCCCGAGCCACTGTCCCGAGCCACTGTCCCGAGCCACTGTCCCGAGCCACTGTCCCGAGCCACTGTCCCGAGCCACTGTCCCGAGCCACTGTCCCGAGCCACTGTCCCGAGCCACTGTCCCGAGCCACTGTCCCGAGCCACTGTCCCGAGCCACTGTCCCGAGCCACTGTCCCGAGCCACTGTCCCGAGCCACTGTCCCGAGCCACTGTCCCGAGCCACTGTCCCGAGCCACTGTCCCGAGCCACTGTCCCGAGCCACTGTCCCGAGCCACTGTCCCGAGCCACTGTCCCGAGCCACTGTCCCGAGCCACTGTCCCGAGCCACTGTCCCGAGCCACTGTCCCGAGCCACTGTCCCGAGCCACTGTCCCGAGCCACTGTCCCGAGCCACTGTCCCGAGCCACTGTCCCGAGCCACTGTCCCGAGCCACTGTCCCGAGCCACTGTCCCGAGCCACTGTCCCGAGCCACTGTCCCGAGCCACTGTCCCGAGCCACTGTCCCGAGCCACTGTCCCGAGCCACTGTCCCGAGCCACTGTCCCGAGCCACTGTCCCGAGCCACTGTCCCGAGCCACTGTCCCGAGCCACTGTCCCGAGCCACTGTCCCGAGCCACTGTCCCGAGCCACTGTCCCGAGCCACTGTCCCGAGCCACTGTCCCGAGCCACTGTCCCGAGCCACTGTCCCGAGCCACTGTCCCGAGCCACTGTCCCGAGCCACTGTCCCGAGCCACTGTCCCGAGCCACTGTCCCGAGCCACTGTCCCGAGCCACTGTCCCGAGCCACTGTCCCGAGCCACTGTCCCGAGCCACTGTCCCGAGCCACTGTCCCGAGCCACTGTCCCGAGCCACTGTCCCGAGCCACTGTCCCGAGCCACTGTCCCGAGCCACTGTCCCGAGCCACTGTCCCGAGCCACTGTCCCGAGCCACTGTCCCGAGCCACTGTCCCGAGCCACTGTCCCAAGCCACTGTCCCAAGCCACTGTCCCAAGCCACTGTCCCAAGCCACTGTCCCAAGCCACTGTCCCAAGCCACTGTCCCAAGCCACTGTCCCAAGCCACTGTCCCAAGCCACTGTCCCAAGCCACTGTCCCAAGCCACTGTCCCAAGCCACTGTCCCAAGCCACTGTCCCAAGCCACTGTCCCAAGCCACTGTCCCAAGCCACTGTCCCAAGCCACTGTCCCAAGCCACTGTCCCAAGCCACTGTCCCAAGCCACTGTCCCAAGCCACTGTCCCAAGCCACTGTCCCAAGCCACTGTCCCAAGCCACTGTCCCAAGCCACTGTCCCAAGCCACTGTCCCAAGCCACTGTCCCAAGCCACTGTCCC